>OX346248.1:44800159-45400159 GCA_947049315.1 Epistrophella euchroma
CCATACGTTTTAACCAGTTTTCGAAAATTGCTCTGCTAACTTGAAATCAAGATTAAAAAATTAAAGTAATTATAATCAAGTAATATGACCGGCATTGTCCGCAATTGAGTTTAATAATAGAATTATTTATAAAAAAATGCATTTTAATAATTAACAGAAAGTTTTTATAAAAAAGCATTAATAAATAATCAAAGTGACAAGAAAAAAAGTATAGTTAGTAAAAATTTAATTTTAGTTGGACTTACCGCTTAAGCAAGATAGAGCAATACCTACATCAGGGACACTGAAAACCAAAAACGTTTCGATAAAGTCAAGAAAATAACTTTTAACACAAACTGGGTTTACAAATGAGAATAAGATCTTGTCAAAGCACATTTTAAAAATATTTCAACCCTAAGGCATCTGTTGTATTCGGAGATACGGGGGTGGCCGGTATTGCCCTCTGGCCGGCATTTTACTTGTCTCTCCTAACTACTGGCAATATTTGACGAAAGTCTCCACCTTCAAACCAAGCAGAGTGTTATTATTTGCATTTGTTATTGATTAACATCCATGGACAAACATCATTTCAAAATTTAAGGACAGTTTATATTTGCCTGGTGTGAAACCAACCGAGAAGCCTGTCAGAAATTAAATAATAAATCATTGATTTTGATTGAAGACTATGTTTGACAATAGCTAATAAAGAATTATTGTCCAAATTGGGATTTATTTCACCTAATTGGTTGTTAAATAACAGGTATACGTGATAGTGAATTACAAGGCGAAAAATATTTCGACGTAAATGAATTGAGTTCATTTGTTGAATCAAATATTTAAAAATTGATTCCAAAACAAAAACAAATTTATGATAGCCTATGTGAGCAATAACTGACGACATCGGTCGTTGAATGTATTTCTTGGATGCACCAGGCGGCACAGGTAAAACATTTCTTATTTCTTTGATATTGGCAACCATACGATGAAGAAATAATATTGTATTGGCAATTCCATCATCTGGAATAGCGGCAACTTTATTTGAATGTTAAAATGGCATTGAACATTCAAAATATTGACGCCCCAACATGCGGTATTTCAAAAACATCTGGAATGAGTAAATTGCTCCAACAATGCAACATAATTATATGGGACAAAAAATCGTTGGAAGCCTTGGATCGAACATTACGTTTGCCGTTGGCTCAATTTTACTTGTATAAAGTTCCTCTCTCCAAATTTTACACTGTATATTTATTAATTTTTTTTGGCAGAGTTTATATGCAATTCATTTTTGTTTTATTTTACCCAAATTAACTAAACAGTATTAGTTTAAATAAAATGTAATAAAAGTAGGCGGTACAGTTGACCGATTTTACTCAAACCACTTTCTAAACCTTCCCACCGCTAGCAAGGACAAAATTTGAATGCAATATTGTTGATGATTTTTTTTTTGGGTTCTTATGATCGTTTCATTTGGATGCAGTTACCATATAGTACTTATATTGCTCCACCGCAAACGCCCGGTGTGCTCCCGACCAGTGACTCATGGCGACTAACAATTCCGCTAATCCTGCGCTGTTGAAAAATTTGAAAAAGTTGAAAGTTGAAAAATTCCCGCTGGACACCCTTTATAAGTAGTTAGTAGTAAAAGAAAGTATTCTGGTTTTTATAATTTTTGTTCTCAAGCTGTGTACCTTGTTATTATTGAAATGCAAAAATATTATAAGCAATTGATCACAAAAAACATTAAAGTCAATAATTTCAAACATAAACATAGTTTTATCAAAATTGTCAAAGCATTTGTAAGAACCCGCTTTTTGTTTTAGATCAAATCCATCTGCCAAAAAGTTTTTCCCATGAGCCGTTGTAATTTCATTAAAAAAAAAAAAAAATAACAACCATGTCTCTCTCCCCGACGGGGAATTGAACCCCGGTCTCCCGCGTGACAGGCGGGGATACTGACCACTATACTATCGAGGATATTGGAAATGATTATGACAAATAAATGTAATTAATGTAATACTGCGTTTTCATTAGAGCTGAAATGAGGTAATTTTGGCAAAAATTACAAAAAAGAGTGTTCACATTTCAAATTTCCTAATTTTGTTTGAAGGTCCAGATTGTTAATCGCTTTTACATTGAATGCTGTCATTTTAAATGGGTTCCACTTTGAATGGATTCCATTTGGGTGTGTTCATAAAAGTTTTACGTAATTTCCTACCGAATTTCGTGCAAATTTGGTTGAAATTATCTCATATGGGAATTTGAATTTGTATAAATGAGATGATTTTGAATTGAATTTGGAAATTTTGAACGAAATTACCTCATTTGCTCTAATGAAAACGCAGTATAAGCATCAGTATTTTTTTGTAGCTAAATTAATCTTTAAAGTACATCTTCTCTTCTTATTATAAAAGTGCTTTTCACTTCACCTTAGCTATTCGGATTTGGCTGAAAATTACTCCAGTCTTGATAACACGCACGCAGGAATGGTTGCGAGTTGTAACAAAGGTACATAGACCTAGATAGTTGAATTGGAGTTTTTTTTTTTTTTTTCAAAAAAAAAAATAAGTTGGTATAAGCAAGTAGGCGTTCGTAAAGGCTTAACTACATAATATTAGCCCTGTTCCTTTACTTTGAAACTCTGTGATTTTCTGTGCATTTGTGTGAATTTCAGTCCAACGTTCTGTCAAAGTTCATATAAAAAAAATAAAATGGCAGTTAAATGCACAGAAAATCACAGAGTTTCAAAGTAAAGGAACAGACATAGTATGTTCCCACTGAGCCTGAAATTGCACAATTTCGAGAACTCGATTTCAAAATTACGCAAAGTGTTCAGAAACAATTTCGCCTGACAGCTTACATTGGAAACCATTTTGATCACTGAAGTAATAAAATTGATTTTAAAAGAAACTTTTAAAATATATTAACTATATTTCAACGAAAATATTCACTGAATACCTAATTCCCTTCATTTTGATACCAAAATGCCATCAACTATCCTTCCTCAAAATGGAAAGACAAAATTTTCCATGATGGTTTTCAATGAAAGCTATATCTGGCGCCTACTATTTTTTTTTCTCATTCTTTGTAGTTCTGTTCGTTCACTTTATTTAGAAATAATTATTATAACTGTTATAAAACGCAATTTTGTTAGCAAATTCATTGAAATTAAGGTTATTTGAGATGATTTTGAAATTGCGACATTCTATGGGAAATTGTGTAATTTTGAAGATGATTTCGGAAAAATAATCCAAAATTGCGCAATTTCGTTCAGTGAGAACATACTATAAGCCAAAAAAGTGAAAAATTACAAAAGTGAAAATTTTCTAACTCATTTTGTGATATGTTTCTCACTGGAAAACTTTTGTGTACTTATATTCTTTTTCACGAAAAATATTTTTACTTTTGTAATTTTGCAAAAAGTGGCCGATGTAGTTAAGGCTTAGTTGAAAAATGTTCTTTTGCCATTTTTGTAACAACTATGTAGTAAAAACTAGAGTAAGATTAGGTAAGGGTAGGTAGGTATATACATTTTTAAATGTAACTATTTGTGACACAGTCTTCGAGGTTACAAGAGCATTAATCTATTTTTCGATAAGTTGAAAAAAATAGGTATTTCTGCCTCGTCAAATAAAACCATAATCTGACTTTCAGCTGTTCGAGTTTGCGAACTCTTATATACAAACATATATTTACATATATTTCACGTTAAATATATGTATGTACATACCTACATATGAATGTACATTTATGTTAAGGGGACGTCTGTTCGCATAGAAATTTCTATTCTATTCTATCCCGATTTCTGGTCATGGGCTTCCTTTCTAATCGGAGTCCAATCAAACAGGATACTTCATTCTGTTGACGAACCCAAATGCAACCCACATCCCAATGCTCCAATACAACTCCCACACAAAAAGCTTATTCCTCTCCGTCGCAATTTATGCAAGAAAAGAAATCAGTAAAAATATAGAAAGAGAAACATCACCACTACCGGATTTCTGTTAGCGTTTTGTCGGTTGTGGTAGGGAAGGGGAGCCAAGTCCTGACTCATTTCACCAATTGCGCATGAATGTTGAGTGCAATATAACATCGGAGTGTATTGGTTCTCTATAACAAATAATAATTGTAAACATATCTTTATTGTGTTAGTATGTGCACATGCACGCAAAAGTTGTTGCACCCGGGCGCCATATTTGTTTTCCATTGTCGATTGGCGCCCATTTTCTATTTCATTTTTTTTTTTTTTGCTGGAGATAAATGCTCTTTTAAGTAGGAAACTAGAAAGAAAGGTCAGGTAGATAAGCGAGTGGGGAAGAGAATAAGTAAAACGCTCAGCACGAATCTAGAAAGGGAAACCGAAAGCATTAAGGAGAAAAAAACAAGAAAGGGAAAGACACAACAAAATATGTATATAGATAGAGAGATATACGAATGAACTTCTTAACTAGGTGAAAAACTATCGCCGTATTGTCTGCTTTAAATGCATTTCTTGAAATATGGTGACTCTCCTTCCGCTTCTTCTTCCTTGCTAGCTAGTCACTCGCTATTTTCTTTGCATGCATTCTATAGGATTGTTGTTGTTGTAACAATAGCATATGTATTGTGTTTTCTTATTTTTAATTTGTTATCTCAATAATAAGAAAGAGTCTACAAGTAAGAATTTCATTGTGTAGACGTAGAAAATGCGTGTGATAAGTGCAATTTGTTAAAACGGCATGATACCCTAGAAACGTCCTTCATATCATCGTATTGTTTTATGTTGCGTAAAAATAGATCTTTAAATTTTAACTTCGATGATGAACTTCTATTATGTGAGCTTAATTTTGACAGAAAAAAGATTATAGGTACCTTACCTACCTACTAGTCCAGTAACCTTGTCGTCTCATAGGAGGGAGGCCTTGCGTTATATCCGGTAGTTCTGATTTTTTGCTGGAGTTGTTTATGATGTTTGGCATCATGAAAGACCCAAGTTTTCGCACTCGAGCGCTGAAAGGAACAAAAATCCAAAAAAAAAAAAAACCGACATTTTTAGGCTTTTTTCAGTTAGTGGCGATTATAACCCTAATAGACCAAGAGCCCACAGCAAATTTTGGGGTGTGAAAGTGAACCAAAAAAAGGTATAAGTCGAAAGCAGGGGTCAAGCTGATGACAAAAATGAAAGTCTTACAGTCCGTGGTCGCGGCGTTAGTGAGCAATAGTAGGTACGGTAAAAACCCAAAAAAATCAACTCTTGGGATAATTGTATGAACCAAAATTCGTTTTAACCCACCCCTAGATAATGCTCCCCTGATTACGGGACAGTGGGTTCAAGACCATTTGAAAGCGGCTTTTGCTCTGCCAGACCGTTTGGAAAACGCCAAAAATCCAACTTTGGGGATAATTGTATGAACCGAAATTCGTTTTTAACCCACCCCTAGATATTGCTCGCCCCTGGTCACAGAACAGTGGGTCCAAGACCATTTGAAAGCGGCTTTTGCTCTGCCAGACCCTTTGAAAAACCCCAAAAAACCAACTTTGGGGATAATTGTATGAACCGAAATTCGTTTTCACCAATCTCTAGATAATGCTCCCCTGATCGCGGAACAGTGGGTCCAAGACCATTTGAAAGCGGCTTAATTGCTCTGCCAGACCGTTTGAAAAACCCCAAAAAACCAACTTTGGGGATAATTGTATGAACCGAAATTCCTTTTCACCCACCCCTAGATATTGCTCGCCCCTGATCTCGGAACAGTGGGTCCAAGACCATTTAAAAGCGGATTTATTGCTCTGCCAGACCGTTTGAAAGACCCCAAAAAACCAACTTTGGGGATAATTGTATGAACCGAAATTCGTTTTCACCAATCTCTAGATAATGCTCCCCTGATCGCGGAACAGTGGGTCCAAGACCATTTGAAAGCGGCTTTATTGCTCTGCCAGACCGTTTGAAAAACCCCAAAAAACCAACTTTGGGGATAATTGTATGAACCGAAATTCGTTTTCACCAATCTCTAGATAATGCTCCCCTGATCACGGAACAGTGGGTCTTAGAACATTTGGAAGCGGCTTTTGCCCTGCCAGACCGTTTGAAAAACCCCAAAAAAACCAACTTTGGGGATAATTGTATGAACCAAAATTCTTTTTCACCATTTTCTAGATAATGCTCCCCTGATCGCGGAACAGTGGGTCCAAGACCATTTGGAAACGGCTTTTGCCCTGCCAGACCGGTCGATTTGCATAAAATGCGAAAAAAGCTAGGTTCACTGTTTGAGTTCAACCATGAAAATAAAGGAATTATGTCAGAAGGAAGGTCTATTCTCCTCCCTCCTTTAAATGGGAGGGGCAATTTTGATCAAAAAATGACTTTTTATGAAAAAAAAATTTAAAAAATAACGGCAACACGTAGAATATCAGGCTATAACTTAAAAGAAAGCCAGAGATCCATTATTTAACATTATTTTTGAGTCAAGTTGTTTTAGTGAACAGTTTTTAAAAAAAATTAATTTTCAAACTCAAAAAGGAAAAAAATATTCTAGTAGTCGATTTTATTATGTATTTTCAATTTTCTTATAACCTAGAACATAATAAAGCATAACATAAAAAACAAAAAAAAAAAATGTTTACATCCTCCCATTCAAACGCGAAAATTAAGTTTTTTTTGATTTGACTGAGAAATTTATCTCCAATCTGAAAATTTTGAAAAAAAAAAATTATTTTTTTTTAACTATTTTTTTTTTTTAAATAAAATTTTACATTATTGAGCACTTGTTTTGTTTTCGAAATTAAATGCTATAATCAATTCTTAGTCAAATACCAAAAACAAGATGCCCTTTAACATTATACAGACCCAACAACCCTCTTGCTTGTTCAATAGGATTACGTTTTGTGCTTCCACTAGAACAGCGCAGATTCTTTAACCGCGTTTTACTTGTCTGACTTCCGAACTTCAGTTCTTCGTTCACACCGTCCGTCTCTGGAACTCCCTGCCACGACATTGCAGTTAAGAGGAGATTTCAAAAGGATCTAAAAACATACCTATTAAATTGAATTATTTTACATATTAACTGTTTGATTACATTTTTCTTGTATAAATTTTAAATATTTCATAATTTTGTTTTTCTTTTTTGTAATTAGTCAAGAACCTTATTTATTTACAATAGCTACATTATACTGAAGCCGTTTATGAGATGTTTTTCAGCTAAATTAAAATAATTATAACTTAGCACTAGTTTATAAGATTTATTATCTTAATGTGTTTAAAACTACAAAAAAATCAATAAATTAAATAGAATATTTATTTAAAGATAAATTAAAAAATCAAATAAAACATAAAAATTGTTTTTTTTTATTTATTTATTTATTTATTAAAATTGAAATTCATTCAAAAGCAACAAAAATGCTTCCAAATTAGATCCCAAATTAACTATTTCCCATACAAAATCTCATTTCAAAAAAAAATATTATGAATAAGTACTTGAATCCGAATAACAATTCGATGAGGAAAACTTGTTGAACTCATACACCCGACCCATCTCATTTCAATCGATAAAATGAAGCGTGAACCCGAAAAAATACTCGATGGATCTGCATAAACGACTACGAGCATACCTTACACAACTTTTAGTATTATTTTTTTTTTTGTAATACATATTTAAATGCAAAACTTTACGATACGACCCATTTAAAGGGCATTGACATCCTGGTAAACAAGAAAGTGCATCAGACAAGAAATTATGGTAAATCATATAAAACACTGAAAACCAAGTAACGGCGCATCATAAGATTTATTATCCATAGGCCAGCGCAGAATGAGATATTATTAAGGCTTCTTTTAACGATCTTATTGCATGTCTTGTCTTTTTACTTGCGATATAACATGCATATGTACATATACATATGTATATGTAGTTATAGGTAGGAACTATATGGAGTGTTTTGGATTCGTAAAAAAATCGAAATCATTACGATGATAGGGAAGACGGAAAAAGTAGTCCTTCCGTCTGTCTGTCTGCCTGTCTCGCCTACAGGTCTATTTTATTTAAACTTGATACATACATATCTAGCGTTTTTTTGGATATTCATTTTTTAGAACCAAAAATAAGGATATATTGCATCTTGCATTTGTTTTTTTAAAAATCTCATCTTTTTTCGAAATCGCATTTTTACTTTTTACCTTGTAGTGAAAATAAAATTTCCGAAAAATGGTTTAAAATGGCTTACATTATTAACAGTACCTCTCAAAGAACCATTTTTTTTTTTTACTGCGGACTATCTCATAACCTGTACAACTGATTTAAATTAAATTAAAAAAAAATCTAAAAAGTTGCAATCATACTGCATAGTATAATTTCAATTTTGAATAAATGTTTTTTTTTTTTTTTGAAAATGCGATAGGTATTTCAAAAGGCTACATGAAATTCTGCCCAATAAAAAATGGCCCCAAACAAAAAATGAAAAATGGCCCCAAAAATTTGTATGAAAAGCAACAACAACAAAAAATTGATAAAATTTTGTAATTTGGGGTAATTTTTCACTTATTTATGAATGTTTTACGTGACCAATTCTTTATGTTATTAAAAGTGATGTTTGCGAGCGGGCTTTTTTGGTCAAATTCTTTAAGGATGCAAATAATTATTCACTATTTTAGGGCCTTTTTTCATTTTTCATTTTGGGGTTAAATTTCATTATAAAAAATGGCCCCACTTTTATCTGTTAATGTTGCTTTACGTATATATTTTTAGGGCAAATTTTCGATTTGGTTTGAGTATTTCTTAATTTTTTTGGGGCCTTTTTTCATTAAATTTGGGGTCATTTTTCATTGGGGCCAAATTTCATGTAGCCAAAAACGAGTAAGTAGATGATTTTTTTCGAAATTAAATTTTTAATTCAACATTAACATTTTTTTTACTAAATTTAAGTCCCATGTATGTACCTACATATATGTATATGTAGTACATGTGCAGTGTGCTACATATATTGTTTATATTGGCACGAGTACAATAACTAGGGCGCCAAAAAATAATAACTGATTTTTGTAGAAGGGTACAATACAAGCATTTTTTGCTATCTCCCCTTGTTTAGGCAGGACTTAAAATGAGAAAAAAAATATTAAAAAACAACGGCAACACTTACAATATAAAAATTATAGGTTTTCTGAAAGCCAGAAACGTGTTATTTTATATTACATAAATACCAAAAAAAAAAACAAAAATTGAATAAAAAGTAGTTTTCGTAATTTTCAATTTTCTCATTAATTAGAAGACATAAAAAAACCTAGTTTTCAGTGTTCGATTAAGAATTTATAGGGATATCAAATATTTGAAGCCAATTCAGTACTTAATTTCACAATTTTTGAATAAATAAACTAAAATTTTTTTCTATTTTTTTTTTTGATAAATTTTGAGTTCAAAAGTATTTTTTTTCAAAAACTATTAACACAAATAACTAGACTAAAACAGAATATAAAAGAACACGTTTCCGGCTTTCAGAAAACCTATAATTTTTATTGTATTTGTTGCCGTTGTAAGTGTTGCCGTTGTTTTTAATATTTTTTAAAAAATGTATTACATTTTCCCGCCTAAGCGGAGGGAGCATAAAAAAATTCAAATTTTTCCGAAAATCCATACGTTTGTGCTCTAGCTTTCATGTGAATGTTATTTTTAAAATAAGTTTTTTAAAAAAATATGTTTTTGATCACAAAATACAGAGTACCGCATTATAGAGATAAAGACATGAATACATTTTTTTTTCATATTATTTAAATTAGTATTTCAAAAAAGCCATTTGTTTATTTTTCAAAAATTTTAAAATATTTAGTAAATTAAAATTCTCCTCATTTTGTTTCAAATTAGCATTTATTACCTAACCATATTTGTGCAAACTCTAAAATTTCTTGTTTTACAACAAAGAATGTCATAAAACAATAACATAAATGTGCTCGGGCAAGTGCCACTCCCCCCCCTGCGCGGGGCTCCATGGCGGATGGTCTCAAATGTGAGGTGTGTAAAAAATGCACATTGAGTGTAATTTCTTAAAATTTCGGTTTATGACCTTTGACCCGATTTTGAGCACGAATGTGCGCACATATGTGCGGAATAGTAAGTAGTATAGCCGTATAATCGCAAATGTAGCTATTATGGTAGGCGAGTGTAGGAACCACTTTCTTTTGGAACACTATCATCAATGACCCTCATCAGATTGGGAAAATTGAGATCGGTATCACTGCCGTTTGTGAGTAACAGAAGTGCGGGGCGAAGTGTCTCGTGGTTTGCGAAGAAAAAATAAAAATCAGAGTTTCATTTGTTGTTGTTTCAATAAACAAAATTTCGAAATTTCGAAATGTTAATGTATTTTGAGACGCCTCAAGATTTATAATGCAAGCACGATGACCTTTTCTATTTTCACAATCTGTACAGGTCCGTCATATTATAACTCCCCAATATTTCGTCACTTTTTAACTCAAAATACCCTGTTTTGAATGAAGGGTCCCAGAATGTGTTATACAGTTGTTTTTTTTGGGAAAAAGCCTCTGCAGGTAGTTGTTAAAACTTTAAACCGTTATGTCGTGATTTATCGAAACTTGTAAGCGGTCGGGAAAGGGTTGTTCTTTAAAATCTAGTTAACAGTTCCGGTTAAAAACTAAAAAACTATGCAGAAATCACCGCAGGCCAAAATTATTGAAGTGCAAATATTTTTTCTGTGGCTTAAGCTGGCCACAAGTTCGACCTAATTTGCCTCGTGGATTTTTAATATAATTTTTATTTCTATTTTAGTTATAAAATAACTTTCAAATTTTACAAAAGTTTTGTTTTATGTAAGAATTTAAAGTCAGCAATGTTTGGTTTTTATAAGTCTTGTTACAAGCTTTTAAAAACAATACAAATTTGTTTCATTTTGTATGCTCGTTAGCAGGTTCTAATCCATGGTATATAACCGAGATTTGTGTTCTGCTAAATTTACATCTACTTAGCCTGAAATCAACCGCATTTAGCTGATTGTACTTCATGTATGTATTGGATATTTTCAGAAAGATATTATGGAAATCGGGTGTACTTGACCTTGAAAATAAAAATAAAAATTAGCTGCGTTCAGGATTGTATTCAAAACGATCTGAATAGCTTTGTATTGTTGTAAACCCTAGTAAAAGTATCTGATTGTTTGGGTTTAGTTGTTTTTTTATTTTTTGTGGAAATAAAAGTAATCAAAAGTAAAATATGCATTAGTATTTTAGTAATTATATGTAGGTAATAGGAATTACGTCTGCACCAAATAAACTTTAAAACCAATACAGAAAAAAAAAAAAACAAGTTTGCCGACAGGAAAACAAGTATTTTCAATTTAATTTATTTCTCAGCTGTTTCGATTTCTGATAGCCAATATAACCTATCCGACTTAAGTCGTTCAGAAACATAATGTACATAAGTACCCAAAAGATAGGCTTCGCTAGTTAATCCTTTCGTTGCCATTGCAATGCTTTCAACTTAAATGCAGTTTTCATGTATAAATTTTAAGCAAGGAGCGCATAGATCGGTTCTGTAAAATTGAAACATGGATTTTGTTCATTACATATCCAGTCTTATTGTGAGTTCCACCCGAACAAAATTTCACCCTAAAATTTTCTGTTCGCTCGGAACTTTAAAAGCTATTGTGTGTGAGTTTCATCCGATTGAAATTTACGTTTTTCGCCTTATTGCTCTCTCGTTCGCCTACTAAAAAAAGGTGAAAATTTAAACTGTCAATCGTATTATTATGTATGTATGTTATGTACAAATTTTAAATTAAAGAACAATAGTGAATATGAGGAAGTATTATAATTGTATTATATTTTGTGTAGATATGTATTATCACAATGTTATGACAATTTAAAGTTCCGAAAAAGCCTATTTTTGTACTTATTTTTGCGCAAATAAAATTATAATTAAGTATCATCTGACGGTGTTTCTTTTTATTTAATTTCTTTGAGGTAGGTATTGCTTCGTGCTTCAAAGTGGTGCATATGAAAACCAATTCTAATGACAAATATCCGTAAAAAATCGTAAAATGTACAATGAATGGTATTTATTTAAACTTCATTGTTCCGAAAACATTTCAAACTTACAACTCTACAGGTTTAATAGTAATGAATCTAGATAAAGCAAATGCAACAATAATTGTTGCACAAACAAAACAAAAAGCAAAGAAATAGAACGATTCCTCGGTGAAGACATCTGTGAACGCTGGGATATCATGGTAAATCTGTTCAATAACAGCTAAAGTTCCACGAGTCTTCACCATATTGTTAGTTGGTTGGTTATTACTTCACTTCCTCTTTCTCGATGAACTGGCTGCTTTCGAAGACTTTGTTTGCAAAGGTGTTGCAGTGATGTCTTCTTTGGGAGCAAGTATCGAAATGTGTTTATTACAAAGCTGTAGAAGTTCCAAAGTCGTTAGATTGTCACTTAAAAAACAAATTTCTTTTAGCTTCGATTGTTCTGTAAGAGATTTTGGGTTAAACTAGTGTTAAAAAAGTGCGTTTTCTTACCTTTAGCAGCATCAATTAATGAAAATCTCACTTCCGCTGGTTGCAAATTGCAAAGAACTTCTGGTTTTACTAAACAATTTGGGTTGGTTTTGATGATTTTGGGTGACGTCAGATGAACAAGGAGTTCTCTGTTGAAAATAAAATGTACATTTATGCTTAAACTCATTTACATTTAATTACAGATTCTATCATCATTTAAATAGAGAGAGGATATATATAAAGACGTCAAACTGACGCCCACTCCGACGAAAATGTCCACGGAGCGTGAGCTGGCTCCTGGTGGGCCAGCTCAGCTCCACTCTCTACCTTCGTATCCCGATATTGGTGCAACAATTCAGATCAACACGGCAGTCAGTATAATCAGCAAGGTGTATGGTAAGTTTTTTTCAAGAGCATCACAAAATTACTATATAACAACTAGATCTAGAATCAAAAATTCCTTCACTTCTTAAACGTTTTTTTTTTCTTTTTTTTTTTTTGATTTTTTTTATTACGCTTGCGTGAGATATTCCCTTCCATGTAGATTTGTATTTTATAGATTTTTCCGTTTTGAATGTGAAATGTGTTTGAAAGAATGAATGGAAGAAAGAGTTAACGAATGGGGGTTTCTGCCGCGGTCACTTACCTTGTTGATTTTGCGTTTTCATTAAAAGGATTAAATGAAATCGTAACACGTTTGACAGCCTTTAGATTAACACTCTTTAGTTGCTTGGCAATAGCAGACACTATTCCATTTGATCTGCGAAGTGCTCCACTGAAGTGAATCGACATTTTTTTCTTTCAAATTAGTTCGTTCCGTGCAAGAAAATTAAATTGGTTATATATTTTTCTTCCGCTTTTTTTTTTGTTTTCCTGACATGCGCATAAAAATTGACGTTTTATTTGGAATGACAGTTGGGCGTGTGAAGTTAGCATCGAGTGAAGGAATGAGGCGCAAAAGAAAATGAAATTTTGAAGTGATGCCAATATTCAAACTTTTGAAATTTTAAAGTGAGTGCTCAACAAGCAATTTTTATTTCTTCCTTTATTTCAGAAATAATTTTAGAAGTACTTATTTCTGCGTTGATTGGTTATATTTAATATTATCATGTCGATTATCCGCAATAGTTGATCCGCAGTGATTCGCAGCATATTGTTCTCTTTTCTTTCCACGGCAAATCGATGAATAGAAAAGAGAGCACTACACTTCGAATCACTGCGGTTGCTCTTTTGCGGATTCCATAATCGAAATGTATAATTATTTGATAAAATTTAATTTGGAATCATTGCGAGAGAGCAAACACCGGATTATTCGCGCTATCACCACACGTACGTCGCGTTTCGAACTCTACTTTTACACCCCGACTCCACAGGAGATAATTCCCCTCAGAATGTTCATCTTTACATGAAATATCTAGGACCCTGTTTATATTGGGAAAATTGAGTACGGGCTGGTGAGGGTCGTCGTGTTTAGATTATCAACTTTGAGGCGCCTCAAAATACATTGATACAACAACAATTTCGAAATTTCGGCTATTGAAACAACAGTCCGGTTTTTATGTTTTCTTCGCGCTTTACCAAACCCTTCACCCCGCACTTCTCTTTCCCACAAACTGCCGTGATACCGGCTTCAATCTTCCCAATCTAAACAGGGTCTAGTGGAGTCGCGTTATTTAATCTTAAGCATTGCGCAAACCTAAGCGATGGCGGTGGCGATCACGATAACAATGTGGATGCCGCACAAGTAAATCAATAGGAAGGCTCACATCTACGCGATATGTGGATTGTGATTAGGTTCCACTGCTGCGTTCAACCAAGCTACTTTTACTGAACGCAGCAAGCACCATTTGATCGCAGTATGGCACGATATTTAAATTTTTTTTTTGTGAAAATATTAACAAAATTCAAATGAACAATAATTTAGAACATTATACAGCAGATTAATAAAATTAAAAAAATCCAAATTTTGTACAATTTTTTTGCACAAAGAATACAAAACATAAAAAAGCATACAATTTACGGATAAAATTGCTGTCCGGGTCGATTTATTGAGCCAGATTTATCTGCTACTGATTTTTTCTCACTTTTTGTATGTACTTTTGACAACTTGCCCATCATAATTTTCCTTTTGACAGATGTTTTGACAAAATATTACGCATCAGGCTTTGTTCGTTCTATTACAAATTAGCTTTGTTCGTGTACTATCCAAAACTACGAATTTTCAGCGAACATACTTCAAAGTTCATATAAAAAAATAAATTGTGTAGAAATGCGTAGTTTTGGACAGTACACGAACAAAGCTATTAGCTGTGTTTTGATGAGCTAGTTACTGTGCCGATTCTGCAATGTTCCACATTAAGCCATAGAGTTACTGAAGATCAAATGTGCTGTTAACTTGTTGTTGGTAGAATTTGCATGTGAAAATTTAGCCTAATGTGAAGAATTTCTTAGTGTGCACATTAAGGAGTTGAAAAAAACACACCTATTATATACTAACCTATCTCAGATAACTTCTGTTCGTTTACTGCCAATTTAGTCCATTTCAGTCCAAAGTTCTGTCAATGCCATAGACAAAAAATAGAATTGTAGCAATGACTATTTTAGGAAGTAAACGAACAGACCAAGTGCCTGTTTACATTGTATTTTTGACGAACGGCGCATCCAGTGAGATGGGTAGATTTTGTGTGAGTAAGAAAGAGAAGGGTTAATTCCACCCAAATTACGCCGATGCGCCAGTTTCATTAAATGTTTTCGGATTGAGCAGGAAGAGTTTTTTTTGTGTGAGTGAGAGATACATGGTTGTTAAGGATGTGAGATAGGGATGGGTAGATTGAAATGAAAGAATTTTTTCTCTATAATGTAAACACGAGGAACATTTTGATGAACGAAAATATGCTTTGTCAAAAATACAATGTAAACAGGCACCAATAGCTTATCGGACTGCTACCCCAACACGACATTTGCTACGCTTCGTTTAGAAGTAATTCTGGCATCACTCGTTTAAATTTAACAGGAAATTTCTTGCAGATTAATTATTTTCTGAATGTTACTTCACCTGCTCAGCACTCACACTCGCATGTTTTTACATCTATACACTAGAATCACACTCTTCCAACATCAACAAACACTCTGTGCCAGAACGAGATAAATCCAAAACACCAACTTTTAAACCACCAATTTCATCCACCGTTCTCGCTTTGTCGTCGCCATCGCCATTCGCCACTTCTCGCCAGCAGCCCCACAAGCTGAATCGTGTGCTGAAAAGAAATTTTTTTCTCATAATGTACGGAATTCAGAGTTAACGAAGAGAAAAAAACACGAAACAAAAATCGAATAGGAAAACTTATAAAACTCGATAATTTTTACTCATTTGTGATTCAATTAGTTTAACCAAATAATTCTGTGCCTAAATTAAGTGTTCTTTAGTGGAATTTTTCAAAGCTATAAACAAGTGATCCCAAAAAAAAAATAAAAGAAGTAGAAAGAAAAGGCTGAATTCATCAAAAAAATATATATATACCTAGGGAATATATATCAAAAACGCGACTAGTGACACAAAAAAAAAATGTATCCAGTCGGACAACGTAAGTGATTAATTTTAATTTTCTTATCTATTTTTTTTTTGTTATTCAATTTTATCGTCTATTTGCGGGACAATATATATTTTCACAAAAAATTAAGTTCGTGAGGAATCGCAGAATATTAGGTTCTAATCTTAAAACGCAATGAACCTTGAGACTCCGCTAGGCGAAGCCAGATTCTAAACAGCCCAGTAAAATCCGAAAGAAAAAACCATGTGAGACGGTAATTCTGTCTCGTTCTCTCCATAGGCAAAGTGATTGCTCCTAATTTGTCGCCACCATTGTCGTCGTTGTTTTTCATTGGGAGTGTGCTGAGCCTTACCTTAGCTTGATGGATTTTTGTATGCGATAGCTCTTCTGTCGAAGTGCAGTGCACCTTTCCTCGATAAAGAGGGGTTCACCAACGAGAGTTTAGAGACGAGGAATTATAGTAACTTAACTAGCAGCAACCAGACAGGTTTTATGGGTCTTTTAGCCGACCCCTCTTAGGGCGCATTAGAATTAGTTGGTGCAGCAGCTAGATACAAGGCGCGTTGTGCTTGAGTTGTATAAACCATAGGGAAATGGTCTTGTTTCTTTTTGTCTTGCAAATATAAGCAACATAATATTCTCTACTTTGTACCTATTACCATTTTTCTACTCCCATTCCAGGTTTTTGAAGGTAAAGAGATAGACAGAAACCTCAACAAACCCATTGATGATGATAGTGGAATGCCTAAAACTAGGTCAATGACCGTAACTTAATTTTAAATGGCGCATTAAGTGTGTTATTGCGCAAACACATTCATAGAAAAAGGCGTTTGTTCTTAAGTTCTCCACATAAGCCCAAGAGGGTTACCGGAGACATAGCATTGGAACGAACGAAGTTGGGAAAACAATCTGATGTTTTCTTTTGTTTGTTTTCTTTTTGGCTACTACTCAATTATAAGGCAAAAATGATGAAAAATATTTTCTGCTGCTATCAGCAAAAGTGGTTTAAATAAATTATTTTATTTCTATTTTCGAGAGGTCGGAATTCAGCTTGGTCTACTTTTGAGGAAAGCATATGGAAGCGAATGTGCTAATTAAGAAATAATTTGTTAATTACCTACAATTTTTTGTTGTTTTGATTTCCAAAAAAATATGCTTGAAAGGTGATTTTTTGTATTGGAAGATAACCTGATTTAAATATTGATATTACAGTAAAAGTACATATGTAGGTACCTACCTTTGAATATGATAAACAGACTTTGAAAATTAAGACAGGTAATCTTATTTATTCATAGGATATATACCTAAATAAATAACAAAAATTCGACCAATCTGGATTGCTGAGAAATTTTTTTTTTATTTATTAGCATTATGTATAATAAACTAGCTGATCCAGGCGAACGTTGTGGTGCGGTACTCCAGGCAACCAATTCATATCAATCGCCAATGTAGAAAGACTGGTTCGAACTAAAAATCAATTCGGAAAGTATGCAATTTATTGTTATCACGACTTTTCCGGATTAATTTTCTAATTTTGATCTCCGTAGTGTGTTTATCTGTTTCAATACAAAAATGTTATGCGCGTACGAACAGAGAACTAATTCAGAAAGTTTGAAATTTGAAGATGTTTTCACGAGTTTCTGACTTTGTCGGTCGAATTTTTAAATTTTCGGCTCGGTTTTGTTCTAAACAAATCCGAAAAAATCCCTTTGCAAATCAAATGATCTTCATCCGAGTTGCGTGCGAACAAAATTTCATTTCATTTTAAAATTTCAAGGTGTTTTAAATGATTTTCCTACTTCTTCGGTCGAATTTTGCAATTTTTGGCTACGTTGTGTGTTAATCTGGGTAAATACAAATCCAAAAAAAATCCCCAATCGGATGCTGTTTAGCCGAGTTATGCCCGTAAGAATACAAAAAAGAATTCATTTTTATAAGGAAGATTTGAATGTACATTGTACATGCATTATGTATTATAGACATACATACCTACTCATTTATAATACATGGAACGATCATTTAAATATAGCATCAATTGCACGTGTCCAGTTAGAAGAAATAGGGGAACATTAATGGCCAATTAATTAAAGCCCGGAGTTAGTTTCGCCCAACCCATAATTGAATTTTTTTTATTCCGTGGAAAATACACTTGCCACCGATATTGTAAAATAACCTTAAGATCAATGGCAATTGAACGTTAATATTACGTTGGGAGCAATCGAAGCTGTCCATTTTTTCTGCTTATTCTAGTAGTTCAACAGATCTGTGGAGACAGTGCCTTCCATGTTAACACGCCTGCACCGTGCCCTATAGTTCGAGTGGGACTTCTTTTTTGTACGAACAATAACTCCTGGTGCTTGTTGTTTCATTGAAACCTTCAATATTTTTACAGTGATTCGAAGTCTTCCCCGCCTACACTGCGATTATGTTTTCATACAAAATACACTAATGGAAATAATTGTTTTATTCATTATTAAAGAGCCTGATTACACGATTCTTTTTTTTTCGGTTGTTTCGTCTTTTTGTTTCTAAGTTTCTACACCCCTTACCCTATCTGTCAAAATGACGAAAGAAGAAACGAATGAAAAAATGGGATCATTCTAAAATTGTTTTGAGGAAAATTCTATCGCCCTATTTTTTATTTATTTTTCAAATCAAGTTGTTTAACTGAATAGTCTTCGAGTTTTTAAATTTCATTTGATTTTCTAAAAAAAGAAAATTAAAACAAGAATTTAAATTAACAATTAAATCACCAACAAATAAGAGAATCCCAATATGGTTTAAAGGAAACAGCTATGAGTTTATATAAAGAAATGGTATTGAATTAATGTAAACAAAATTAAACTAACAGTTGAAAAATTTATTAACAAATAATTGTTAAATTATACATTTAAATATTTATTTTAATTTTGTAAATAAATAAAAAAAAATATTTTATACATAACATGTAAACATACATACCTACTACATATTATAAGAATTTCTTTTTTGTATATTATTTTTATTTATTTAATATTTTTTTTACAACAATAACCAATTGGCTACGGATTTGTTGTTGTGTCTATGATTTTATTTTTTTTATTTAATTTTTATAGAATCACAATGGACTTCTTCGCCTCCGAGGCCTCAGAGCCCATCCACTCAGCCGCAGACTAGCTTCGATACACTCACATGTAAAATAATAAAAGAACTAAAAACAAATTCTAAATTATATTACCTACATACCTACCTATATACTAAAATTTTCGTTTTATAATAATAATATATTCATCATTGTTTGGTACTAATTGGCTTGGCTTGAATGAATGTTTAAGTTTGTCTTTTGTATGGTTAATTTTTTTGTAGTTTGTACAGATCTGTAATATGTATTTTGAAATGATTGAAAATGAGTTGAGTATTTTATTGGGTGTGTGAAATTTTTTGTTTTTGTTTTGTAGTTAAGTCTCTTTGCAAAAAAGCTAAAGAAACAAAGTATGTAAAGTATTGTTAAAGCTTTTCTAAACGGTTAGGAATCAATTGGGTTAACCTCTCTGAGTGTGAATTCCATAGTTCCAAATCATTATATCACATTAATCACAACTCATATTTGACTGCTAAAAAGATAAACGTACTGGTGGTAATTTATTGTTGTTACATTACGTGTTAGCTATTGACTGACTGAGTTTCTCAGTTAAATGTAACTACCTACCCAAAATATAAAAAAAAAGATTTAATAAACATTTGTTTTATACTAGTAAATAGTAATTAATAAACTATGATATTTAAATTTATTACATCCTCTTCTTTAAAATCTTGGAAACTACATTTTTTCCAAGCAAAAGTTGCATACAATACCTAATTGGCTAGCTTACTTGTGTGGATAGGTTTTTTTTCGTTTTGACATTCAATTTATTTTCCGGAAGATGTAAAAAAGGGTCTGATCAATGTAACTTTTTTAATTATGTATTTGAATATGAAAAGGTATCTGTATTTCAATTGCAATGTTATAATAAAAAAAAAAAACGAAAAACACAAAACTTCATAACTCTATTAATATTAGAAATGTGAAAGTTTGTTTGTCTGTCTGTTTGTTCCTTTTAATCTCCGAAAATAGCTAATTGATTGTAAACAGTCCTGATCTGATCTGAATTCACCAGAAAATGAGTGAGAAACACAATTTAGTTGTAAAAGAAAAGCAAAATGATTGTCAATGTTCATTGATACGTGTGAAGTCCTATATTTTCGTCAATGTTACCTAGCAAAAAAAAAAAAAAAACGTCAATGTTGCCTGACAAGTAAATGGGTGGTGTGCAGAGTCCTTAATGAGATTTGATAGAGCAAGAGCGAGAGCTGGGAACATGAGGATGGACATAGGCTACTTTTGTTTACCAAAAAAGTGATAAATTGTTTGAAATGTCAGATATCCAAATATAAAAACATAAAAAGCAAAACTAAATAAAATTGACGTTAAAATAATAATACTATAGATTGTTTTTTTTTCTCAATTGAATAAGTCGATATTATACATTATTAGACCGAGAGCCCACAGCAATTTTTGGGTGTGAAGTATAGCAAAAATTCAATGATGCAATAAGATAGGCCTTTACTTTTTATTTGCAAATACGCAAGTCTTGCAAGCCGTAGTTGGGGCGGGCGTTTGCAAATAATGCTGCATTGAAAATGCATTTTTTTCTGAAAGCCCAGATAAAAGATATAGCACTTAAAAAATTATATTTAATAAAAGAGCTGAATACCATAGACATGAATATGGGGGTCCAATCCTCTTAGGTGTGTCTTCTGTATGTAAGACGCACTTGAAAATTCGTTTTTATAGTGCGTCTTGCATACAGGAGGCCCACCTAAGAGGTCTTGGACCCCCATATATATGTCTATGGCTTTCAGCTCATTTATTAAATATAGTTTTTTTTAATGGTATACCTTTTATCTTGGCTTTCAGAAAGAAATGCATTTTTATTGCAGCAACGCCCCAACCACAGCTTGCAAGACTTGCATATTTGCGAATAGAAAGTAAAGACCTATCTTATTGCATCATTGAGTTTTTGCTATACTTCACACCCAAAAATTGCTGTGGGCTCTAAGTCTATATAGGATTTAATGTACAAATACCTACAAATTTTTTTTTTTGTACATACATAATCATCCCTTTCACGAATTCCATCGTAATCGGAAACTAAACAAATCCCAAGAAAAACTATCAACGAATCCGTTCGTAATGGCAATTTGTATGAGATTTTCTACTATGATGGATTCTGTGATAGGTTTTTTTTCACGACATTACGACTTTTCCGGGCTAACTTTGCAATTTTTATCTCCGTAGTGTGTTGATCTGGTTCGATACAAATCCAACAAAAAATCCCAATCCAATTTGGATGATGTTCAGCCAAGTTCTGCGCGTACGAAAAAAAAACTAATTCAGAAAGTTTGAAATTTCAAGATGTTTTCACGATTTTCTGCCTGTCGGTCGAATTCTCTAATTTTCGTCCGAATTTTTTAATTTTCGGCTCCGTTGTGTCTTAATCTGTTTCAGTACAAATCCAACAAAAAAAATCCCCATGCAAATCGAATGATATTCAGCCGAGTTATGCTTAGATTCAAAGAGTGGAAAAAAATCAGTTCATAAAATGATAAACAATTAATTTGGAGTTGGTGTCAGTCCCATTTAAAAAAAAATCAATTGATAAGAAAGCATTTTCCGATGAATTTTTGGACTAATTATCCTATATTAAGATACATAATGTACGTCAACATATACATACATACATCTTTCTATATCTGTCAAGCAATAAACTCTACTGGAGGATTGCTAAGATCTCATAGCCACCAAAACTTTCACGGCCTATCGGTAATCAAATATACATTTATGTACTGTGAAGGGATACACCGCGTTTAGGAAGGCCAACAAATTTTTAAAATATAAGGTTTATAACCTTGTATGAAAATAATGTTCGATATATTCCAATAATAAAATGCTAAGATACACTGAATTATGTGGCAAATTCATACCATTAATATTTTTTAATTTCTCAAAAGCGAAGAAATCTGAGCTAACGGCCATATTATTCACTCTATTCATCCAGATTAAAACTTAAATCTGGATGTAAATCACACAAATTCAATGTAAATTCATCTGGATTTAAGTTTAAATCTGGATGTATCGAGTGAATAATATGGCGGTTAAACAGTTTATACCTACATACATATGTCGATAAGACACAAAATGAAAAAAATACTGTTTTAATTTTTCCTAAAAACATAAAAAAAAAATAAAAATATTTTGGAACACCCTGTGAAAAATTATATAGCCGAAGACTTTTTTTTACAAAATACTTAAAGTTTTAACTGTTCTTAAAGTTTTGCTTTAATTTATTTCTCTGTTAATTCATTTTTCTAAGAAAACCTTACATTAGCCTATGATTAAGAAACACCCTGTGAAGCATCTTTCTTAAAAAACAGTATTTTTATAGCCTTGAAAATTTCATGCGTTTTATACCACAGTGCGCCGTTACTCCATGTAACAATGGGGGGATGACAATAAAAATCTGAACAAAATTGAGAATTTTTTCTTTCTTTTGGGGCCGATTGACACCCATCCAAGACACTTTTTTACGACAAGTCTACCGCATTCATGGGATAGAATTGTTAGGATTTTGGTTTATCATGGATTTATCTATAATGTTGTTTGGTGTCTAACACAAACTTGTAATCGTGCGAAAGGTTATTCGAAATGTGAGCAACAGATGTTGGAATTACTTAATCTATGGTAAGAAAACCACATTTATGTAAGCAAATTAAACAGCTCATAATCCATATTTTGCTAACAAGCTTTTTCAGTTTTTCTTACCCTTTATTATGTAAATGTGCTGGAGTGTGCGTTTTCCTTACCTTTCACAAGCTCATGCACGTGAGTTTGTGACCACTGCTCACGTTCGTGAGCATAAAATGAACTGTTAAATTTGTGTTAATCTGGTTTGAAAAGAACATATACGAGTTTCGTTCTCAGATCAAAGAATCGTTTTTATTTGGTTAATTAAATTCGAAAATTGGTAACTGAACAAAAAAAAAAAAAAACTTAGAAACCTAAGATGACCCAGTCTAGTGTGCCTTTAATATTACCTTTGACAAACTTACCTTGAACGCTTATTCTAATATTTACTCCAGTCTTATTGTTAATATTAAACTAAAAATTATATTCTGTACCATTGCGTCAAATTTTGTTTATTACTTCAGTATGAATTGTTAACGAATGAACCAATTTTTAGTTGCATGCTTCTTAATTTCTTAACATACATATATAAAATGTCATTAAAAATCATTAGATTGGCAAAAAATTTCAAAATTTTAAAAAGTCTGTGAAGATTATGTATAAAAAAAAAGTTTGCTAACTAGATTTTAACTTTGAGTAAAACTATCTAGGTAGTATGTTTTCTTTTATATCTGCATACAAGTCCAAAATTATTAAAATATCTCTATGTTAAGGTAAAAATTTTGAAATTTCTAATCTTGTCTCTCACATAAAAACATCCATACAAAATTATTTGATTTGTTTTTCTTTGGTAATTTTGTGATATTTTCATACTATTATTTTCGTTTAAAAAAATTCTATTTGCGAGAAACGGTATAAGATAATAACATTTTCTGATTTAGCACCACCAGCACCAGGTTCATCAGTGAATCCCACTTCAGTAACCAGCCCCAGTGCCCAAAATGTACCAGGTGTTGCTGCTGGAGCAGTGGCTTCTGCCTTGGGTGCCAGTGTTACTGCAACTACTCCAACACAACCAGAACTGCCAGTATTTACATGCCCGCGTCGCCCGAATTTGGGTCGTGAGGGACGGCCCATTGTATTGCGGGCGAATCATTTTCAGGTGACAATGCCTCGGGGATACGTCCACCATTACGATATCAATATACAACCAGATAAATGTCCACGTAAAGTTAACCGCGAAATCATAGAGACAATGGTTCACGCATATAGTAAGATATTTGGAGTGTTGAAACCTGTGTTCGATGGTCGAAATAATTTGTACACACGTGATCCATTGCCTATTGGAAATGATCGGCTAGAATTAGAAGTCACTCTGCCAGGAGAAGGAAAAGATAGAATTTTCCGTGTGACAATCAAATGGATGGCACAGGTTTCGTTATTTAACTTGGAGGAGGCTCTGGAAGGAAGAACTCGTCAGATTCCGTACGATGCCATCTTAGCGCTTGATGTTGTTATGCGCCACCTACCGAGTATGACTTATACGCCGGTTGGTAGGAGTTTCTTCAGTTCGCCAGATGGTTATTATCATCCCTTGGGTGGCGGCCGTGAAGTGTGGTTTGGTTTCCATCAGAGTGTGCGCCCATCGCAGTGGAAAATGATGTTAAATATCGATGGTGAGTTTATGAAGAAATAAATAAACAATAAAATGTTCAACAAGTAATAATTTTTGTTTTTAGCATTGCCATTATAATTGCAATTACTATTTTATTATTAACTTTTACTATTATTTCTTGTTAGTTTCTGCAACGGCCTTTTATAAAGCACAACCAGTAATTGATTTCATGTGTGAAGTACTCGATATCAGAGATATTAATGAGCAGCGCAAACCACTCACTGATTCGCAGCGAGTTAAGTTTACTAAAGAAATCAAAGGGCTCAAGATCGAGATTACTCATTGTGGCCAAATGAGGCGCAAATATCGTGTTTGCAATGTTACGCGACGACCAGCTCAAATGCAATCGTAATTTTACTTCATATCTTTGAGTGTTTTTAAGTGTTATAATCTAAAAGATTTTTCTCTATTTTAGTTTTCCACTTCAACTTGAAAATGGTCAAACTGTAGAATGCACTGTTGCCAAATACTTTTTAGATAAGTACCGCATGAAGCTTCGTTATCCACATTTGCCATGTTTGCAAGTGGGACAAGAGCATAAACACACTTATCTCCCGTTAGAGGTTTGCAATATAGTTGCCGGTCAGCGGTGTATTAAGAAACTTACTGATATGCAGACATCGACAATGATTAAAGCCACTGCTCGTTCGGCACCAGATCGTGAACGAGAGATTAATAACTTAGTTAAACGTGCTGATTTCAACAATGACTCTTATGTCCAAGAATTCGGCCTGACCATATCAAATTCAATGATGGAAGTTCGAGGACGAGTACTTCCCCCACCAAAACTGCAATATGGTGGCAGAGTTTCGAGTATGAGTGGACAAGTAAGTTTTCGAAATTTTTAAATTTATTGAAAAATAATTAATATTCAATCTGCTTGCAGCAACTTTTCCCCCCTCAAAATAAAGTTAGCTTGGCATCTCCAAATCAAGGAGTTTGGGATATGCGTGGCAAACAATTCTTTACGGGAGTGGAAATACGTGTATGGGCGATTGCTTGTTTTGCTCCACAAAGGACAGTGCGAGAAGATGCCTTGCGAAATTTTACTCAGCAGCTGCAAAAGATCTCAAATGACGCTGGTATGCCAATAATTGGCCAGCCATGTTTTTGCAAATATGCCACAGGGCCTGATCAGGTCGAGCCAATGTTTAAGTATTTAAAAAATTCATTTAATAATCTACAACTAGTTGTGGTTGTGTTGCCAGGAAAGACACCAGTATATGGTAGGTTCTTTTACCAACATAACTTGTATCTGAAATTAATAAAAAAAAAAAAAAAAAACTTTTTGCAGCTGAAGTTAAACGTGTTGGTGATACAGTTCTTGGCATGGCAACACAGTGTGTACAGGCAAAGAACGTAAATAAAACTTCACCACAGACCCTCTCCAATTTATGTCTAAAAATCAATGTGAAACTCGGCGGTATTAATTCCATTTTAGTCCCATCGATTAGACCGAAAGTTTTCAATGAACCTGTTATATTTTTGGGCGCTGATGTAACACACCCACCAGCCGGTGATAATAAGAAGCCATCCATTGCAGCCGTAGTAGGTTCAATGGATGCCCATCCATCACGTTATGCAGCTACAGTTCGTGTGCAACAACACCGTCAAGAAATCATTCAAGAACTCAGCAGTATGGTTCGTGAGCTACTGATAATGTTTTACAAATCCACCGGTGGCTATAAGCCGCATCGTATTATTTTATATCGTGATGGTGTATCGGAAGGACAATTCCCACATGTGCTACAGCACGAGTTGACTGCAATCCGCGAGGCTTGCATAAAATTGGAAGCTGAATATAGGCCGGGTATCACATTTATAGTAGTACAGAAGCGACATCACACAAGGTTGTTTTGTGCCGAAAAAAAGGAACAAAGTGGAAAGTCAGGAAACATTCCAGCCGGTACAACGGTTGATGTTGGTATCACACACCCAACAGAGTTTGATTTCTATTTGTGTAGTCATCAAGGAATTCAGGTGAGTTACTTTAAAAATTATTTATCCTGCCATGTATATTTTTGACTACATTTATTGTTGGGGGGAAAGTTCAATAAGCTCAAACTAATTATTATTGAATTTAGAAAAACGTTTTAATTTACTTAATTTAACTGAGGTTCAGCGATGGTTCAGGCAAATAATTAGCTATTATCACGCTTGAATCTTGAACCATCGTTAAATCTTGGTTAATCGAGTTACCTGAACCGCGGGGTAAACATTGAACCAGGATTGTACAACTGGCCCTTAGGCACCAGTTATAGCTTTCATTGAAAATTTTTAACTTAAGTTTTGAGGCACTTAGAAAGCAAAATCATTGTTTATTTTGATCCCAATATGAAGCTGATAGTTTATTATTATTTATTGCCAAACAAAAAATTTCATTTGAGCCCTACCTTTCATATTAATTGACTTTAGTTATTTCAATGTTTGCATGACCTTATCAATGATCATTGAAAAAATAAAAGACATTTTATTTTGGCATCAAAATAATCATAGATCCTTAACATCTTAAAATAGTCAGTTAAAACTTTCATTGAAAACGATCATTGAATATTTTAATTGTTAATTTTGAGGTGTTTGGAAAGCTTAATTTGTGTATTTTTGTAAGCTAAAATAAAGGTTATGACTCAGTTATTATTTCTAGCCAAACAAAAATTTAATTTTGGCCAATTCTTTCACATAAAATGACTTTTATTATTTCAATGATTGAACTACTTCACCAATGGTCAATAAAAATTTCAAAGTCATTTTACTTTGAAGTTTGGGACGGAATAAAATTTGTTTTCTTACTAGAATAATAATTCAAGTCATGGCCTTTATTTTGGCATCAAAACAATAAACGATTTGACTTTGTAATAAATAACCATTTATAATTTTCAATGATGGTCTTCAATGAAAACTATAATACTGACGCCCTAGTTTCAAAAACCTGTGAACAAAATCCGTATGTAATGACTAAGGGCCAGTAGTACAAACGTTATTCAAATATTGAACCGTGGTTCAGTCATTTTAACTAACCGATTTCGGTAAATTAAAATTTCTATAAAGATGGCCGTGATCAGCTATTCGCTGTGATTGCTCGGTTAATTTTTTCTGAGGTAATAGAGCCAGTTCGGAGCTAGCTCTGATTACGATATTTGACCTTTATCGCTATTATCGATATCAAATATCATGGGTGCTTTCATAAATGCATGGTTACGAAAGTCTGACGAATGCATAACTTTCAGAAATGCAAATGAAAAATGTCAGATTTTCATAAAAGCAAAACGCAAATATTTGCAGCCCAAATGTGCATGCAATCTGAATTTCTTTCTTAAAGACAGAGATAGGTATATGAATTAATTAATAATATTGCTTTCCTTTGTTGTTTCCATCTGTCAAATTTTTCCCTTTTCCCACGCACATAATTTTCACTGGCCGCGTTCAACCTACATCTAAAATTTCAGATATCTGAATTTTTGGAGCTTCTGATTGGCCAGCTGTCATAAAAAGTTAGATGACTTTTAGTGACTTTTAGTTACGTTTAGTTACGTTTATTCTGAAATTTCAGACAAGAAAATTTCATCTGAAAATTCAGATGACAGTTGTTTGTGGTGGGGGAAGTGTAAAAAGAGCTGAAGTGCTACACATCAAATTGAACTTTATGATTTTCGGTGTGGTTAGTGGTTGATGTGTGCTTATAAGTTTTTATAATAAAATTGTAATATTTACTTATTTAATTAAAAGAACTTTTTGTTAATTGTTTAGTGACTCTTTGAATAAAAGGAATGATTTGTCTTCGAAAACTATTCCCATAATTGTCAATCGGATTATTGTGGAACAATTTTGCATTGAAGTTATAATAAATTTACTGCACAATAACAAACAAACCTGTTGCTAATCTTTTTACATAAAATTTCATCTACAAAGCTCATGCTAAATTAAAAATTTACGAACATATAAAGTTCTCTTTTATTTCCATTCTATGCAAATTCAATAAGTGAATACGGGAATTTGACACAGTGGCTTTTGACTGAAATTTCAGATTTTTTTTGCGTTCAATAAAAAAATCTTAAATTTCAGAATCTGAAATTTCAGATTTCTTTGCTTTGAACGTACCCACTGTCTTTCGACAGCTAGCTCTCTTTACTATTAGCATTTAATTTGTAATTTTATGCGCTAATAATTAACATTAATAATAATATTTGCGTTTAGATTAAACCTACGTATTTGCGTTTGGGTTAATTTAATGTACGAATGCTATATGATGTTCTACGAAATTAAAGCGAAACATATTTTACTTAGATTTAATAATAAACACAAAAACGTCATATTTTGAGTTATGACGGTCTTCTTTTTAATGAGCGATATAATTATTATTTTTTTTTTCGGTTTTGTGTGAAATACAAAAAATAAATTGATAAATTTCTTTTAATCATTATAAAACCAAAACTAAAGCAATATTTTATTCTAACAAAAATAGGGAACAAGTCGACCCTCGCACTATCACGTCCTCTGGGATGACAATCATTTTGATTCAGATGAGCTCCAATGTCTAACGTACCAACTGTGTCACACCTATGTCAGATGCACACGTTCCGTATCAATTCCTGCACCCGCGTACTATGCTCATTTGGTGGCGTTTAGAGCAAGGTAAGAATGAATTGAAGCCTGAGCCTTAAATAGGTTAAATTTTTTTTTTGCATTTTCTTATTGTATTCAGATATCATTTGGTTGAGAAAGAACACGATTCTGGCGAAGGATCACATCAAAGTGGCTGCTCTGAAGATCGTACACCTGGCGCTATGGCGAGAGCGATTACAGTCCATGCTGACACCAAAAAAGTTATGTACTTTGCTTAAGTACATACAAAACAGCAAACAAAAAAAAAAAAAAAAAATCAATACGGAGTATAAAAACTGTAAAAAAAAAACTGAAAGTGAAACAAGTTTACACATACAAAATAGTAATGTATGTTTCATCAAAAATTCTGAATTTTTAACTATCATAGGAAGAATCAACGATATACTTTTTGGCACAATCAGTTAGTCGTATATTTCATACCGGGAGCAATATAAAAGAGGTGAAAAATTAATTATAATTAATAATAAACATAATAGCTTTAAGTCGCTTCATAACTAATAATTTACGCGGCACCGAATAATTGTTTATACCATAACTATTATTTTTTTTTACTTTTACTTAACTATTCTAAAATGCAAATTGAAAAACAAAAAACTGCTTCCAAGTTTATAAATAAGAAATCCAAGAGAGAATACAAACAAAAGTTACGCATCTTACTAGTTTAGTACCTGTCGGTCGGATTGTTGTATAATATGAATATACTTTTTTTTTTAAACTTTTTGTTTTAAGTTTTTTTTTATTTTTTTATTATAAATCTACCAAAGCAACAAGTCTCTAAAAAAAACATAATTGGAAACAAAAAAAATTCTTTAAAGTGCCACATTTGAAAAATGGTTTTCTTAAAAAATAAGTAACGAGCATTTACTAAGTAAGAATGAGTAAGAAGAAGAAAAAGTAAAAAAAAAAACAAAAACATTTTAATTTAAAACAACTAAGACCCATTTGCTGAAAAGAAACAGAAATTTTTATGTTCAACTTAAATGCTTATGTTCTACTTTTTCCTCAGCCTAAACTGTTTATGTTGAACTTAAATATTTATGTTTCGTTTCAGCAAATGGGCCTAAATCTAATAGTTCTACACTTGAATATTAATTGAGTAGTCTTAAGTAAAAGAATAAGATAGAAAGAGGATAAGTGTACCCATATATTTATCTTTTTTTTTAATGTTTATAAAATGACAGCGCCCTTAAATAAAGGCGCTACAATAAGAAGAAGAATATCATATTTCTTTGTTATATGGTATCGTCTTTTATTTCAATGCAAGGGATTTACAAAACAAATTAAACTTATCAAATCATTATTTATATTGTAATAAATTAAATATATACATACATATTAATGTATGTGTATACACGTTTATTTGAGGCGTATTTTTTTAACAGTTCATTTTTTGCTTAGTTCTGTAGGAATGATTTTTGTTTATAATTGTTTTTTTTTTTTTTTTTTTTTTTAATTTAATATAGTGATTAAAATATAATATTTTTGGCAATAATTATTTTCAACAAAAAATTTTCAATCCTTAAAAAAAGAACGCATTGGTTGGGGAGTGTTCTTGTTTGTATTGACACTATCAATTTGGTGAAAATTTTTAAGCGGAACATAGGAGTATTCACTCTTTGTTGTATTTAATCCAGTTTAATGTTTTACAATAAAGTGTGTTAAGCTTTCTAAAAAAAAATAAAACATTTTATTTTGACATTTCCGAAAAATATCTTTTAAGTCAGGTTCGACTAAACTTATGGAAAATACTAAAGTGGGGGATTTTATTTCAGCACACTCATCGTTTTTAATGTTAGCCCTCTTCGATTTTTGAAAGATCAATCTAAAAAGTAAGCAGGTCCCGAAAAATTCAACTTTTTTAGTTTAATGAAAAGTAAAATTTAAAAAGATCAAAACGAGACCCCTAAAAGGAACGGAGAACCACATTAGTTTCAAAGTTATCGGTTCCAGTTAATTTTCACTGTCGCACAGTGTAGTATAACGCTCGATCCCAGGAACCGGTACATGTGCTGTTTAGACGCACGTTTGTTTTTAAGACCCTCATTATGAATATCGAATCGAACATAAAACTTTGCGAATTCACTTATTTCGTATTATGAATAGCGATTCGGTCAAATTTAGTTCGCTTTAAAAAAAATGTAAAAACTTAGCGAATTTTACTATCACTTGATTACGAATAGCGGACCTTAACTAATTTGTTCGCTCAATTGGCCTAACCAATAATAAAATTTAAAACTGAAGACTTTTGTGGGCTATTAGGTTTTTTTTATTTTTATTTTTCTGTTAATTACGACGTTTCGAAAGTAGTTAATTTCTTCTTCAGGCCTAGAATTATAATATTATAAATAATTAAATAATCTTAATAAACATATAGTAACAACAGAAAAATAAAAAATAAAAAAAAGACATAATAGCACACATAAGTCTTCAGTTATAAATATAAATTAATAAATTTGGTGGCACAAACGGCTCATGAAGAACCAGGGCCTAGCGCCTTACAACTCTCAACCATTCCTGTGTGCGTGTCTGCAGGAATGGAGGGGACCTACAGTTTATTGCCGAATCCGAACGGCTAAGGTGAGCGGCACTTTTCTATGACAAGAGATACTCTTGGAGGATTTGTCACTTCCTCGCAAGAGGTAGTAGCTCCGAAAAAAACTGGCGGCTGGTATTGAACCCATTATTATTTTGAGCCCATTCTATTATGCTCCATTTTATTGAAGTATATAAGTCGTAACTATTAATTTGATTATTATTAGGACCTACTGAGTCAAAACAATTCGAACTATAATTTTGTGTGAAAAACAATCGAAAAAAAAATGTATCTTCTTCGCGTGAGAGTAAAGATTCGCAATTATGGTTCTTTAGTGCTACAAGAGGAATTAAGAACAGTTTACGTACCTACACATCTCTTGCTTTCTTCTTAATCTGCCGAACTTAATAAATTGAATACATCATTTCCGAGAAACATTACAAAACACAAAATTTTGTTTTAAATTCTTTATATTCTCCCGAAAAAATTTATAATTATTTTAAATGTAGAAAATCTCACTAGTTAAGTAAATTAAAAATAAATAAATACAAAAACATTACAAATCAAAAACTGAATTAAAAACTCAAATTTCTATATGTGTGATATTAATGTAAAAACTATTGCCAGCATTGATTTCTTAAGCGAATGTAGAAGCTTGCTATCGATAATACTGTGACAAGCGAAATTCGCTTTACTCTTCGAACATTCGATTCGCTATTCATAATGAAATGAGGGCCTAAATATACTGCCGTCGCAAGCAAAAAGGGCGTATCTCCATTTTTGTAGTTTTGAGATAAATGATTTTACTGTTTTTAGTGTTCGTACCTTCAAATTATTTTTTTTTTTAGTTTAAAAAAAAAATAATTTTAATTTAAAAAAAAAAATAATTTGTCAATAAAAAAAAATGTTATTTTTTATGGTATTCATAAAGTTAATGTCGTTTTTCATTGTAGAAAAGATTTCATCTTTTTGCGAAAAGATTTGCACTTTTTCCAGTTTTTCATGTTTTATTCACATAAATATGCGTTCTGGATGAGTTCTGAAGATGACAGATGCGATCTGTTTAATTTGGAAGACTTGATTTGCGTTAAAATCCATACATTTAAATAAGCTCTTATGTCAAATTGAAAATATCTTTGTTCATATGTGTGAACAATCATCACCAGTACTATTAAAATATGGGCTGACATGCTTTGAAGATGAAATTTTTCGAAGCCAACATGTTTTATTTAAAAGAGCAATTCTGGAGTTTGAGAAGAGATTTTACAGATTGCAATAAAAAACAACATAAGTAATTTTGGTTATATGTTAGAGAATTTGAACTTGCCCCCTTTTGGCTTAGTAAAAACACCTAAGAAATGGAGATGCGCCTTTTTTGCTTAGTAAAGTCACCTAAAAAATATTGCTTTAAATTTTAATGAAGCGTATTTCCTCCAAATAAATATTTTTTCGCGCCTGTCCGGCAATTTGAATTTCCAAGAAAAAGTGATCCAGTTCTAAACACAACTTTGTATAAATGAATGTAGTACTTTCACATGAAAGAAACAAAAAATGTGCATAATAGAGAATTGCAACTACGAACAAGTAGCTCGTCTACGTTTTGTAAGCCACGCACAACATGTGCCACAAACCACCAAAAATTATCAGGGGGTGTGGTAGTGGTATGGGAAGAAAGTATGTTTTTTTTGTTTCCTTCTTCTTGAGCTATTATATACTTCAGTGAAACGACGGCGGCGGCGTTTTGTTTTGTGGTCCACTCACAAATTGTTAGAAACTCGTTAATTTCATACCTACTACCTAAATTGATTAAGTGTGAGCTTCATGATCTTATAGACATTCAGAGAATTATGAAGAGAAGCAAGTTTATGATTAGGATTTTAGTGTGCTGTCAATAAAAAGGCGCATAAACCAATAAAGTTTTTAGACACTAAGCAAAAAAGGCACATATGTAGGTGGAATATTTTGGCATATGGGCCCTATTTGCTTAGGAAAAGGGCAGAAAATGGATATGTTTTCACTAGTGATGTTGAGCCTTTTACAGTTAGAAGTAACTTTTTTTTTTATTCACACAAAACTGAGACACTGTTAAACGTTTCCAAAAATGCCTCAAACTAAATTTTTGATTTTTGGGCGTACGCCCTTTTGATATGCTTTTATAACTGTGAGAAGAAGGCGCAATGAAAAATTCGTAATAGTACATACATACATCAGAATTAACATTAAAGACGAAAGATGGTATGATAATAATTAAATAAACCGGGAAACTTTATTTTCATTTCATAGAAAAAATCTATAGTAAAGCAAACTAAAATTATACTGGTCCCAATTTTGAGATCATTAATCCTTATTTTTCATTGAATTTCATACTTACCATTACTATTAACAAATATTGAAGCTCAGATAAAAATAAACTTAAAAAATACGTATTCTCCGCCACAAAAAAAAAAAATGAAAATCAATAAAATATTTAATCAATTTTATAGAATAAAACTAAATCATTCTGTATATAATTTTATACAAAATATTACTTTTAAGTGGTAAATGTACAATTGAAATAATGTCGACAAAAAAAAAACACACTAATAACTTTTAGAACTAAATCTAACAACATTAAATTTTAACCACCAATTGTTGTGCATATCGCGAACAATACGAACATTTTATTTAAAATTAGAAAAATGAATAAATAAATTAACTCTTTCAATGCTAACATAATATTTCACAAGGGACATCAATTAAGAAGTATTAGCTTTTAAGTGATTAATAAGTACCCAAAAAAAATATTAACAAAACCCGAATAACTGAATAAAACTTTTAAAAAAATATTCTAATGACTGCTAAAAAAAAAAAGGAGTAAAAACATATTTTACGGAAAAAATCGACACCACTTACAAAATATCGAGGAATAAAATAGGTTAAACAAAATTAATTTTAAGTAAAACAAAAAAAAAAAAAACACAAAAAAAAAAAACACTTTCAAAACCACTACAAAAAAAAATTAACAATGAACTTAAATTCTTTAACACAAATTGTCCGATAATTATACAATGGAAGCTCAAAGTTAGTATATTTTTTTTAGTTTTTAATTAAATTAATGAAAGAATTCAAAATGCAACTAGATGATTAAATTAAAATAAAAAGAAACATATTTATGCCTCATAAGTAAGCTTAAAAGAAACACACAGATCATAATTAGAACGTAAGCGTAAGAATTGTGTAATTGAACATTGTAATCAATCACTTAATATTATGTAAATGATTTTTTCGAACACAGATAAATTTAATATATTTTTGAAAAAGATAAAAACTTCGAAGCTATTCAAAACTGAACTGATAAACAAACAACCCAATAATCCAAAATGCACTCCAGTTCGTTTTTAATCTTCTTTAAAACTGTAAAAACGAAAATCATTTAAACAATAAACTTAGAAAGATATATCTTTGTATAAATTTAAAAAAAAAATTCATATTGTAAATTAATTTTTCATTCAACATTTTCTAATTATCAAATTGAACAAAAACAAAAAGCCAGCAATACAAGTAGAGAAAAAATTGTGATTTTTAAAGGGTTTCTTATAAATTTATCTAGAAAAACAAAACATGCAAGGTATAACATTTAATTTCTACAAAAAAAAAAAATATATATATATTTACTTTATAAATACACATTATAATATGGATTAGTTTTATTTGATTTGTTGTTAGTTTTTAAAAACAAATGGTTTTATTATTTCTATAGTGGAATTATAAGAATATTGTGAATTACTTTTGAAAATATATCTATGAGCATTGTGAATTTACATTTCAATGCACGTTTTCTTTTCGGAAAATAATTTTCGTGGGTTTTTGTGCAAATCGGACAGAATTTAATTACGATCGGGTACCGATGATGATAATCTTTCGCCAAATAACTCCTCTATCTTAAATATGTTTTCCAGTTGTGTTGTTAAGTCAATATATGTAACTATAGACCCTTCCAAAAACATTTTTATTTTTTCATAAGTTTAGCGTGCGTATTTGAATTTAATTTATACAATTATACTGAAAGGTTTGCATTAAATTATTGATTTAATTTGCTGTGTTGATTTTTATTTTCGAGTTGCTCATGTTGCCGTTTTCTGAACTGTAAATTAGGAATCTTATTCAAATATCCATGACTGCAAATCCTATACTAACAGAAGACTTAGGAAATCCATATCGGTAAAATTATCATAAAGGAGATTGCTGTAAATATTACATCGAACATCACAGTTTATTTTGTTGTAGTTTCAATCCGTTGGCTGGAGCGAACGGTTCAAACCAGGGTTGGCCGAATTAACTACACTACATTTTTTACATCATTAACTACGCGTAGTAAATTGAATAAACTACACGTCTAATATACTACAATTTGTTACATGTGTAGTAAATACAAAAAAAACTTACAGCCCATAAATCCGATTTCAAAATTAAGAGTTCAAGGAACAACTTTTTCCGTCGTTTCTATTATCGTAATTTTCATTTTGCTTCGACTTCAACTCAAAATTCAATTTTAAATGTGTCAGCTGACAGATAATTTGACATTTAAGACTACAATTTATTCCTTTAACTACATTGAATACATTTAACAAATGTAGTTTTTTCGAAAAAGTGACAGTTCGGCCAACCCTGGTTCAAACCCATTTTCCATGTTATACATTTCGATCGTTTTCGAAACGACTTTGAATTGTAAAAACTTGTATATACATACATGCGAATGAATTATGATATTGTTACTATCGGTAATCAAACCAAAACTGGCCTCTGACAGTAAGTCCAATTGGTTTTATCGACAATGGATTTAAAAAATGAAAAGTGTGGATTTAAACTATTTAACATCTGGATTTAAATAATCTTGATTAATCGAGTGAATAATATTGCGGTTAGAATCATCCTTGCACCGTTGTGCTTTGGTTTGCATCTCTTAGCTCTTTTTATACCGGCAATAAGGAATTATCTGATAGCAGCTTCCGTTATCTTGAAACTAAGATTTATTTCCAAAACATCGACTTAAAAAATCATTTAAAAAAACGGCAACACCTACAATGTCATGATATACCAATCCATTCTTATATTCGGTTTTCAATTCAAATTGTTTCATTGAATAGTTTGTGATAAATTTATTTGCAAACACAAGTTTTTGAAAAAAAACTGTCTTCATACAATTTTTTTTTTCAATCTTTTTGATTTGAGCTCTCGTCAATTTTTAGTCAAACACTGAAAACTAATTATCTTTTAGTTTTTGAGAAACTTGAAAATAACTGAAGTAAGTTTTCCTTAAATTCGACGCGCTATTTTGTTGTTGCTCAAAAGATCTGCTTAGACGGGAAGGAAAATTTCATAAAAAATTAGAAAAAAAAAGATCATTATAAAAACAACGGCAATCTCCCAGGGAATTTTGTTTCCCACGGAATATTTTATTCCCACGAAAATTGTTCTGCTATCGTGAATCTCCCACGGAATAAATTTTCCTCGAACAATGCAATGACAGCCGAATTCCTCTGGAAAATTTATTCCCGATACCAATGAATTCCGAGGGAAACTTTTAGGCATCATTCACGTTTCCTGGGAAATATTTGTTCGCGATAACCCCCATAAAGTTCTAAGTATGTATACGACAAACACAGTTGTAGGAAAAATTAGTTAAGGAATTGACAATTACATTTTTCGTTATCAATTCTAATAAAGTAGAAACACTTTCTAACATACAATAATTGGATGGGGAAATTGAACGGTTTTTAAAATATTGGCGAACTTTTACATTTATGAACTCGGCATAATTACCAGCCGCCTTTCTTTCTAACCTTTTTTCAATATCAATTAAATAGGCGGATTTTGTCTGATTTTATCTTTTTCAAAAATAAAATAAGCTTACAAGTTTTTGCCCGAATTATCCGTTTTGATTCACTCGCTTTACATGTATATTTCACATAATATTCATATTCGTCGGCCTGAAAAAAAAAAAAAAAAAAAAAACTGGCCGAAGATGTCTTTGAAAAAGTGATTCCAATAACATTTCCAATTCTATTAATCATTTTTTTGTTCGTTTAAGTTAAATTTAGTTGTCAACTTTTTTTACGAAAAAAAAAAAAAAAAACATTAAAAACTTGATAAAACATTTAATACTGTGTATGTAGGCTGTAATATAAAACAATATCCAGACATTTCCTCAAAAGTAGAGGAATTTCTTACTTAAATAAAAACAAATACAGATTAAAAGCCGGGAATTTATATTTAATAATGAGTATTTATATATATTTATATATTAACTTAAAAGGGTGAGTTTTTTGATTTTTTAAAAAATTGAAAATAAAATGCAACCATTTTTCTTTGATATTTAGGGCAAAACAATAACTCATTTCATAGTAAATAATGGGAAAACAATTATGTATGTATATGTAGTAAAAAAACTTGTGACAAAAATATCCTTGTAATTGTCAAATCATCCCTTTTTACAATGTTCTTCAATACTTTTATTATTAAAATAATTAACAATAAGCAAAAGATTTAAAACGAATAGACTCGGTGGTAATTCATACAAATTGAACAACACTTCAAAAACACAATCACATCATAAAAACAAATCGAAAACACACCTCTCATTTATATAGTTTTTAACTAATAAAAAATGTAATACCAATAGTAATTCTGAATCAAGTTAATAAACGTGAAACATTTTTTGGAACAATAATTTAAAAAATTCTTTTAATATCAGTTTTTGAATTTTGATTTTCCTTTTTTTTTTTTAGTGCTTTTCAATCAAGCCTAGCACGCTGTTGATGCGCAACGAAATTTTTCGTTGGTCTCCAACACGACAGCGAAAATGCTTACGGAAACCACAACGAAAAAGTACCCCTTGAATGTTTTTATGCATCGGGCATAAAACTCACAGAAAGCCATGTTGTGATGAAGCCCAAGTGTCACGTTTCCGCATACAATTAATTGTCCAGACAATTAGTTCTGTGCTGAAAATGAGCGAAGACCTCTCCAAATAATACAATTATCAATTTCGCTCATCGAACAGCGTACCGCAGAACGACATTTTTCGTTTGTAATTTCGTTGTGTATTTTTTGTATCGGCACTGCTTTGCACACGAAGCATAGAAAACAATTCGAAACAAGTTATCAATAAAACATTCACTCGAATCCAAATTTTTGATCGATTCGAATAGCAGAATAGGGCTAATAGTATACATAGATCTGATAGAGAGCCGACATATGTAAAGCTATATGCAGTCAGGAAAAAAAGTACAAACTTGCATGTTGAGCAGTGCTGTCGAAGTACTGCAATTGCAGTGTTTGTACTGCTTTTTGAGACTCCGTACTGTCGTACTGCTAACACGGCCAAAGTACTGCTTTTTTCTAATAAACTTTTCCCTTTGAAATCTTCAAATTTATTATTATTGTTCGGCTCTCTAAACGCCCCCAAACAAATTTCTCTACGAAAATAAAAAAGGCAAACCAGAGTCTAAGTCCTTAAAAAATCTAGGACACTCAGAACGAATTTGTTTCGATTTTCGTTCAGAACAGAACGTGATCAGAACAAGTTCAAATCCCTTTCTACGAGCTTCATAGAACATTTCGAAGTAGGAAATTCATTCCACGAGAATCTGTCCCACTTTTAAAAGTGGAATTAATTCCCACCGCGTGAGAGAAAATTTATTACGCTTTTTAGATAAAGAACTTCACTTTAAGTGTTTTCTTACTTTTACTTCGTTTTCATCATAGCCCAAATAAGTTGATTTCGAAAATTTCCTTTTTTGAAATTTCATCTCAAATTTGATAATTTGGTTCGACAGTTCAATTAATTTTGAATCTTATCTGTGTTGTTTTCTCTTTCTTTTTTAGAATTCTGACATTTTAAATTAAGTTCAGTTTGAATGGATTTCTTTAGATGTGTTAAACTTTGCACTTGATTTCCTACTGAATTTCGTTAAAATTGTATTGAAATTTTCTCACTTCGAAGTATGATTTTGTGGAAATAATACTATACTACGTTTTCATTAGAGCTGATATGAGGTAATTTGCAAATTACAGGAAAACTTCCCAATTTCTTTAGGCAGTCCAGATTATCAATCGCTTGTTTTTGTTGATTTATTAATTTAATTTTGTCATTTTAAATGGGTTTCCAGTTTCAATGGAATCCATTTGGGTGTTCTCATACGGTTTTACGTAATTGCCTACCGATTTTCCTGAAAAATTGGTTGAAATTATCTCATTTGGATATGTGAGTTTGTATTGGAAATGAGATACGAAAAGTATATGATGCGCAATAATTGCGCAAACTGCGTAACAAACATTTTTTGGCTGCTTGGATTTCGAATATTAGAGAACAAATTTGGCTGAGAAAACGGCTTTTTTGTACCTTTTTAGTTTTAAGCGAAGAAATGTATAAGCACACCTATTTCTACACAATTAAATTTTTGTTCTCAGAAATAAGTTTCAAACATCATCGAAAATTTTCAATCCCGATGTGAAACAGTACCTTCTTGGATGGCTTCGCGAGTTTAAAGGATTTTAACTCCTTTCTTGGGTTCTCTGTCCCGCTCACGAAACTCTTATTCTTCGCCCGTACTGCAGTGTACTGCTTTTTTTTTTTTTTCCTTATTGAAATACTGCTTTTTCAAAAGATAAAACGACAGCCCTGAACCAAAGCCATCGAAATTGCACAATGCACGTTTAATGGAGCAAACAAACAAGCAGACAATACTACAGCTTGAAATTTAGCTACCGCATCCGTCATAGGCAAATAAGCCAAAATTCCCACATACTCATCGCATGTACATACATCAAGGTCAAGCGGTAAAGTCAACAACATCAACACCAAACCGAAAAATTTTATATACCTATAGGTCAATATTTAAAACATTAATATTTTGGATTCTATCACTCTTCGTACCGAAAAAATATTATATGTTTTTTTGTATTTAGCTGAATTAATTTCAAAAAAACTTGTTTTAACCGGCTCGACTTTCAGAAAAATGTTTAATAAAATATATAGGTACCCGTATCCGGATTTAAAAACCGAAAATGTCATTCCCCTAACGTGTTCCCAACCGATTTTCTTCAATTCAATGACTTTTAGCAACGAAATTGAAAACGGTACAAAAAATCTAATAATGCAGTCTTTTAAACACTATTTATGCTCACCCTTATTTAAGAATATTTAATTTATTTTTAGTTGCTACACTTTGGTAAATAAGAGAGCCATTTCTATCCCAGCAATGAAATTAACAAAAAAAAAAAAAAAACATGTAGGTGCAAAAAAAGATTGGTCTTCATAAAAATTGATTGAAAAGTTTGATAACTACTCGGTATTGCTTTATAGTCAAAACCACGATTTTGTCTTTCGTCCAACGAATATGTTAATGTTTCCCCTACCCAGTGTTTTTTTTTTAAATCAAATAGTGTGGTTTAAAAATAAAAAAAAAGTTTACTCCTCTGTGTCTTTTCAAAGTACCTAGACCTACATATCAAATTATATATTTGAATTTTCTAATAATTTCGATTTAATTCCCATAAAACACCTTTCGGACAGTAATTCCCGTAACGTCTTTTATGTGTCCCCTCACTTCACTCTATTGACGGAATTAGATAATCGCTGATTATCCATATAGGACATCCTATGAAAAAAACGAACCTAACCATAGGTACCTGAGTTTGGCTGTATACCGCAAGTACTGGATTCCTAAAAAAAGACCTTTAAAGCCCGTTAGATTTGATCAAATTTGGTGACAACTTGATGGAAAGTTATTTTTATAGAGTTATACATATAAGAAATAGATTATGTAGCAAAATAAGTTGTTTTCAGCGAGGGTTCATTTTTGAGTGCAAAATATTTATGTTTTAAAAAATTGACCCATATTCAGAAAACAACAGTAGAACGAAGACGTCATCAATGCAAGGAGAATAAAGTAACCAACACACTACTCCCAGCTCATCAAGTTCCTGTTATCGGTGCGGACGGCAACACAGGTTCAAATGCCCAGCAATGTTTGTAGGTAATTTGCAGAAATTGCGGTAAACCAAATCGTTTTGCAAAAATGTGACAAAGTAAAATACACATTAGACATTTGCAAGAACAAGAAAACTATGTAGAAGATAATTACAAAGAAGAAGAAATAGTCCATTGAAATGTTACAAAATTTTGCCCGAACCCTGCACTTTGTACAGGACAAATTTTTTTTTGATGGATCTGTAGGAGGGATCAGTGTGAGTGTAAAAACGAGTTTTCGGGGTTGAACTCCCTCCCATTTGGCCGCCATTTTGGAAAAAGGGGCGTAAAAAGGTCTTCGTGATATCTTGAGAACCATACATCGCGCAAATAAAATTTTACCACATTTGTGTAGATAATTAAATTCTCTACAAGTTATGTTAACACACTTTTTAACGTAAAATTGAAAACAAAAAAGTTATAATCAAAACGATATGACCATTGTCAAGAAAAGTATCATTATCTTCTTTTATTTATTTTATATACTCTTTAAGATAAATTTCTTTGAACGGTCATCTTTTTTTGGTTATAACTTTTTCGTTTTCAATTTTATGATAAAAAGTGTGTTAACATAAATTGTAGGGAATTTAATTCGCTACACAAATGTGGTAAAATTTTGTTTGTGCGATGTATGGTTCTCAAGATATCACGAAGACCTTTTTACGCCCTTTTCCAAAATGGCGACCAAATGGGGGGGAGTTCAACCCCGAAAACTCGTTTTAACACACACTGATCCCTCCTATAGATCCATCAAAAAAAAAAAATTGTCCTGTATGAAATGCAAGGTTAATGTAACATTTCAATGGACTAAAAGATAAGAATTGTTTCTGGGTAGGGGGAAAAATTATGGACAGTAAATCTAAATTATTGTTAATAAAAAAGTTGTTTTACTACCTATAGATAGTGGTGCACAAGTAAATTTACAAAATATTAAATTAAAATCATGCATGGGTATAGGATTACTTATATACACTTGTCAAAACAATTATGAGAATAAAGAAAAAATCACTTTTTTAAAGTTTTTTGAGGAGCTGTATCTCTGTGAAAAGTGGTCATATTGAGATAAAACAAAAAGTTGCATGGAAGTTTTTCATGCAAGTTGCATGCAAGTTTTTTATGCAAGTTGCATGCAAGTTTTTCATGCAACTTGCATGAAAAACTTGCATGCAACTTGCATGAAAAACTTGCATGCAAATTGCATGAAAAACTTGCAAGTTGCATACAAGTTTTTCATGCAAGTTTTTCATGCAAGTTGCATGCAAGTTTTTCATGCAAGTTGCATGCAAATTTTTCATGCAAGTTGCATGCAAGTTTTTCATGCAAGTTTTTCATGCAAGTTGCATGCAAGTTTTTCATGCAAGTTTTTCATGCAAGTTTTTCATGCAAGTTTTTCATGCAAGTTTTTCATGCAAGTTTTTCATGCAAGTTTTTCATGCAAGTTGCATGCAAGTTTTCATGCAAGTTTTTCATGCAAGTTTTTCATGCAAGTTGCATGCAAGTCTTTCATGCAAGTTGCATGCAAGTTTTTCATGCAAGTTTTTCATGCAAGTTGCATGCAAGTTTTTCATGCAAGTTTTTCATGCAAGTTGCATGCAAGTTTTTCATGCAAGTTGCATGCAAGTTTTTCATGCAAGTTTTTAATGCAAGCTGCATGCAAGTTTTTCATGCAAGTTGCATGCAAGTTTTTCATGCAAGTTGCATGCAAGTTTTTCATGCAAGTTTTTCATGCAAGTTTTTCATGCAAGTTGCATGCAAGTTTTTCATGCAAGTTTTTCATGCGAGTTGCATGCAAGTTTTTCATGCAAGTTGCATGCAAGTTTTTCATGCAAGTTGCATGCAAGTTTTTCATGCAAGTTGCATGCAAGTTTTTCATGCAAGTTGCATGCAAGTTTTTCACGCAAGTTTTTCATGCAAGTTGCATGCAAGTTTTTCATGCAAGTTGCATGCAAGTTTTTCATGCAAGTTGCATGCAAGTTTTTCATGCAAGTTGCATGCAAGTTTTTCATGCAAGTTGCATGCAAGTTTTTCATGCAAGTTGCATGCAAGTTTTTCATGCAAGTTTTTCATGCAAGTTTTTCCTGCAAGTTTTTCCTGCAAGGTTTTCATGCAAGTTGCATGCAAGTTTTTCATGCAAGTTGCATGCAAGTTTTTCATGCAAGTTTTTCATGCAAGTTGCATGCAAGTTTTTCATGCAAGTTTTCCATGCAAGTTTTTCATGCAAGTCGCATGCAAGTTTTTCATGCAAGTTGCATGCAAATTTTTCATGCAAGTTTTTCATGCAAGTTGCATGCAAGTTTTTCATGCAAGTTTTTCATGCAAGTTGCATGCAAGTTTTTCATGCAAGTTTTTCATGCAAGTTGCATGCAAGTTTTTCATGCAAGTTGCATGCAATTTTTTCATGCAAGTTGCATGCATGTTTTTCATGCAAGTTGCATGCAAGTTTTCCATGCAAGGTTTTCATGCAAGTTGCATGCAAGTTTTTCATGCAAGTTGCATGCAAGTTTTTCATGCAAGTTGCATGCAAGTTTTTCATGCAAGTTGCATGCAAGTTTTTCATGCAAGTTGCATGCAAGTTTTTCATGCAAATTGCATGCAAGTTTTTCATGCAAGTTGCATGCAAGTTTTTCATGCTAGTTGCATGCAAGTTTTTCATGCAAGTTGCATGCAAGTTTTTCATGCAATTTGCATGCAAGTTTTTCATGCAAGTTGCATGCAAGTTTTTCATGCAAGTTGCATGCAAGTTTTTCATGCAAGTTGCATGCAAGTTTTTCATGCAAGTTTTTCATGCAAGTTGCATGCAAGTTGCATGCAAGTTTTTCATGCAAGTTTTTCATGCAAGTTGCATGCAAGTTTTTCATGCAAGTTTTTCATGCAAGTTGCATGCAAGTTTTTCATGCAAGTTGCATGCAAGTTTTTCATGCAAGTTGCATGCAAGTTTTTCATGACAGTTGCATGCAAGTTTTTCATGCAAGTTGCATGCAATTTTTTCATGCAAGTTGCATGCAAGTTTTTCATGCAAGTTGCATGCAAGTTTTTCATGCAAGTTTTTCATGCAAGTTGCATGCGAGTTTTTCATGCAAGTTGCATGCAAGTTTTTCATGCAAGTTGCATGCAAGTTTTTCATGTAAGTTGCATGCAAGTTTTTCATGCAAGTTGCATGCAAGTTTTTCATGCAAGTTGCATGCAAGTTTTTCATGCAAGTTGCATGCAAGTTTTTCATGAAAGTTTTTCATGTAAGTTGCATGCAAGTTTTTCATGCAAGTTGCATGCAAGTTTTTCATGCAAGTTGCATGCCAGTTTTTCATGCGAATTTTTCATGCAAGTTGCATTCAAGTTTTTCATGCAAGTTGCATGCAAGTTTTTCATGCAAGTTGCATGCAAGTTTTTCATGCTAGTTGCATGCAAGTTTTTCATGCAAGTTTGCATGCAAGTTTTTCATGCAAGTTGCATGCAAGTTTTTCATGCAAGTTGCATGCAAGTTTTTCATGCAAGTTGCATGCAATTTTTCATGCAAGTTGCATGCCAGTTTTTCATGCGAATTTTTCATGCAAGTTGCATTCAAGTTTTTCATGCAAGTTGCATGCAAGTTTTTCATGCAAGTTGCATGCAAGTTTTTCATGCAAGTTGCATGCAAGTTTTCATGCTAGTTTTTCATGCAAGTTGCATGCAAATTTTTCATGCCAGTTTTTCATGCAAGTTGCATGCGAGTTTTTCATGCAAGTTGCATGCAAGTTTTTCATGCAAGTTGCATGCAAGTTTTTCATGCAAGTTGCATGCAAGTTTTTCATGCAAGTTGCATGCAAGTTTTTCATGCAAGTTGCATGCAAGTTATTCATGCAAGTTGCATGCAAGTTTTTCATGCAAGTTGCATGCAAGTTTTTCATGCAAGTTTGCATGCAAGTTTTTCATGCAAGTTGCATGCAAGTTTTTCATGCAAGTTGCATGCAAGTTTTTCATGCTAGTTTTTCATGCAAGTTTTTCATGCAAGTTGCATGCATGTTCTTCATGCAAGTTTTTCATGCAAGTTGCATGCAATTTTTTCATGCAAGTTGCATGCAAGTTTTTCATGCAAGTCACATGCAAGTTTTTCATGCAAGTTGCATGCAAGTTTTTCATGCAAGTGTGCATGCAAGTTTTTCATGCAAGTTGCATGCAAGTTTTTCATGCAAGTTGCATGCAAGTTATTCATGCAAGTTGCATGCAAGTTTTTCATGCAAGTTTTTCATGCAAGTTTGCATGCAAGTTTTTCATGCAAGTTGCATGCAAGTTTTTCATGCAAGTTGTATGCAAGTTTTTCATGCAAGTTTGCATGCAAGTTTTTCATGCAAGTTGCATGCAAGTTTTTCATGCAAGTTGCATGCAAGTTTTTCATGCTAGTTGCATGCAAGTTTTTCATGCAAGTTTGCATGCAAGTTTTTCATGCAAGTTGCATGCAAGTTTTTCATGCAAGTTGCATGCAAGTTTTTCATGCAAGTTGCATGCAAGTTTTTCATGCAAGTTGCATGCCAGTTTTTCATGCGAATTTTTCATGCAAGTTGCATTCAAGTTTTTCATGCAAGTTGCATGCAAGTTTTTCATGCAAGTTGCATGCAAGTTTTTCATGCAAGTTGCATGCAAGTTTTCATGCTAGTTTTTCATGCAAGTTGCATGCAAATTTTTCATGCAAGTTTTTCATGCAAGTTGCATGCGAGTTTTTCATGCAAGTTGCATGCAAGTTTTTCATGCAAGTTGCATGCAAGTTTTTCATGCAAGTTGCATGCAAGTTTTTCATGCAAGTTGCATGCAAGTTTTTCATGCAAGTTGCATGCAAGTTTTTCATGCAAGTTGCATGCAAGTTTTTCATGCTAGTTTTTCATGCAAGTTTTTCATGCAAGTTGCATGCATGTTCTTCATGCAAGTTTTTCATGCAAGTTGCATGCAATTTTTTCATGCAAGTTGCATGCAAGTTTTTCATGCAAGTCACATGCAAGTTTTTCATGCAAGTTGCATGCAAGTTTTTCATGCAAGTTTGCATGCAAGTTTTTCATGCAAGTTGCATGCAAGTTTTTCATGCAAGTTGCATGCAAGTTTTTCATGCAAGTTGCATGCAAGTTTTTCATGCAAGTTGCATGCCAGTTTTTCATGCGAATTTTTCATGCAAGTTGCATTCAAGTTTTTCATGCAAGTTGCATGCAAGTTTTTCATGCAAGTTGCATGCAAGTTTTTCATGCAAGTTGCATGCAAGTTTTCATGCTAGTTTTTCATGCAAGTTGCATGCAAATTTTTCATGCAAGTTTTGCATGCAAGTTGCATGCGAGTTTTTCATGCAAGTTGCATGCAAGTTTTTCATGCAAGTTGCATGCAAGTTTTTCATGCAAGTTGCATGCAAGTTTTTCATGCAAGTTGCATGCAAGTTTTTCATGCAAGTTGCATGCAAGTTATTCATGCAAGTTGCATGCAAGTTTTTCATGCAAGTTGCATGCAAGTTTTTCATGCAAGTTTGCATGCAAGTTTTTCATGCAAGTTGCATGCAAGTTTTTCATGCAAGTTGCATGCAAGTTTTTCATGCTAGTTTTTCATGCAAGTTTTTCATGCAAGTTGCATGCATGTTCTTCATGCAAGTTTTTCATGCAAGTTGCATGCAATTTTTTCATGCAAGTTGCATGCAAGTTTTTCATGCAAGTCACATGCAAGTTTTTCATGCAAGTTGCATGCAAGTTTTTCATGCAAGTTTGCATGCAAGTTTTTCATGCAAGTTGCATGCAAGTTTTTCATGCAAGTTGCATGCAAGTTATTCATGCAAGTTGCATGCAAGTTTTTCATGCAAGTTTTTCATGCAAGTTTGCATGCAAGTTTTTCATGCAAGTTGCATGCAAGTTTTTCATGCAAGTTGCATGCAAGTTTTTCATGCAAGTTTGCATGCAAGTTTTTCATGCAAGTTGCATGCAAGTTTTTCATGCAAGTTGCATGCAAGTTTTTCATGCTAGTTTTTCATGCAAGTTTTTCATGCAAGTTGCATGCATGTTGTTCATGCAAGTTTTTCATGCAAGTTGCATGCAAGTTTTTCATGCAAGTTGCATGCAAGTTTTTCGTGCAAGTTGCATGCAAGTTTTTCACGACAGTTGCAGGCAAGTTTTTCATGCAAGTTGCATGCAATTTTTTCATGCAAGTTGCATGCAAGTTTTTCATGCAAGTTGCATGCAAGTTTTTCATGCAAGTTGCATGCAAGTTTTTCATGCTAGTTTTTCATGCAAGTTGCATGCAAGTTTTTCATGCAAGTTTTTCATGTAAGTTGCATGCAAGTTTTTCATGCAAGTTGCATGCAAGTTTTTCATGCAAGTTGCATGCAAGTTTTTCATGCAAGTTGCATGCCAGTTTTTCATGCGAATTTTTCATGCAAGTTGCATTCAAGTTTTTCATGCAAGTTGCATGCAAGTTTTTCATGCAATTTGCATGCAAGTTTTTCATGCAAGTTGCATGCAAGTTTTTCATGCAAGTTGCATGCAAGTTTTTCATGCAAGTTTTTCATGTGAGTTGCATGCATGTTTCTCATGCAAGTTGCATGCAAGTTTTTCATGCAAGTTGCATGCAAGTTTTTCATGCAAGTTGCATGCAAGTTTTTCATGAAAGTTTTTCATGTAAGTTGCATGCAAGTTTTTCATGCAAGTTGCATGCAAGTTTTTCATGCAAGTTGCATGCCAGTTTTTCATGCTAATATTTCATGCAAGTTGCATTCAAGTTTTTCATGCAAGTTGCATGCAAGTTTTTCATGCAAGTTGCATGCAAGTTTTTCATGCAAGTTGCATGCAAGTTTTTCATGCAAGTTTGCATGCAAGTTTTTCATGCAAGTTGCATGCAAGTTTTTCATGCTAGTTGCATGCAAGTTTTTCATGCTAGTTTTTCATGCAAGTTTTTCATGCAAGTTTTTCATGCAAGTTGCATGCATGTTGTTCATGCAAGTTTTTCATGCAAGTTGCATGCAAGTTTTTCATGACAGTTGCATGCAAGTTTTTCATGCAAGTTGCATGCAAGTTGCATGCAAGTTTTTCATGCAAGTTGCATGCAAGTTTTTCATGCAAGTTGCATGCAAGTTTTTCATGCAAGTTTTTCATGCAAGTTGCATGCAAGTTTTTCATGCAAGTTGCATGCAAGTTTTTCATGCAAGTTTCATGCCAGTTTTTCATGCGAATTTTTCATGCAAGTTGCATTCAAGTTTTTCATGCAAGTTGCATGCAAGTTTTTCATGCAAGTTTTTCATGCAAGTTGCATGCAAGTTTTTCATGCAAGTTGCATGCAAGTTTTTCATGCAAGTTGCATGCAAGTTTTTCATGCAAGTTTTTCATGTAAGTTGCATGCAAGTTTTTCATGCAAGTTGCATGCAAGTTTTTCATGCAAGTTGCATGCCAGTTTTTCATGCTAATTTTTCATGCAAGTTGCATTCAAGTTTTTCATGCAAGTTGCATGCAAGTTTTTCATGCAAGTTGCGTGCAAGTTTTTCATGCTAGTTGCATGCAAGTTTTTCATGCAAGTTGCATGCAAGTTTTCATGCTAGTTTTTCATGCAAGTTTCATGCACGTTTTTCATGCAAGTTTTTCATGCAAGTTGCATGCAAGTTTTTCATGCAAGTTGCATGCAAGTTTTTCATGCAAGTTGCATGCAAGTTATTCATGCAAGTTGCATGCAAGTTTTTCATGCAAGTTGCATGCAAGTTTTTCATGCAAGTTTGCATGCAAGTTTTTCATGCAAGTTGCATGCAAGTTTTTCATGCAAGTTGCATGCAAGTTTTTCATGCTAGTTTTTCATGCAAGTTTTTCATGCAAGTTGCATGCATGTTGTTCATGCAAGTTTTTCATGCAAGTTGCATGCAATTTTTTCATGCAAGTTGCATGCAAGTTTTTCATGTAATTCACATGCAAGTTTTTCATGCAAGTTGCATGCAAGTTTTTCATGCAAGTTTGCATGCAAGTTTTTCATGCAAGTTGCATGCAAGTTTTTCATGCAAGTTGCATGCAAGTTTTTCATGCAAGTTGCATGCAAGTTATTCATGCAAGTTGCATGCAAGTTTTTCATGCAAGTTTGCATGCAAGTTTTTCATGCAAGTTGCATGCAAGTTTTTCATGCAAGTTGCATGCAAGTTTTTCATGCAAGTTTTTCATGCAAGTTGCATGCAAGTTTTTCATGCAAGTTGCATGCAAGTTTTTCATGCTAGTTTTTCATGCAAGTTTTTCATGCAAGTTGCATGCATGTTGTTCATGCAAGTTTTTCATGCAAGTTGCATGCAATTTTTTCATGCAAGTTGCATGCAAGTTTTTCATGCAAGTCACATGCAAGTTTTTCAAGCAATTTAAATGTAAGTTTTTCATACAAGATGCATGTAAATTTTTTAATGCAAGTTGCATGCAAGTTTTTTAATGCAAGTTACATGCAAGATTTTCATGCACGCTGCATGCAAAGTTTTTCAAGCATGTGCGGTGCTAGTTGCATGTAAGTTTTTCATGCAAGTTTTTTATGAATTATTAGTTGCTACAAAAGACTATAACAATTTTTTTCAAAGAGAACAGAATTATGTGGAAAAATGGTTTTTATAATTTATTAGTATCCTTTTGAACATTTATCTCTAACTAGATTATTGATACCAATTACAGATTCAGAACTTTTGTATAAGTGATAAAAAATCTTATTTCTATCAGCCAAATTGACTTTTCTAATCCTAAAGCCGTTTACTACAAAATATTCAGCAATTATTTTAAAAGAGAAGACAAATAAAATAAGTAGAAAATTTATTCTAGAATTTTTAAATATATATCTTAAAATATTTACCTTAAACAATAATATTTATTATGATTGTAGATAAAGGATTTTTGGATAAAAATAAAAGTATTTGAAATCTAGTGGTTAAAGCGTATTATCTAATCTAAAAAACATTTTGCTACAAAATACTGTAACAACTATTTTCAAAAAGAACACAAATACGTGGAAAAGTGTTTTGAAAATGTATGTGTATTTGTTTGAACATTTACATCAAACTTTATTATTGATAATAGCTATGTTCAAATAGATACTCTTATACTTTTCCACTGATTTGTCTTCTCTTTGAACATAATTTTTATACGAAGAAGAGAATTAACAAAAACAAAAGAAAATTATTTTTGTTATTGTTTTAGTGGACTGTATTGAATTAAATTCAAATGGAAGATTTTTTGAAACCTTTAGTCCAATGCGTTTCGCCCAGGCACGACAGTTGAGCTCATCGTCATCAGTTAGATGCTGTCGTACCTTTCTAAGACCCAATTTTTTGGTCGATGACTACCGGCTCTTAATAAAATCTACAGCGCATACGCACTGTAAATTATAATAATTTTTATAGTCCTTTGTAGAAAAAGGCTTTAGTAAGACCCTTTGGTTCCCCACCCCTATCTTAAAATTCTAAACCTATAATATTCATCAATTTTATGGTTTGAGGTTAATGTTTAAAGAGTTTTTCATAAATTATCCATACACAATTTTATTGATTAGTTTATGATTAAATAATGATTGTTAAGTCTTTTTTAGCAAACATCAATATTAGAAAAGATTATTTTCTCGGTCGAAATCAAATGTCTCTCACGCTTATCTAAAAGTCCCTAAATCTAGAATAGGAATCAATTTTATCGTTTGAATTAAATGCTTTAAGCCATCTTCATGAATTATATAATATCTACACAATAGAGATCTCTACCAAATTGTCAGTTTCAAATGACAAGCAAAAACTTGGCACAATGACAGATGAAATTGGAAAGAAAAAAATAAGGAGGGCTAATTTTATTTACAAAAATCTTGCTATTTTGTGCAATAAAAAGATTAAAATATCTTATATAAAGTATAAAAACATTTTTACTTGCATCTTTTCTATAAAAAAAGGAAAAAAACAATTCGAAATATTTATTTGCCTCCAAAATAAACCAAACAAATGGCTGCCACTTAAATGTCATTGTGCCGAGAATTTTAGTTTGACATGTAAATATGAACGAGACAGAGATATATTGCTGTTTGTTAAAAAGCCCTATTCCATTGATTTGTTTTCTCTTTAAAAATTACTTGTAAAGTCTTTTGTAGCTAACGCTTTGCCTGCTCGAAATAAAATATCTTTTACGCTTCTATAAAAGTCCTTAATCTAGAATAAATCAATTTTATGGTTTAAGGTAAACGTATACAGAGTTATTCATGAAGTGTACAGGCGCTTTCCTACTGATTTGTTTATTCTTTTAAAATAATTGATTTTATCTTTTGTAGCAAACACTTACAACTTCCTAAAATCGATTTGAGCGTGTGCAGTCAAGTAAAATTAACCCTAATCAATAAGACTTAAAACTTAGAATCAGGGCCGTAGCTAGGGACGGGGGCATTGAGGTGCAATGCCCTACCTTAAATTGTCCAATGCTCTACTTTAAAAAATGCCATACCTTAAAAATCACCTTCAACTAGATATTTGTATGATTTCCTAATTTTCCGTTTTTTCTATCGACAAAATTTTAGTCGCCTTGCATTTTTCTTAAACAATCATTGCAGCAAAAAACGGCAACGATATCCATATTCCATTCCACAAATGATTGATTGGTCATGTACGTATGTTCAATGCTTGTATATGGGAGTATATTTGCTCGAACTCCTCTTGCTTGGAAATGTAAAAAGAGAAGTTGTGACATGAAGTTGAGTTCTTATGACAGTTGCTGCTTGAACGCAGGTGTAGCTCGTAGCACGGACATAGTTGAATGGTAGGTTCGGTAATAGTATACAGCGGTTATAAAAGTGTAAAAATATGAAGGTCAATTAAAAAAAAAAAAAATCCTGTAGGTTCTACCGAGATTTGAACTCGGATCGCTGGATTCAAAGTCCAGAGTGCTAACCATTACACCATAGAACCGGATGTAGTCTCGGTGTCAAAGTGAAATTATGACGATAAAAATATAAAATATCTACCTTCAGCATTTTTGCACAATTACTTCTAGCATGATAGTTGGCACATTTCAAAAAAAAATTAAGGACGTGCACTACCATAGACTACCAACAGTGGTTGCCAAATTAATAGGGACATAATTATTTTTCATGATTTTGAAGATTATGAATTTAAGAGTTTTAGATAACTTTGAGGGATTTATCCTTCAGGAATACAGTCAGACTCTTGGCCAAAGATACTAAATTATAAAGATATGAATCCTCGGCTTTCATTCCGGTTTGCCTACAAGCTACAGCAACAGCTGACTCATAAGCTTTTCAAAGCATGTGTGTGAAAAACCACGTAAAACGCACACATATAAGCAGCTCCTCAGTTCAACTCCCCGTCGACGCGCACCGAAATTACAAAAACAACAATGTATACAAATGGGTTTTGGAGGGTGAAACGTACGAAGGATTCATATCTTTATATTCAGTATTTTTGCTCTTGGCTTTGTAACAGGCTTCCGATTCACGCATAAAAATATAGCGTTCGCCATTTCGTAAAAATTCTATGGCCGGGGGTAGAATTCGACTTTAAAATTCTCGCTTTTCTGGTCATTTCCCATGGTCCCTCGACAATATAAGGGCTTACCGGATCTTTAACCTATAATGGTGTTTTCCGCCATATTGCTGCCAAGAATTTAAGACGCCTTTACATGGTTGAGGTGGGACCAGAACAAATGGCATATCATTTGGAATTATTGGAATAGGTACGTGGAATCAGCACATATTAATGTTGCGCAAAAGAATTATTGGTTCGCCGATTTTAAGTGACAATCTGTGCAGTAGCACACCACCAATATTAGTGGTCGATTGATGGAACATTGACACAAAAGTTAAGTTGAAATGAAATCTGTTTTGTTTCAAAGTTTGTTTGTTGAGCCCTGAAGTAACCCTGGGGTCGCCCCAAAGCGTTTTTTGAAAGCCCTGGTGATTATCGTCTCTCGTTCCCTCGTTATCGTTAGTTTGCGATTATACATATTACGATAGTCGTTTTTTAAAACGATACTCGTTTTCTTTTACGACTGCTTTTGGCGGTCGTATTATATAATTTTGACACTTCTGACTTAGGATTATTATATATTTCTCGCATATTCATTGAAAAAAAAATTGATTTTTTGGTTTAATCTGGCAATATGTTCATGCATCCATTTTAGGAAATCATAATCGGTCTATGTCATGGCTATAGTTTTCTTATCGTTTGTTTTGCCATTCGTTTCGTGCTTCGTAATACGGGCCCTAAACTGACCCTGACAATGAAATTCTCTGTTTTTTTAAACTAGGGGTCACCCCGAACCCGAACTCGCTCTGAAGTAAGTCTAGTTTTTTTTTCTGGGGCGAGTTGAGGCAACGAATAAACTGCCAAAGTGACTTAAATTGTGAATCATTTATTTTGTTGAAGATTCGTGATTGTTTGTTTTTACAAAAGAAATTAGATAAAATAGTACACTAATTGAATAAAATTAAATAGGAAAAGAAAATGGAAACGTTTAAAGTTGTTTTTATTCGATTTTTTGATTTTAAACTAATTTTAAGTTTTAATTATTCGAGTACGGAAATTCTTTCTTGTTTAAAATGTTAACAACACAATTGAGAGCCCTAAAATGTTTTTTTGAGAATTCAAAAACCCATGTTTTTTTTTTTTTTTTTTTTTTTAAACAACACAACACTAACATATGTATGGGTTGTCAAAAATGTACCCGCATATTTGTCTTTAATATAAGGTTTTGTACATGTCTCCGAGGATGAGATGCTGTGAGGACAGCGTTGAGTTCATCAGTTGGTGTTTATTTTGGCATAACCGGTAGAGTCTGTCGGAAGTCGCCTGCTAATAAAATAAAAACTCCACCGAATAATTTCAAAATATATTGCATGTTTAAGCTTCTGCAAAATTCATATACAATGGCAATTTGAGCGCTGAATGATGAGCTGTCCACCCTAATACCTGATGATGCAACAGCCAAAGAAATTCCATTTTGAGAACGAATTTATGCTTATGAAAAACTGATGAGAAACGTTTTTCCTGTGCCACCAGGTACTTCAAGAAAAGCAGAAGACCACCTCAACCGTTGGCACCGCATTTATTATTATGTCGTCGGCCTGTTTTTGATAGTTTTTTGTTTACCCCGAAATTGTACGCAAGTCATCAGCATTGAATTGTTGTTCTCTCAATAAATCTCGATCAAAACGTCATTCTCAGAACGTTCTTTTGAAATTATGAGTTTTTTGTTATTGATTAGCATAAGTCTTCGATTTCTATAAGACTTTTATTGAAATTTTTTCCGAAAATGAAATATTATCGTTGCTAACGGTGGGAATACCTACATTGCAAAAATGTCTTGGCTCAAATGCTCTCTGAATTTTTCCCAGAGATATTTAGGGTTTTATAGTGAACATGTAGTCAAAATGATAGCGAATATTCTAATTTTTGGCGGATGACAACAGATACAGGCCATCAAAGTAATTTCCCAATGTTGATGATTTTTTTTGCAATGTCTGAATGCCTGACATTCTACTATACGCCATATACCTGTCAAATCCTGAAATGATGTTGGACCTTTGACATCAGCAGCATTCTCAAATAGTAGCAGTCATCATTATTTAGCCATTAACACGCATTTTATTTTTTATTTTGACTGATAACTTAAATTTTTTTTATTATTTTTTACTATTGTCATATTTTTCTATTTCTTAATTTCTTGATTGTTTTTTATACACATTTTAGTGTAGAAATTCAAATTTTGTTATTAACTTGGTGTGTAGTTGATAGTTCCAAATATGAAAAAAAATCTGTTAAAATTTTCTCTCAACAAAAATATATTTTTTTAAATTCTTTGCGAAAAAAAACAAGTAAACCAAATATTACTCAAACATGGGTCAAATATTAAGTTTCTAGAAATACAAAATTAAACGAAATTCCTATACTATGATACCGATTTATCTCAAATTATTTTTTAAACGCTTGATTTTTCAGAATTGGTTGATAAAATAATATGTATGTAAATTTAAAAAATGTACCCATTGGCCATTACACAAAAAAAGCTTCTACATCTTCTCGTTAAAAAAATAGTGAACAGTGTTTGATCTCCAAATCAAGATGGCTGCAAGGGGTCGATGGCAGAATACTCAAACCAAATCTTCTTCTAACGATGGCAACATCCAATAAAATATTAAGTTCCTGTAGAATTCACGATTGGAAAAATTTCCGTACTATTTGGTCATCTTCAGTGCTATTTTTTTTTCAGCTTTCAGTACTATCGACAAAAGTCGATTTCCATCACTGATGTAAGCCAAACCTATCCGGATAGGTTTGTGTTGTTGTAATCCCTTGTTGAAAAACTTCTGATGTCAGCTGATGCAACAACAACTCAAGGTATCTGAAAATTTTTGGGATAGGTGGATAGCCTATCTCACTACCACCCGAACGCAAGCATTGACTTATGCAGCTTACTCCTCGTGTGCAGTTGGCTTTTGAAACAAACTAGAGATACACACAAGCTCCACATAAGCCGCAAACATTCGTTGTACGCGTCTATGATGAGACGCTTCGTGTGCAGAAGGCCTAAGAGGACAAAAATAAAAATTTATTATAAAAATAAAAATTTATTATAAAAATAAAAAAAAATCAGCACACTCCAGCTTCTGATTCTATTGTAAAAATTTTTTGTCTAATAGGCGTTTTTCTTTTTTAGTTCAGAGTTGGTTTGTATAATGACAGCAAAACACTGAGATGAGCCTGAGCGAGCGGAGCAAACTCGGTGCAGAGTGTGCTCAGAACACGCCTAGGCCGTGTGCGAATTCGTTTAAAATTTCGATTAAATTTGATCCCACATTAAATTTTGACGTTTCTGCAGTGGTGAATACAATTTCATCTTTTTGCTGTGTGAACTCAATTAAATGGGATTTTTTTAATTCTAATATTTTTCTTCCCTCCGTGAGTTTTGGAAAATAGTAGAACACATTTTTTTGTAAATTTATTACAAAGAAATGTAATTTAACTCTGTGCGAGTTAAAAAATTGAACGCCCATTCTAATGAGTTCAAAGAGAGTGCTCTTACCCTGGGCCTGTTATAAAGAACGCTTATGGTTCGTATTCTGTTGCAAGCAGCTGCAGATCAAAAACACAAGACGCAAAAAACTCTGGCCGCAAAAGAAGTTGTATCCAAGAGAACAAACTAACAATGTTCTACTTCTACTTCTAGCTTCTATTTCTCTGCAAGCAGGATCCAGTAGTCTTCATTGTGGCTCTAGAAACAAGATTACACAAATTGGCGTTGAACTTTTTCTTAATATTTTTGGAGTTAATTATAATTGAATTTCATCATTGAAAATTTTAATGATTCATTTAAAGACGTTTAAAAATCAAAACGTTTGAATATTTTGATGCCAAAATAAAGCTTAAGACTTAATTAATATATCTGGACAAAAAAAATTTTCATTTCGGCCCAACCTTTCTCATGAAATAATTTTTATTTTTTCAATGATCATTGATAAGGTAGTGCAATCATTAAAATAATGAAAATCAATTTATGTGGAAAGTTGGACCCAAACGAAATTTTGTATTCGCAATAAATATTAATTAAGTCGTCAGCTTCACATTGGCATCAAAATAATTACTGACTTTGCTTTTTAAGTGCCCTAAATCTTAAATTAAAAATTTTCAATGATAGCTATAACTGGCCCCTTACTACCCTTTCTTCGTTGTGTTTTGCGTTATTATTTCAATTCGTCTTCTACTCTGTGAACTTTCCTTAATCAATTGGAGTAAAGAGTGCAGATAGATGAAACCATTTCACTTGCACAAAGTTAATTTTCTTAAAATATTGCATTAGTTTAAAAGGTCTTTGCAATCAGAAGGAAACCAAAAGATAAAAAAAGATTAGAAATCGCTGTAGTGTAAAAGCAGTCTATGTGAGAATAGCCAATTGCATGCCTGAACAATCGTTGAACCTCAGTAAATCTGCCAAAATTGGTAAATTAAAATTTCTGAACCACCGAACAAAATTTGAACAAAGATTCTACAACTGTCACTTTACTAAGCACATTTTATTCACCCCTCCCACCTAGGTTCTATGGTGTAATGGTTAGCACTCTGGACTCTGAATCCAGCGATCCGAGTTCAAATCTCGGTAGAACCTATAGTAAATATTTTCTCATATTATTTGGCTCTTATTAGGAAACCTTTTTTAAGTTATGAGGGTGTATTAAGTTTATTTTAATGACGAGTCACATAGACATAATTGTATTATCTAAGAATTTTTATTCATATTAATTTATTAAAATATTAATAGACCGAGAGCTGCTGGTGAACGTTTTACTCAAAGATTATACCGTTCCAAACTTTGTGAGCATGACATTTGTACCAGTGCAAATTACATGCCATTAACCTTTCGGGATATCGCATTTGCATTTTGAAAATGCAAAAAAGAAGGAGCGAAGTTAGTGTTTTATACCGCTTTAAATTTTGTGAGCATAATGCTTAGATGTGTCCAAACTAATTTCAATCGATCTGGCCAGCGATACTGCGGCCCAAACAACCTGCATAATGCACTTTGAAAATTAAAAAAAAAAAAACCAAAATCGTTTTCACCGCTTCAAATTTTGTTCATAAGTACGTCGTTAGTGTCCAAACTCAATTTTATTAATTTGGTAGAAAAACCTGAGCTCTAACACCTTCATAATGCACTTTCAAAATGCAACAAAAACATTTTTTTTAAATCGCTCCAAATGTTGTTCACATACAATTTTTATCTGTCCAAACTAAATTTCGTCGGTCTGCCAGCGTTTTCCGAATCGATCCAAATTCGGTTCACAAATAACTTGTGTCTGCGGTAACGCTGCCAGACCGATGGAATTATGTTTGGACAGATAATCAGCCCTATCATAGTATCCGATCGGAACGGAATATTAAGAAATATTAGAAATATAAGAAATATCACTTTAATTTGAAGTCTGAATATATAAACCTATTCATCTGATTTCAAAAGAAATAATTTTTCTTAACTTGAAGGTTGTATTTTGTGAGCATACAAAAATGAGCACTATTATAGCATACTGCACATTACATAACTTAGAGCTTAAGTTGAAAAATTAATAAAAATCAACATGATTCGAAATTAATTTATTAAAAATATATCTTCGTAAATTGTTTTGAGAGCTAAAAAAAGTACACTATCTGATTTCTTTAAGAAATTTTAGCTTTTTAGAAAAAAATTCAAAATCGTAGGAGCGTGTTTTTTTTTTATTTATTTTTTATAAAATATTATTAAGAAAAAATGTGTACACACCATTTTCTAGAATTTATTAACGAAGAATTCATAATTGAATTTCGAAAAAAAAATAATCTACCCGTTTTTGAAATATCGAATTTTCAAAAAAAAAATTTGATTTTTTTCTTTAAATCCAAAATTTATTTTTTTGAAAAAATTAATATGCAATATGATTTCAACTCATTAGACTTTTGTTTAAAAAATGTAATTTTCAAGAGAAACGAAAATAAAAAAAAATGGGAGGCACCATTTAAGTTCACCAAAAGGTAGCCTGTGTCTTATAAAATTTATTGGTGTTTTTTTTTTAGATTTTACAATAATGCTAAAAAAATTTATATGGCAGAGTATTTTTTATAACATAAAACACAAATGCCTAGATTGGGCTCAGGATTGTGTGTTATTTGTGTATGTTTTTATTTTTATAAATAGAAATTCTATATATGTATAAGACTATGTTAAGGATGAGTAAGAATAAAGATTTTAAATAAATTACATGTCTTTCTTTTTTTAGTACTCTGTCGTTAACTAATTTTTGTTAACCCACCAGAGAGGTAAGGAATTTATTAATAACCATTATTTTTGGTCCTAAAAATTTTTTTAAAAAACGTGTCGGGGGAATGTCCAAAAAAACAAGTTTAATTAAAATCTACCCATGTGTTGCAGTGCATATAAAGTTAGATACGTATTTTAAACTTGGGATTTTCCATGGTGGAAAATTGAAAATTTGAGAATTTCTATTCAAAACGTGTGGCACTTAGTCCCAGTGCATTTATGAATATTGTATATGTATGTATATGTAGGCGACCCAGCAGTTTGTAACATTTTTTCATCTTTCGAAAGGTTCTTCCTCGAAGTTCATAACCCTTAGTTTTCGCACTCGTGAAATTTACCTGTCGGCCGCCATCTTGGATTTTAGTTTTTATTAAATATGTTGGTTTCCGTTAGTAATACAGACAAATTTGAGAGGCAAAAAGTTTAGACAATCAAGTTTCTTTTTTTATGCCTTTTATGCCTCTTTTTCGATATTGTGAATTTCAAAAATTCAAAACACAAATATTTTTCAAAATAAAGCTCATAAAATATCGAAATTAAAAAAAAAATATGTGCCACAAACTTGTAGAACCTTAAATTATCTAGAAGATTTGTATATTTGGTTATTAAAAACACCGTTTTATACCAGAGATCAGAAATAACTTTTAACCTTTGTTTTCAACTAGTTTCTCACTGGCCGTTACCTCCTTTACGGAATGGTTACGTCTACGGTTTAATAATTTATTTAAAAACAAAAGCCCTTTTATCCATTTAAGAGGCTTTTAAATCTTTAAATGCCCCATTGTACTTCTGTACATATATGTATATATATCGCAAGTGAATAGAAATGATCAAGGGGAATATTCTGAATTTTCCGAGGTATAGAGAAAGAATAATTTATTTAGCGAGTTAAAAAAAAAAAGCGACCAAGGTTCTACCGAGATTTGAACTCGGATCGCTGGATTCAAAGTCCAGAGTGCTAACCATTACACCATAGAACCGTGTTGGAAGCGGTGGTTAATGTTTATTTTAAGCATTGCGTAAAGAGAAATACATCATCAGTTTAACATAAGTGCTGTTGTTTCATGCCTTGGTTGTATGGTGTTAGTTAGTACGGCCCGGCCCAGCAAACATTTTTCGGAAGATTCAGATTTTGTTCATCAAAAATGAAGAATACCTAATCGGCCCTATCGAGGTAACCGTCGGAGAGCTACCTTGAAGCAAAATGTCTCCGATTCGTAGGAAATCGGAGACAATTCCGCTCCGACGGTTACCTCGATAGGGCCGAATATTTGTGAAACCTTCAGTTACGTGAATGAACAGAAAGGTCCAGTTTTACTAGCATTCTCGCCCTTGTATGCATAATTTTTTCAAAAATTCGCCTTTCCCAACAAACTTTACTTCCAAAAATGATTTAATTTTTTTCAACCAACGCACAACAAGACGTTACACGTTAATTTAACAAAAGAAATAACATGTTGATTATAGGTACTAAAATTCCAAAAAAAAAAATACCTGCCTACAACGATTAGTTTTTGAAAATAAACCGTCGTTACACGAAAAACCGAAGAACCTGAAATGTGTTGTTTTGACCACACTTATTTAAAAATTTAAACACTTGATTGGTCAAAACCCAGAACAAGTCCAGTTATGCCATTATGATCAAACATTATTTTAGAAAAAGGAGTTAAGTGTGGTTAGGATTATTGAATATCTTTGGAGTTATGCTGTTAAGGTCAAACGAAAATAGATTTTTTTTAAATAGTTATGCATACTTAACTCATTTTCGAAAAATTTAACTTATGCTGTTATGACCTAACTCCATAGATAAAGTATCAAAACCAAAAATACGATACGTGGATATGGCAATTTATTTTATTATCATTCCGAACTCAATGATTTATGATTGTAGAAATGGAAAAGCGACTCCATTGAACATGAAAATAATTTGCAGAATATAAAGAATATATAACTATAAACTAAAGAAAAAAATTATTTAGGTTTCTGATTTATCAGCAAGGCTCATAATTAACTCCAGATTAGATTGCAGCAATTTAATCTGACTTATCGTGTCCTGGTCAATTTTGTGTACAATTTCCGGATCTAAATTAGATAGTTTCTTTGGTCGAAGCGATAGAACTCCGTCCCTGATTGGTATATTCACATTGGCAAATTGCTCTGGCATGCTATCGGAACGAAAAGAAAACAGAAATGGAACATTTGCTAAAACTATAATACAATACAACTTACACATTTGAGGAAACGACTGGAGTTCCAGTCATTGAAATCACCATCTCGCCTGGTTTTGGCCATCTAAGCAAGGCTGTTGGGCTCCCAGGACAATTATTCTTTCCGCGGTTTGGAGGTGTGCGATCAGCACTTATCGCTTTTTGTCTTGAAACTAATGGTGTTCGAAGTTTTTGTCGGGAAAGCCGCTCTTTGTTTGCTGTAAACGAAGGTTTGGGCTTCAGGGCACTCGAAGGATAGCCACTTGCTGATTGACTCCTACGTGTACGGCGCGCTTTTGCCGAACTAAGAGGTCCTGGTACGCGAACGTTTCGCATTATGGACAAGTTTGCTTGGCTTCCGCAAGCCAGGCTATTAGTACTATCCTCTGTAAGGTAGCCTTTTTGTATTGTGTTCGGATTTTACGTACCAAATGATAAATGAGCAACAATGAATAATGAGCGAACCCATCAACCAACCAAACCATCACCAGAAGAGAAGCATAAAAGAAGCAGTGTGCAACCATACAAATGAATAAATGTAAATGAATGAAAACAGAGAAATATATTATATTCACCTTCGTCATTGGACTTCTTCACAGACCTCAGCAAGGACGATTGGTTTTGACACTCCGTTGGGTTGGTTTGAGTAAAATTTGGAGTTGCTAACACTTCAGAGAATGTTGAGGCATTCTAAGCCAAAAGAAAATTTTATTAAAAATTCGATTCAATTCAATAAAACTAGCAATTAAAAAATAATTACCATGCTCATCAAATCTCCAATTTTCATCAAAAGAATTTTCTCTGGAATTCGCGCCTTCATTAGAGCAATCTCTGTTTCAATCTCTAGAATATCCTGTTTGACTTTAATATCAAATCCATTCATAAATTGATCCACAGTTGAATCAAATTCTCGAATTTTTTCTTCACGAATTGCGGCATCTCTGTTGCGTTTCGGATTTTTTGAAACTTTTGTTCTAGGCATTTTTGCTGTTAGTTAACTACTATATCCGTAATCTTATTTGATATAAAAAATGAACTACTACTTCGTTTATAAACTTTTGTGAACTTAATGGAAATTTTGATAACTGGCTTCTCTTTCTTGATTTTTTTAATGGAAGATTATAGCTTTTCAACTTTTGTTTTAAATTTGATTTGCTGTTGCTGTATGCAGCATTTGAATTTAATTGTGGCAATTTTGGCTACACTGCTTTAGCATTTTGCAGCTGGCTAAAAAAATGGAGGGAATTTTTTTACAAATAGGAAGCGCTCAGAAATTCAGGACTTTAGGCCCTGTTTAGAAAGGCACTCGCGGAACACGTCAGTAGTGCCTGCAAGCCAAAAAAGTGAAAATTTTCAAACTCATTTTGGGATAGTGTTGCTCACTGGAAAACGTATAAAAATGATGCAGAAAGCTTACATTTTGGTTTAAAAAGAATTGTGTACATTCTTTTTCACAAAACATTTGCGCTAGCGGGAAAAAATAGTTTTACTTTTTTAATTTTGCAAAAAGTGGCCAATGTAGTTAAGGCCTTACATTAGCTGCATTTTATTTTCCCCCAGATCTAATCCGGATCAGATCATGATAATAAAACAAACTGGATCACAAATTTATTTATTTCTCACAGTTGGCTTTATTTGCACAATAAAATTGACAGAAGGAAAATTTTCACAAATATTATTTGAAATAATATTTGGTATTGAATGTTTAAAATGGAACAGTTTTATTTTTTTAGTTTAATTTTCATTAAGTTAATAGTTTTTATGTATTTTTTCTGTGCCTCGCGACGCGTCGTCTCTATTGAATGAAGAAAAACTCATAAAAAAAAAATTGAAATTATGGCGGCATTTGTTTGATTTTGAATTTTTAATTTTATTGACTTTTTTCTGTAAATCTCAGCAGTGGTACCAACCTATAAAATTAAAATATTGCTAGGGAAGTGTTCAAAAAATGGATTTCGAAATCCAAATCTAGAAGCAGACCTGGATCTTGTGTTGTTTTTGTATTACTTGTATTTATGTTTCCAAATCTAATCCGGATCAGATCTGGGGGAAAATAAAATACAGCTATTGTATTTTTGACGAACGGCGCATCCAATAAGATGGGTAGATTTTGTGTGGGTAAGTCCCCTTTCACACGAAGATACTAGTTGCTGGTGATTTTTTTGACGTTTTCTTTAAATCTCCTTAACAATCTCTTGTACCTTTCAGACGAAGATACAAAGTCGGAGGAGACTTGCTGTATTTTCCTTTTAAACTACCTCGGTTGAACGCATACAAACGTAGTGTGAAGAGAATAAACGTCAAAAAAATCTCCTGAATTTGTTGACGGGGGAGATTTCGTTTACCCCTCTTTCTTCCTGCCCTTCACGCCTATGAACTAATTGTTGCCAGCAACTCAGTTACCTTGTGTGAAAGGGGACTAAGAAAGAGAAGGGTTAATTCCACCCAATGACGCTGATATGTGCCAGTTTCAAAAAATCCAATGGAGGCACAAAAATCCATGTCCATGCCATGAACATGTCGACGAAAACTAATTTTTGAACAAGACATGAGCTCTGTTCAAACCTTGGCCATGAGATTTGACGTTACATGTGTGTGAGAGAGGTAGAAGTAGTACTGAAAGGAATTTTTGTATGATTCTCTTGCTCTGACTTATTAGTGGAATTTATCGACATAACTAACGACATGACATAAAGTGCCCAGTCCGAAAAAACAAGCTGATTGTTGATTGACGATATTGTGCGTTGGAAAAAGACAAAGGATAAGGACAAAAGTAAGTTGAATGTAGTTAAGCCTTATTTTTGCAATAAATTTAATGCAATCACATTTTTTCTTGGTTATTCATTCCAAATACAATTCGAATTTTTTTCAACCCCTTTCGTTTGACAGATTAACTATAATGTTAACTTTCTTAACTATGACACAACAACTTTTATTTTTGACACATTAACCATATTTAACCAGAGTAGCATGGACATCGTTTAATGTGTTGCCAGCTTAAGCTAGATGAAGTTTACTTCTTGACATCTAGATGTCACGTCGTGAAAACACACGTGGTTACGCATTTTGAAGTGGCATGGCGGCATTTGAATTTTTCTAACCTCGTTCTTTCACCAGAACAGTGCAAAGTATCCGCGTGTAAAAAATATTTTATTTATCTCTTAAAATGGAAGATATTGGTAAACTATTTATATTTAACTAAAATTAAATAGCTTAAATGTTTCTTTATAATTTATAGTAAATAATATTAATATTATATTGTGCAAATCTGTTTCGAAAACCTAGCCACGTTTTTTTCTTATTCACAAACATGTGACTTTAAATTTTGTCTTCAATATAGAAATTAAAAAAGAAAAGAAAAAGAAGAAGATCAAGGAGGAACCAATTGATGACAACGAAGAACTTGCAAGCCTTCAAAAATCAAGTGAATTCCAAATCAAATCTTCGGACAAAGTAGCCAAGCTAGATACATCCGAATGGCCACTGTTGCTAAAGAATTTCGACAAGTTGAATGTTCGAACTAATCACTACACACCACTTCCAAATGGAGCGAGTCCATTGAATCGTGACATCAAAGAATACATAAAGTCTGGCTTCATAAATTTGGATAAACCTTCAAATCCTAGTTCACATGAAGTTGTTGCGTGGATAAAGAAAATTTTGAAAGTCGAGAAGACTGGGCACTCTGGAACTCTGGATCCTAAAGTTACAGGTGAGATCATAGATAATTCTTATTTTATTAAAAATGGGGTATTTAAAGCCAGTAGCTTTGAGAACAAAACCAATATCTCTGATGTGTGTATGTTTATGTTGCATTGACACGCGTTTATTTTATAAAAATCAAAAATTTGTTCAATTAAACAAGTTAGTTATTTACCCCATGATATAAGCCGGCAGCTTGGATAATTCTTCCTGTCCAAGGATGTGACTATGATTGGGAACATCAACTTCTGGTGTGTGTGTATGTTGGGCGTGTTCTCCTAGACAGCTTAACAAAGAAAAACACGGAAACAATTTGTTATGATCACGGGCACTTGTAAAAATGCTTTAAATATTGATCCGTGATTCAGGAATTTTTATTACTGATTTTGGCGCTTTAACTGAGGTTTGACGTTGGTTCAGGCATGTAATTGGCTATAAGCACATAATTATACTTTGAACACTATCTTTGAATTTCAGTAAACACGCCGAAATCGGCTGAAATTGCTATTCCACGGATTAATTTATTGAACCATGTTTGTACAACTGGAAATTATTGAAATATATTTTTGAGTTTATTGAAGTATATTTTATAAATTAATCTCATTTATTCAATTAAACAAGTTAGTTGAATACCCCATGATATAAGCCGGCAGCTTGGGTAATTTTTCCTGTCCAAGGATGTGACTATGATTGGGAACATCAACTTCTGGTGTGTGTGTATGTTGGGCGTGTTCTCCTAGACAGCTTAACAAAGAAAAACCCGGAAACAATTAGTTATGATCACGGCCAGTTGTAAAAATGTGCTTTAAATATTGATCCGTGATTCAGGAATTTTTTTTACTGATTTTGGCGCTTTAACTGAGGTTTGACGTTGGTTCAGGCATGTAATTGGCTATAAGCACATAATTATACTTTGAACACTATCTTTGAATTTCAGTAAACACGCCGAAATCGGCTGAAATTGCTATTCCACGGATTAATTTATTGAACCATGTTTGTACAACTGGAAATTATTGAAATATATTTTTGAGTTTATTGAAGTATCTTTTATAAATTAATCTCATTTATTCAATTAAACAAGTTAGTTAATTACCCCATGATATAAGCCGGCAGCTTGGATAATTTTTCCTGTCCAAGGATGTGACTATGATTGGGAACATCAACTTCTGGTGTGTGTGTATGTTGGGCGTGTTCTCCTAAACAGCTTAACAAAGAAAAACACAGAAACATTTATTGATTATGCTTATTGAAATATATTTTGGGTTTATTGCGAGTATCTTTAATAATCTCATTAACTAAACTTAAGTGCCTACCAACTTAAAAGGTAACTTGAATATCTACTAATGATAAAATTCAATTTTGACTATTGAAGGTTTATGGTATAATTTAATTCTTATTTTGATTATAAAAACAAAATTTTTCTTGACATTTAATAAAAATAGTAGGTATTAAGGCTCTTCTTAAAACACTCCGTGAAACACTCGACGAAAACAATAATAAGAACGTGTTGTTTTCTTTGACAACCACGTGTTGTTATAATTGTTTTCGTCGTCGGCGCGAATGTTTCGCGCTGGTTTGGGATGACCAAATGCTGATGTGATACTTTACACAGAACAAAAAATAGTTAATAATCAGAACAGCAACAAACGACTATCAGCTTAGCCAGTTCCAGATCAGGAATATTTGGATTTTGAGTCGGGCAGGAGGAGTGTGATGACTGAGGCCGTTAGAGAAAATATTATTTTTATTATAAATACTAGTACGCCCAGCCCTCGAAATTCGAGTGCCAATTATAATAAGCCAGTTCAGGTTTCTCAAGCTCACTAAGATCTCAGAGACATCAGCAATCTCAGAAATCTGAACGTAATTTCTCAGTGAGATTCCTCACTTTTGCTGTCAAAATTCAAAAAAATGAGACTGATATTTTTTGGATTCGCTTGCTCAATTATTTTTTGACGCAGTTTATTTATAAATAAAAAAAGAATGGAAATTGGTTTTGACTTCTAACGGAGAAATTTTGTTCAGGTTTCTCCTTCTACTCAGGGGAGCTGGCGGAGCTTCTTTAGTGAGATCTCAGAAACGTGAACTGGCTAAATATCTTCTAATTGACAGAAACTTTGACTGAAGTAAAAAACCTACAAAGTACCTACCTTTTATGAATTTACATAATTTTTCGTGAATGTACACCTATTAAAATCCATATTTTTTCTGTTTTACACGAGGATTTTACCAATGCGACTAATGCACGATGCAAACAGCAAACTCCATTGAATGTATTTTATCTCGCTCTCAATTTTATCTACCCAAACACATTCACAACTGTGTTGAATGGTCTTGTGGTTGTTTTTTTTTCTCTTTTGTAATTTCATGAAGATTCCCGCTGAAGCTCATCCGTGGACGATGAACAATTACCCCATTTTTACTTGCGGTATATGCACATATAGGTACTATAGGGCAAGTTATGGATTCGTGCAAAAAATCGAACTCGAGGTAACAATCAAACTTGACATTACGATGATGGGCCGCGTTCATCAGCACATTTGACAGTTCTGAACTGTCATTTTTAGAGCTTCTGATTGGCCAGCAGTCATAAAAATTCAGTTGACGTCGATTGACATTTAGTTACGTTTCTTACGTTTTTTTCTGAATTTTCAGATGAAAAATTCTATCTGAAAATTCAGATGACAGCTAAAAGCAACAAAAAAACAGTTTTTGATCCAGTTTTTTTTTTGGTGTGTGGTCTGATCGTCAGGGTCTTGTATCGCTTTTCGGATTTTGATTTTAAAGTGCAAAAAATAATAAAAACGGAATAAATAATTTCAGACTTTTTTGTGCGTTCAGTGTTACGTTTTTCAGAACTGAATTTTTAGATCTGTCAAAAACGTTGTGATGAACGTGGCCATGGAGAACACGAAAAAAGTGGGTCCCGCAATTCCGCCTGTCTGTTTGTGTGTATGTATGTCTGTACCTCGGCCTACACCCTAAAACACTGAAACGATTTTTTTTTTCAAACTTGGAGCATAAGATTTTTGGGTGATTCCCTAAAGGGGAAATCGAGATTTTTTTTTAGCTAAAAAAAAAACGGTACTTGCCATGGGACCATTTTAAATAAAATTATTTATCTCAAAACCGGCTCTAACGATTTTTTTTTAAATTTTTTGTGTGTACTAGTAGTGGTATGGTCTATATTTTAGTGAAAAAAAATTCACCACAAACCGTTATTAATGGTATCTGCCATAGAACCTTTTTTTTATTTTCGATTTTCTCTTTAACCGATTTTGAATAATACTGCATACAAATATTTTCAAAAAAATTTTTTTTCTATTTTTAAAAAAAAGTTCAAAGTTTTTTTTTGAAAATCATTTTTTTTTTTGTAAACGGTTTGATGAATATTTTAGAAATTATGGTTTTAGCTGTTTATTATTATATTCTTAAAAATGGCATACCAAATTATTTTTCTAAAAAATATCAAGAAATTTTGTATATAAAAAATTATTTTTTAAGAAAACCGTTCCAACGATTTTAAAAATTTTTTCTGCAAAAATTCACATTTTTTCGAGAATTGAGATGGCGTTTTTCGTTTTAAAGAACGTATTTCATGCTTTTTTTTTTATATTCAAATTTCCATTCTTTTTATTAAATTGAAATATATTTTTGAATTTATTGAAGTATCTTTTATAAATTAATCTCATTTATTCAATTAAACAAGTTAGTTAATTACCCCATGATATAAGCCGGCAGCTTGGATAATTTTTCCTGTCCAAGGATGTGACTATGATTGGGAACATCAACTTCTGGTGTGTGTGTATGTTGGGCGTGTTCTCCTAGACAGCTTAACAAAGAAAAACACGGAAACAATTAGTTATGATCACGGCCACTTTGCTTTAAATATTGATCCGTGATTCAGGAATTTTTATTACTGATTTTGGCGCTTTAACTGAGGTTTGACGTTGGTTCAGGCATGTAATTGGCTATTAGCACATAATTATGTTTTAAACACTATCGTTGAATTTCAGTTAACACGCCGAAATCGGCTGAAATTGCTAAACCATGAATTAATTTTTATTGAGCCATGTTTGTACAACTGGAACTTATTGAATTATGTTATGAGTTTATTGAAGTATCTTTTCTAAAACTAATCTCATCTCCAAGAAAATGGGTACATGTGTTTTTTTCGAATTTTTCTTAATCTTACGGCGAGTGGCCAACAAAAAAAAGATCGTAATAAAGTTTTAAATTTGCTGGTGAACATTTTGCTCAAAGAGCGCTCCAAACTTTGTGAGCATGGCATTTGTACCAGTGCAAACTACATGCCATCAACTTTTAAGGAATATCGCGGCCCTAAGACCACCAGAATGCACTTTGAAAATGCAAAAAAAAAAGGAGCGAAGTTTTGGAACATGAGCATGGACATAGGCTAATTTTTTTCTTCATATCTTAAACCAGTTTTTCAAAAAAAAAATAATATATAAAAAGAAGGAGTATTACACGCTTTGCCTGGATATGGACATAGGGAAATGGATATGCAATGAATTCACATTAAGTTAAATTCATATGATGCATGTGACCACTAGGCCCATTTGCTGGAACGAAACTTAAATATTTATGTATGTTCAACTTAAACGCTTATGTTCTACTTTTTCTCAGCGTAAACTGTTACATAAGCTCTTGTGTTGAACTTAAATATTTATGTATGTTTCGTTTCGGCAAATGGGCCTTAAAAATACATTGTAGGCGCAGGTCGAATCTAGCGCGTACCTACGTCTAGAAATATTCAAGCTCGAAAATTAAATAATTTATCCATAAAAAAAGCACTTCTTTATTATAAATGACGATGGGCATAATCATAAAGTTATATAAACATGCGAAGCAAGGCCAGCACGGGCCAGCTAGTGTTAACATAAAAATAAAGTGAATTTCGAACGACAAAGTCCTCAATCTATTATCGATTTTTTTCATTTCTTACTTTAAATCTTTCTTTACTTTAAAAATTAGTTTTGGGTAAATAGACCCCCTTCCATATGATGTTTTTCTTGTGTCGAACCAACCTACAAACATGTCCGAGCTTTTTGTTGCATCTTATGCAAAAGCCACTGTATTCTATTGATGTTATATGTATATACGAATTACAATATAAAAATGGAACAGTTCACATACTATATTCAGTATTCACTGTATTTAGGCTTTCCAACGCGAAACATTCGGAGCAACGACGAAACTTTCACCTTTTAAATTGATTAATGATTAAAGAATGTTACGCGCTAGTTTGGGAGCCTTTAAATCTGTTTGTTCATTAAATAAATTAAATTATATTCTAGGTCTAAGAACGTTGTGTTCTTAGATTTATTTATTTTTTTTCATTTTCCTTTCAATTCAGTCTGTAGTAAGATAACTTAGGGGCTGGTTATAGCGTTCAGCAAAACGCATCAGGAGATATTTTCTTTTTGATAATTTAATGTGATTTAAAATATAAAAAGGACACAAATCGATGATAAATCATTTAAAATATTTATTTCATAAACCATATTTTCATTCGAAGAAATATTTGTTGTCCTGATGGAAACTCGTTTTCCGTGCGGAATTTCCATCAGGAAAAGGAATAAGTACTTTTTTTTTAGACAAAGTATATCCTTCAAAGAAAATTTTATTTATGAAAAAAAAAATATTTCAAGTGATTTATCATCGATTCGTATCCTTTTAATATTTCAAACCGTATGATAAAACATTGAAAAGAAATTTTTTCCTGATGCGTTTTCCTGACCGCTATGACCGGCCCCTTGCATACATATGTATATTTTCATTTTTCTCGGAATCATTTTGAATCATTTATGCCGTTTTTCCCCTGGATCCTTCAATTGTAATCAATTAGGAAATATCATAAGTTTTTTTTCTAAGTCTTAAAATAAGTTTCATTTTTTAGGTACATACATAATACATTTACGTGGTTAAGGTGGAAAGGGGACGTATTTATTATAAGAATCCTCAAAAAATGTTTTGCTGTAGATACTCATTTTGAAGGAGCAATGTTTGTGATATATCTAAAACGTGAAAGTTAAAATTAAATAATACAAGTGTTCCTTATTTAAAGATTAATTATAACAATTATTGTTCTTGTAAATTATCTAGCTAGATGTCTAAAATATTTCTTTTTCATTTCAGGTTGCTTAATTGTTTGTATCGATCGTGCGACTCGTCTTGTAAAATCTCAACAGAGTGCCGGAAAGGAGTATGTGGCAATTTTCAAACTGCACGGCCCTGTCGAATCAGTGGCCAAAGTTCAACAAGGCTTGGAAAAATTGCGTGGAGCGCTCTTCCAACGGCCACCACTTATTTCGGCTGTTAAGCGTCAGCTACGCGTTCGTACGGTTTACGACAGTAAACTTCTCGACTATGATGAGTCACGCAATATGGGTAAGTCTATATACGAAAACCCCCTCAAACAAATAATTCCCGAACGCATTTTAACACAGCCGACAATTTAAAATACTATTAAATTGATTCGCTTGTATCCAAATGCTATATCATCAAACCAACAACTGAGTCTTGTTTCTTTTTTGTTTCTCCCTCCTTTTAATTATCAACTACCGTGGGATATGGTAACAAATTCACATAAAAAGGTGTTTTTTGGGTTAGTTGCGAGGCTGGTTCTTACATTCGTACAATGTGTGTACATTTGGGTCTCGTCCTTGGTGTTGGTGGTCAAATGGTGGAATTGCGTCGAGTGAGATCTGGCATACAATCTGAACGTGATGGCATGGTCACAATGCACGATGTTCTTGATGCTATGTACATGTATGAGAACCATAAAGATGAAACAATGCTAAGAAGAGTTATCAAGCCGTTGGAAGGCCTTTTGGTTAATCACAAGAGAATCATCATGAAAGATAGTGCGGTTAGTAAAAAGAAGTTGCTCGAAAAAATTTTAATTCTACATGAATAGTAATTTATAGGTGAATGCTGTTTGCTATGGTGCAAAGATCATGTTACCTGGTGTACTTCGTTACGAAGATGGTATTGAAATTGATCAAGAAATTGTCATTGTTACAACAAAGGGTGAAGCAATTTGTTTAGCTATTGCACAAATGACAACTGCCACGATGGCGTCCTGCGATCATGGTGTTGTAGCCAAGATTAAGCGTGTGATTATGGAACGTGACTCATATCCAAGAACCTGGGGCCTAGGACCAAAGGCATCGGCCAAGAAGGCACTAATTGCTTCAGGGAAATTGGACAAGTTTGGCCGACCAAACGAGAACACTCCCAAAGAGTGGCTTACTGGTTTTGTGGACTATAGTGCAAAGAAACCCACCAACGGTGATGCAACCAATGATAATGGCGCCGAGGAATCTAGCAAGAAGGTAAGTCCGATTGCGTTCATTGTACAACCAATGTATTATTATTTTTTTCTCGTGATGAATGATTTTTTCGCCCCTATCTGATTTCTATGATTAGTTTGGGATTTCGATTAGTCTTGCTGATGGAAAAATTTGAATTCATTAATAAACTGTTGAGCTTTGTAAAATTGTGTTTAATGTTGATTTCTATTTATTTTAGCGCAAATTAAGCGTCCAAAGCCAAGATGGATCGGCTGCAGTTGAAGCTCTTTCCGTTTCTACATCGGAAAAGAAAAAGAAAAAGAAACACAAGGCCGACAAAGAGGCACCAGAAAGCAATGAGGCTGATGATAGTACCCTCCCATCCACCCAAGAAGACCTCGAAGGTGGAGAAAAGAAAGAAAAGAAAAAAAAGAAGAAGAAGGACAAAGATCGGGAGAAGGCCGATGAAGAATAGATTTTAAGCAAAATAGTTTCAGCTCAGGGCTCTGAATTGGTTACCTATATAAGTGTGCTTCAAAAAAATGCATTTTCATTTTATACAAATAGAAAAAATTCTTAAAGGAAAGAGTGGATGTTAAGATGAATAAAAAACGTTTTATGTTTTTTAACTGCACTTTTGTTTTTAATCCTATTACAAACAATGAGAAAATTTAGTAACAGGTGTTTTAGTTTTTAAGTGATCCCCTCAAAAAAAAAGTAAAGAAAATATTTTTGCATACTATAAAACTACTTAAGGGAAAAATTCATAGAATGTTTAACACAAAAGCAAGATTGTTTTTATTACCTATTTTGATAACTTGTAAATATAAGAGAATTTATACTGTATAAAACATATTTATTGTTCTTTTTATTGTTTCTTCTTGAGACATTTCGTTTTGTTTAAACATAACTAATTTTTTTCAGTAGGTCTCAAGATTATATAATTTTTCAAGAGGTAAGAACATTTTTCCTAAAGTTAATCAACTAACTAAGTTATTCCTTTTTAAGGATTGAAGGGGATCAATTTACGTTGTGTGGTCATGAATTGGACACCATTGATCTGACTTTTTGGTAAGCATCTATTAAACAAAGCATTAAAATAAATTCATTTAAATTTTATGATGACAGATTTTGCTCCTACTTATCTGATAAAATCATGAGTGTGTATTAATTAGTCTTTCTGAACCATTTCGCTATTTTTAATTTATGTGTGCCCTCAACTGTTACATTCTAAAACATTTTTATTTTACTTTTAATTCCAGTCGGGGTCGTAATGCTTAACGAATTTAAATCCGGAATGTTTATACCTGGATCATTTAAGGTGAGAATATTATCTTTTATATATTACATACATATCTATGTGCACAACTAGGATTTTTTTGAAAACAGTGATGACATTTATTTCGCCCCTATCTGATAAAATCATGACAGAGTCTGTTTTTATTAGTCTTTCTGAACCATTTCGCTATTATTAGGTATGTTCCTTTACTTTGAAACTCTGGTTTTCTCTGCATTTAATTGCCATTTTATTTTTTTTATATGAACTTTGAACTGAAAATCACACAAATGCACAGAAAATCACAGAGTTTCAAAGTAAAGGAATAAGGCTATTATTTTATCTGTCCCCAAGTATGAGTATATTTTTAACAATTTTATTTTCCTTTTAATTCCAGCCGTGTTCGTAATTGCTGTAGGATTTTAAGTGATATGTTTATACCTTGATCACTAAAGGTGAGAATATTAACTTTTAAGCATCTATTTAACGAAGCATTAAAATAAATTCTTGTAAATTTTATGATGACAGATTTTGCTCCTACTTATCTGATAAAATCATGAGTGTGTATTAATTAGTCTTTCTGAACCCTTTCGCTATTTTTAATTTATGTGTGCCCTCAACTATTACATATATTCTAAAACATTTTTATTTTACTTTTAATTCCAGTCGGGGTCGTAATGCTTAACGAATTTAAATCCGGATCATTAAAGGTGAGACTATTTTTTTTTATATTACATACATATCTATGTGTACAATTAGGTTTTATTTGAAAACAATGATGACATTTATTTCGCCCCTATCTGATAAAATCATGACAGAGTCTATTTTTATTAGTCTTTCTGAACCATTTCGCTATTATTAATTTATCTGTGTCCTCAAGTAAGAGCATATTCGTAACATTTCTATGTTCCTTTTAATTCCAGTCGTGGTCGTAATTGCTGTAGGATATTAAGTCTGAAATGCTTGTACCTGGATCATTAAAGGTGAGAAAATTATCTTTAAAGCATCTGTTTAACAAAATATTAAATTAAATTCTTTTAAATTTTATGATGACAGATTTTGCTCCTACTTATCTGATAAAATCATGAGTGTTTATTAATTAGTCTTTCTGAACCATTTCGCTACTATTAATTTATCTGTGCCCTCAAGTAAGAGTACATTCTTAATATTTTTATTTTCCTTTTAATTTCAGTTGTGGTCGTAATTGCTGTAGGATTTTAAGTCTGGAATGTTTATACCTGGATCATTAAAGGTGAGAATATTAAATTTTATATTTATATACAGTACACTACTAGGATATTTTTAAAACAATGATGACAGATTTATTTCGCCCCTATCTGATATAATTATGACTGAGCGTTATAACAAGTCTTTCTGAAAAATATATGTAATTTAATGATTGTTTTTTATCTTACTTGACAATTGTTTAAAGTACATCCTTATTTTTTTTCCAGATAATTTGCAGCTTTTTGTATAGTACTATGATGATGAGGGACTACCAGGACGACACCTAGTGCGTCCGGCGAATATGAGCTCATTGGAGAATTTGGACAGCTTAACCTATGCACATAGAGAAAATTAATTTTAAAGAAAGAGAAATACTTAATTTATGAGAGTTCAAGGGAATAGAAACAATTTTGTATAGAATATAATAACAAAGAAAATGTGTTAAGAAAATTTGTATAAAATATAATAACATGAATGAAATGCGAATAATAAAAGAACGTATACAAATTAAGTTTGTGCTTTGATATATACATACATATAGAGATATGAGCTGAGTATTGATTTGTTTGCTTGGGATTACCTTTTTTTGGAAAGATAATAAATAATTTTTATATTAGGTTTGAAAAAACATAAATTTTATTTGATAATTTTTGTCTCATAGAAAAAATATGAGGAAAATTTTACTGAATTGGAATTTCTGGGCCCGTATTACGAATTACAATTATCGTTCAAAATCCCTCGTTATCGTTAAGTTGCGATTACATTTTACGACTTACTTTACTTTAGACGACGCTCATAGCACAGGATGGACTAAGGCCTCAACCAACAAGCCAGCTCGGTCCCTAGCTAGCTGCCTCCAGTTGCGCACTCCAAGTTGGTTGAGGTCGTTCTCCACTTGTGTGCGCCGCATAAGGTAGGGTGGTGTCCATACGCTCCACGCGTCCCAGCCATCGCAGCCGCTGTATTTTCAGCTTTTTGACCGGGTCGACGTCGTTGTAGAGCCCGTAAAGCTCGTTGTTGAATCTTCTCCTCCATACTCCATCGATACAGACTGTGCCGAAAATCACCCGGAGAATCTTCCTTTCAAAGCACCCAAGCAAATTCTCGTCCGTTTTTGACAGGATCCATGCTTGTGCTTCATAAAGCAGGACCGGGATGATAAGAGTCTTATATACGGCCCTATCGAGGTAACCGTCGGAGCGGAATTCTCTCCGATTTCCTACGAATCGGAGACATTTTGCTTCGAGGTAGTTCTCCGATCAGTAAAATGTCTCCGATTCGTAGAAAATCGGAGAGAATTCCGCTCCGACATTTAACTCGATAGGGCCGATAAGGTCTCCTTGGTTGTTTGAGAGAGGGCTTTATTACTCAAATGCCTTCTAAGCCCGAAGAAGAAGCGATTGGCAAGAGTAATTCTTCGTTTGAACTCTGATGTCATTTTGCGATGTTATAGTGGAGCCCAGCAGGCCTATTCCAGAAAGCGCGGCGGATCGGATTAAAAGCGATAACTCAATTTCGACCATCTTCGCTTTTGGTTATTCTCAAAAGCGAACAAGGGCAAAAACGATCCTTCCAGTTTCTCTCACTTTATGCTCAAATTTTTCCAGGCCACTCCCATTTTCACTTCCACTCTTCTCATTTAATTGTCAGTTTTTTCCAAAAATTTGATAGTAGGTAGCTGTTTGCCGTCCAAAGAAGTTGTTTTTTTTTTTTTTTTTGTGCTTATTTGTAATTTTGCAATGTTGTTGCTCTTAACAAAAAAAAAAAATAAAAACATTTTGATGGAATAGTGTGTTTTTATTCGTCGAAATTGAAGAAGACACATAATTATTTGCAAATTATGTATGTATTTACATTTTCTTTCAATCCGCCACCTAGACACCTATCGCTTTCAAACCCAAAATGACATGTAGTGAGAACTTTCGCTTTGGCATGAAAAGCGAATCGCTTTTGAGAATAGGAAAATGCAAATCCGCCATCAAAAGCGATCCGCCGCGCATTTAAGAATAACCCCCCAGGTAGACAAAGTCCTATCCATCGTAACGTTTTGTCCGAGTCGACGATGTTGATATTCCTTTCTCGATGATAGCATATATACTTCGTCTTGTCCTCATTAACAGCCAAACCCATTTTCGCCGCCTCAGTTTCAATACTTGCAGACGCGCCGGTAAAAACTCGCTTCGTCCTCCCAATGATGTCAATATCATCTGCATAAGCAAACGAAAGTATTTATTACTGAAGCGAAAATCAGAATAGGGTTGATTGTGAAAAAAGCCCTAAACATTTGTGATGCAACTAGCGATTATTCTGCCGTCACAAGCAAAAAGGGCGTAACTACATTTTTGTAGTTTTGAGATAAATATGCATTTTACTGTTTCTTGTTTTCGCACCTTCAAATTAATTTTTTTTTAATTTAAAAAAATAATTTGTTAATAAAAAAAACTATGTTTATTCAAGAATTAAGGTTATTTTGGTTATTTGTTAGAAATGTGAAATAACGCCCGACGAAATAAGGACACAGATAAGGAAGCCGTGGCGAAAGAAATTTGAACATTTCCAAAATAAGGGCCACCCTAATGTGTAGTAATAATGCAGTTTTTAAAAATTCATCTTAGAAAGCTCTTCAAATAAAAAAAAAATTAAAGCTCATTTAAAACTCTTTTGTGCGCGACTTTTTTCAGAGGTAGCACGATGTCAAACACTGAGTAAAAAAAATAATGAATTACTAGCAGAATTTCAAACACTGAATTAAAACAAATTAATTACTAAAAAAACGTTTCAAAAAATTAATTTTGAAAAGCAGTATTTTTTAGATTAAGTTTAAAAACAGATTTTAGATATGCTAAGTTTCGAAAGCAGATTTTTGAAAATTTATTTTTAAATTCATTTCAAAATTCAATTTCTAACAAATCTGATAGCAAAGCACTGCAAATAATCGACACTTTATCATATTCATACCCGATTTTCTCCATGTATTGTTTTTTTTTTCTTCATAAATTTGGCTTAATTTTCATACCGAAAACGGTCTTATTTCCATGATTCGGTGGAAATAAGACCCGCAGGGCGTTATTTCAGTTGTTTTCATGGAAATAACGCCATATTTTTAATGTGGTCTAATTTCGTCGGGCATTATTTCACGTCACCAGTGTTAGCTTCATAGATAGGTACTCTTATAGACATTTAGATATTCATGATTAGGATTCTATAGTCAAAATCAGTAGCGCACCATATTTTTGCACCATACTAAATTGAAAGAACTCCTTCATAAAAAATGTTTGCCCGCCCGTACATTTCTGATGGCATCTGACGCAGACCCAACGTCCTATCGAGCGCACATCTGACTGCGCACTGAATTGCTGTGGCCTATGGCTGCTGCTGCTATTCAACTTCAAACCCTATTAAATATTGATGTGCATTCAGGGTTACCCATGCTTTTCATGCCAAAGCGAAAGTTCTCACTACATGTCATTTTGGGTTTGAAAGCGATATGTGTCTAGGTGGCGGATTGTTGGCGGATTGAAAGAAAATAAAGTAAATACATAAACAATTTGCAAATAATTATGTATCTCTTCAATTTCGGCAAATAAAAACACTATTCCATCAATTTTTTTTTATTTTTTTTGTTAAGAGCAACAAAAATTGCAAAATTATAGGTAAATTGCAAATACTTTAAGCAAAAAAAAAAAGCAAACAGCTACCTACTGTCAAATTTTAGGAAGCGGCTGACAATTAAATGAGAAGAGTGGAAGTAAAAATGGGAGTGGCCTGGAAATCTTTGGAATTATGTGAGAGAAACTGGAAGGTTCATTTGCGTCCTCGATCGCATTTGAAATTAACCAAAAGCGACCACGGTCGAATGTGCGGTTTCGCTTTTAAAGCGATCCGCCGCGCATTTGGTAATAACCCTCCTGTTTTCTTTGAAGATGAATATTATTTACGTAGATTTTCGTAGCGTGCGGTCAATTAATGTGGAGTCAAGTATTCGTATGTAATTTGTTTTTTTAAAAGGTGTAGGTATTTTTTTTAAGTTTTTAAGACGGGTAGTTTTTTAAGAATCGTTTGTAAAGTTTTTTGAAAATGTGTGTGAAATAAATTCTAATTCAAGTAATATTTACAAAGGTAAAAAAAAGAAAATTTCTAAAAAAAAGGCGGTTACCCTGCATACCATTTTTCATATTTTGGTCCATTCAAAATGAACAATACGACAACCCTGTGAGAGCAAATCATTTTAGCATATGGGCCCTTTTTGCTTAGGAAAAGAGCAGAAAATGGATATGTGTCCATTTGAGCCTTTTACAGTCGGAATATTATTTTCTTTTTTCACACAAAAATAAGACACTGTTAATAAACATTTCCAAAAATACCTCAAACTCAATTTTCGATTTTTGGCGCTTAAGCCCTTTTTACTTGTGACAGCAGTATTCACCTCAAACCTTACCAAAATCAAAGTTTCCATTTAGGCTTGATTCACATTATAGTGCCGATACCGATACCGATACAGTCTCGAAACGTTCTCGCTCCGATACAATCAATTTCTGTTCACACAGCCGCTCCAAACCCGTTCGAAAAGGGTAATTTTTCCGATTTGGATGTCTCCTAGTTGCCTTTTGACAGAGACCTAGTTGTGGTCGATAATACCGATTTCTGCATTACAGCTCAACTTCAGTCGCGTCTTACATAAGGCGTTTTTCTTTTTTAGTTCAGAGCAGCTCAGAGCTGAGCTCGAATTGTCAAAAAAATGTTGTGTTTCTTTTTGAACTCAGAGCGCTCAGAGTTCAGAATTTGTTTTTCTTTTTTTGGTTCAGAGCTAGCTCGGAGCTCAGGGTTAAATAACCGAGCGAACGGAGTACAAAGCCGAGCGCAGCCAACTTCATACAGTTTTCATGCAATTTGACAGATATGACAATTCAGTGCTCAGGTGTGTTTCAAAATCAACTCCGAGTGCTCTGAACAAACTCTGAACTAAAAAAGAAAAACACCTATAATCTTAATTTGTTTTAAATAACAAACTCTTACTTAAATCACATAAAGACTTATTTTGATTTAAAAGGATTTGCTATTCAAAATGAACTGTAAACCTGTGATGTACAGATTTTTAAAACTAACTAATTATGCAGAGTAGTAGCCGTGGCGTGATGGTTAGTGCGATGGACTGTCATGCCAGAGGTCTAAGGTTCAATCCCCAGCCTCGCCACCTATTTATTTAAAAGAAAAAACGGCTACTGCCTCTTGCGAGGAATTGACAAATCCTCCAAGAGTATCTCCTGTCACAGAAAAGTGCCGCTCGTTAGCCGTTCGGATTCGGCAATAAGCTGTAGGTCCCCTCCATTCCTGTAGACACGCACACAGGAATGGTTGAGAGTTGTAAGTCACTAGGCCCTAGTTCTTCATGAGCTGTTGTGCCATCAAATTTATAATTTATTTATTTATTTAATTATGCTGATAAACAATTACGTATACGCCACAGTGACTGCTAATAATTATTTTGTATTATTAATTTTTAAGGGTCTGTAATGTTATAAATACTTAAAACAGGCATAGATTAATCAAGAGAATTTGTTCACCTCTCACTCTGTTACAAAACAAAAAGGAAAATATGGAAATGTGTTTCATGGTTCGTAACATTTGGTTTTTTTCTTCTTCGCCGAACGGTAAATCCTCTAGAAATAGGTACACGTCTGGTATTGATCCTTTGTCCATTGTGATCCTTTTGTGATAGACGCATTTTTACTAATCATTTTGAATAACACATGTTTTTTTTATTTTAAATAAAAATGTGTTGCATTTTATTCAACTTTTTGCATACTATAGTATTTTTTATATTAATTCTTTTACGTTTTTTACAATTTTTTGTTAGTTTTTTTCCGTTTTTAAAGTTTCATAAATTCAAATCACAGATTTAATTTAAAAAAATTGTTGTTTTTTTTTAATATAAATTTAGTTTCTTAAGTTATTTCATACGTATGTATATGATTATTTATATATATATATATATATTTAAAAATGTGTTTTACGTGTATATAAGTTTCTTTTCTTTTCATTTAAATAATAAAATTATTATTTCTTAAAATATATAACACGTCTCATTAAAATAAATATACACTTATGTTTGTATAGAAAACAATATTTAGGACTCCTCATTAGAGTCGCCGCAGCCACCGTTTGGCTCATATGTGGGCCTATGGGGTAGAGCAGCTACTTCTTCCAAGCCGTCCTGGGTCTCTGAATCGTTTACATGTGGCGATGAAGAGCTTTCACAGTTAGCATACACATGTTGCACGGCAGAGTTTGTTTGAGAATCATCGGTGTCGGCGTCACGTATGCTATTGAAGGCGCCGTTGGCGTTTGGTGATGAGATCTCATCATTTGGTGGGTAAACGTGGCGATGGAAGCTAGAACCGCCACCACCTTCTTCATTTTCAATTTCACGCACACTGCCGAAGAGCGGCGTATGCGAAGAAGAATTTCGCATGCTTGCCGGAGGCGACCACACTGTTTGATAGAGCGGTGATGCGAATACGTAGAGTTGATTAAGCACTTCAATGTCATAACTTGGCAGATAACTATCTGTTTCCAATGGATTGTAGTACTGTGAGGTCGGTTGATGCATAGGGGTCTGGCGGCAGCTGTACGATCCCGAATTTCCTCCACAAGATGGTGTGTCATAAGCACTTGGCACTGGATGTGGCTGACGCGGCATTGTTGCATAAATGCCACGGTATGCTTCATACGGAGTTTGTGGGTTGTAAGCATCGCTCCAGCGTACGTGGTTGGGAGTAAAATCCCCTTTGGCATAGAGCTGTATGAAAATATTTAAATTATTAAGGATTAAGGTGGAGAATTTTTTTTTTTTTTTTTGGTAAACTCACCTGAATTGGTCGACAGAAACCCTTGCTCATGTGTCTTGGAACACCCAGCGTATAGCTATGACTAAATCCGACTTCATTGCTAAGCAAATACTCATGGAATTTATTAGGGAAGAACTCGATGTTCTTGTAGTTATTATAAATAGTTTCCTTAAAAAGAAAACAGTAAGTTTTTTTTGTTGATTTAAAAAATAAAACTTAACTTACTGTAAGGTCCTTTTTCTTCTTGTAGCTGGCCCAATTTTGAGCTTCCAAAATAAGTTTTCCCCCTGGGCGCAGTTGATTAAACATTCTTTTGAAGGCCATTTTCAGACCATTATCACCGAAATTTAAATGAATCCATTTAGTCACGGATAGACACACAATCAAATCATACTGCTGAGTGTCGTTATTGAGCAATGTCTCCTCTTTGAGCACATAATTCGTCTGCCGGAAAAAGACATTTTTCGGAAATTCAGTAAATGTCGAGCTTAAGGACGACGATTCAATCTCAGACTGGATTTGTCTATTGACCTCTGGAATGCCTCCATAGGTAAGGGGAAAGGAAACTGGGAATAAATTCTGCGGTTCTAAATTTTGAAGATAAGGATGGTGCATGGGGAAGCCATGATGAAAGTGATGATGACCATGATGGTGATGATGATAGTGGCGATGATTATTATGATTGTGTTGTTGCAGATTACGATTTTGATTATTTTTTCGTCTTTTTCCTTGTTGCTTGGTAGTGGTGTTGATGCCTTTCTGGGATTCTTCTTCATTTTTTGGTGCTTCTTTTTGTTCGTCTCCTTGAACTAAAGCTTTGGATTCATCCGCTTTTAGTATTGGAATTCTCACAAACATAGAAAGGTTCTTTCTTGCTCTAGCAATTAGATTCTTATCGATATCAATTCCTAAAATTGATTTTGGTGCTAAATTTCTTGCTACAGTAATAGTCATGTGACCCACATTACAACCAATATCCAGGACGTCCTTCCCCCGGAAGAGTTCAGCATGACGCTGAAACACTTGCAGGCGAACATCCATGAATTCGTTGAGATGACGATAGCCCGAGTAGCGATCATAGTTGCCGTATTGGTATTTTGCTGTATCTGGTCGGAGTTTTGGGAATTTATTGTTGTTCTGTGATGATTTAGCTTCTTGTACCGGGGCAGTAGGGCATTTATTAATAATCGAGGAATTGTCGAGATTGTTGGCGGCGGATACAGCGCTTTGAGGGCTACCTACAGAGGCAGTGTCCATATGTTTTGATACTGAATCAATTTCAGGGGTGTCTGCACGAATGCTATCTGCTGCAAAATAGACGTGATTTTTTTTATAAAAAAAAAATTATTTCAATAGGTTATTTATTTACTTACCATCAGTTACTGTTTTTGAATCATCTATTGGACTGAGAAGTTCTGTTTCACTCATAGATGTTGACCGATGCCGCGAAGTTTTTCTGGCTCCTGTCGGAACCAATCTGGGTGGTCGTTTCCATGCACCAGGCTGGGGAACAACGGGACTAACGATTTTATCCATGGAATCCAAACGACGAAACTAAATAGTAAAAGTAAAATTGTCGAAAAGGGGTTAGTTTGCTTAAATTGGATTTTATTGGAATTTAAATGGAAGGTAGGTGCAGGATATATCCCATAACATTAGAAAAAACTGTTCTAAATTCTGTCACTTTCTCTTCCATGAAGTTGTTTAGAACAGTTAAGTACAACATTTTCTGCACCTATTGTTCAGATTGAGACGGACATAGTGAATGAAAAAGCACCAGCAGATGTGTGTGTTTTGAAAATTATGAAATTTTTCCAAAAAGTTCACACAGGGCAACTGAGTTGCCGGCAACAATTAGTTCATAGGCTAGAAGGGCAGGAAGAAAGAGGGGAAAATGAAATCTCCCCGGTCAAAAAATTCAGGAGATTTTTTTGACGTTTCTCTTCAAACTACGTTTGTGTGCGTTCAACCAAGGTAGTTTAAAAGGAAAATAAAGAAAATCTCCGGGTTTTTGTTGCTAGCGTGTGAAAGGTACAAGAGATTTTTAAGGAGATTTAAAGAAAACGTCAAAAAAATCACCAGCAACTAGTATCTTCGTGTGAAAGGGGACTTAGATTTTTGGAAAATACAGAAAATAAAAGGCAAGGTAATCGAAAATCATTCATAATAAAAAAATTTGGATTTTTAAGTTTCACAGCTGATTTCTGTTCTTTCTTTTTTCATACACTTTACCTGTGTTATCCTGTTCTGTGAAGTGATACATTTTTTCATAGCTTCACACGAAATTCGATTCTGGATGTCTGAAAAAGTGAAACCGAAAGTCCATAATCTCTTCACGTGATGAAATTTTTATCACGGACAAGTTATTCTGTGAAGCTGCTGTGAAGAAAACCATTATTTGGTCTGTGCATGTGGGTAGAATTGAACCGAGAGAAAAATCAAGTTGTATAGTTTTACTTCGAGACGAGATGAATTGCTCTGAGAGAAAAATATATACATGAAGCTCTTTTCCTTGTACTTATTAGTATTTTTGTCTAATTTATCTATCATCCCTCATTTTCGGTTGAAAAAAATACAAATTTGTGTGTATTAGTTCTTAACTTCGTTCGAAGAGAGAAACTGTGAGAGGATTTTCTTATTTTAGTACATTTTAGAACAAAAATTTATGATAATGACTTCCAGAATCGCATAAGGCATATTCGTGAAATGATAAAATGAAAAGTTGCTGTGAAAACAGAAATAATACCTATTTTTTTTATCACTTCACAAGCTTCACAGATCGGGAATTGACGATTAAACAAAGCCACTATTTTTATTTTTTTGAGTTTTTTGAGTTTTCCTTTAAAATCGACGGAATATAAAGTTGAAAAAAAAAATAGTCAAGCAAACGGCACGTCGTCGTCTGAAAAAGTTTTAAGTTAAATAAAAAAACTAAAAATCTCGAAGGGATTAATGTAATAAAAATCCGGTTACCAATTAAAATCTTAAAAAAAAAAAACATTAAGAAAACTTAAGGAGTCTTGTTTGAATGAACCGTGGGTTTCCTTTTTCAATTAGGTTTTGCTTGAAAAAATTCGAATAGAAATATAATAACCCCGCTTTAATTAGCATCATTTTAATAACTCCCCCTCAAACAGAAGGTTTTTTATAATTCAATTAAGAAAAGCATCCGTCGCTCTAAAGAGCGAAGGATCACGATGGAAGTACATCGTTTCCCTAATTAATTAACAATTTCCCATAAATTGAATTAAAAGTGTTCCTTTTAACTTTATGAATACAGGCACAGACTGGACACAATAAATTCTGTTCATTATATTCGTATCAAAATCAAATTCAATTAGATGCTTGGAATATAATAGAAAAATACATATGCATGCATAAGTACACACAAAATTAATCACCTTGTTCTTGGCGGAGCAGGCTCCCTCGCTGACCTTCCGTTTGCGACCTCCACAACTCCCAACGCTTCCCCCACCACTGCTGCTGCATATTGACGAACTATTGTTGTGATGATGTTGGTTGAAAAAATGTTGCTGTTGCAACTCGGCCACTCCGCTCAAATCAAGTCGCAAATCCTTTTTTACACTTTCGCGGTCACCAGTTGCAGGTGCATTTGTGGTGCTGTTGTTGTTGCATACCTCCTCGGTGTTAATAGTTGCACTGACAGAATTTAGGACTGTAGACGACAGTACTTTAACACCATCAGATGAAATGAGTGAATGTTGGCCAACAGCAATAGCAACACCATCGAAAGCTTTTTCCCCAGCGCTCATGTTCTCCCGAGAGCGACTCATTTCAGCAGCTGTGATGCTCTCTCCGACTTCGTCATCGAATTCAGCCGATGAATTGTGCTGTTGTTGTGGGGCCACAGCTCCACCATCGGAGAAGCTACTCGTCAATGATTCAGTCGCCAATGTGCTGTTGTTGACAATGTATCGGTCTGCTTCGCCATCGTCTATTGTGGAGTTGATTGACTCCAAACGCTTGCGTTTTGTTTTCTTCTTTCGATTGCGGTGTTTTGATTTTGATGATTTCGACTTTCGCTTCATTGGTGAAGTTAATTGCTTCTCGTATTCCATCGTGTCGACGGGGTCAAGCAAGTGCAGTGGGTCATGTATGTTTGGGGGAATGATAACCTCGACCTTTGGCGGTGTAGTTATTGGCGATTGACGTGGGGTCGTTGCCGGTGTGTTGTTATTCGATGAATTAGCTTCATTCTGCAGACTGTTTAGATTAAGTGGGTCAGATATGTTACCGCCGAGAAGGAATTTCGTCGGCGGAATTATGACTTCTTTGCGTGGTATCTTGTCTGACAGAAAGAACTTGGTGCGCGAGCAAAAGTTAGGATGATGAGGTAGCGGTGGGGCACCATTTCCACCGTTGCCCACTCCATTGCATGCGCTACAGCCACCGCCGTTGCATGCTCGATGAGCAAGCATCTTCTTGTTGTAGACTTGCTGTTTTGGATTCTTAGTCTGCTGGCTGTTATTATTAGCAGCTTCCACACCACACGCCGCACACACCCCAATCTGTGACAATCTGTGGTGGCTTATCTGATTTTTAATGTTTTGGATATTCTCCAAGTCGGCCTTGCTAACTGCAGACTGCTGTTGCTGTAGGTGTTGGTGTTGTAATTGTTGAACGTGGTGATTTTTCAGGTGATGGCACTTGTTTTGTCGCTTGTTCCACATTTTTTTCTTCTGCTGCACACACTGCTGAGGAGCACGGAACTGATGAAATTTACTTACACCACAACCACCACCGGCACGTGCTGCTGGCTGTTGTTTTTTATTGCCATTGCCTCCTCCACCGCCACCAGTGACGGGCCCACCACTTGAATTAGGTACATCTGTGGTCGATGACACTTCACATTGTTCCGTGGGCTCTGATAATGCGGTTACAGATACTGTCGAGGACTGCGACGTTGTTGTATCTGCTGCAACTTCCATTATCAAAGATCGTTGACAATCGCCAGGATTTATCACAGAGTGTCCAGTGTCGGCCATTTAAAGCCAACACCACCACATTAATTGATTTTCAAAATAAGAAATGGGTTTTTTTCTTTTTATATCCTCGAATATCTTCCTTCTAGGAGGGTTTTACGCTTCTGATATTTGTCTTCTTTCTTTCGTATCTGTAAAAAAAAAAAACAATAGAGTTAGAACGGTTTATTTGGATTAGCAAGAGGATGGTAATAAATTATATTGTCCTATTGGAGTAGGGGATACGTGTTCCTATTAATGCCACATCGAACGACCGACGTTTGGTCTTACCTGCTCGAACGTAAATCAGCGATTAACGAATACATAGATGAAAATGAAAACCAAAACCAAATAGGTAAAAGGTAACCAACTAACAACCAAGAGCATTGCACCAATTTATAAGCGCATGCATGACAATGACGGGAGAAGAGAGCATATTTCGAGAGAAGAAGGTGCTGAGAATTGAGAAGCAAATGTGTTTCGATAAAAATTTCTGAATGCTTTGAGTTAAATCGCTTATAAAGATAATATACTGTGAAGGAGATTGCCTCTAAGAGCACAAGAAATTCTTCACAACAAAATATGTAAAAAGAGGAAATGAGAGTGGTAGACAAGAGGGATACGGAGAGATTTTATGGAGCCTGGTCGGGGTAGCTATCTTTAATGGGCAGGTAGGTATAGGTAGCTCTAGCTATAGTTATTGGTGGTAGATGTGGATTTTGTGGATATAGGATGAAACAAACTTTATTGAGTTCATTGTAATAAAAGAGAAGAGAAAAAAAACATTTTTGTTGTGTTTTTATTTCTTGCCTTTAATAAGCGGGGTGTGAAGCAGCATATTTGTGAACTGTTTATTTTGTTTTTTTTTGCTTTACGTTGTCGAGTGAAATAAATTATCATTATTTGTTTTGTTTTCTATTTTTCGTTATAACACTAGGTAAATTAATGGAATAAGTTACACAAAAAAAAGGATAACATCGATCTAGGAATGTTTTACGTCAACAGCACAGCAATATTGTTAAAATTAAAGGATATCATTTTTAAAGGTCGAGGGATTGATCTGTGATTAATATTTATATATTCGGTTGGTTGATATCCTGGATATTTCAAATGATTGTAATAATACGATTATCATGTTCATGAAGTATGTAGGTATGTACATATACCTATGTTCTTAAACTTTCGTTAAAGAAGTTTTCAGATTTCAAAGAAATTTTGTTCCATCGTAATAGGAATCTTCTTACGAATCCCGAAAAAAACTATCACAAAATCCAGCGTAGTGGAAAATATCATACAAATTGCCATTACGAACGGATTCGGTGATAGTTTTTTTTCGGGATTCGCAAAGTTTCCAATTGCGATAGAATACGCGAAAGGGCTGAATATAAGACAGCTAATTAGGATGTAGAATGTATTAGTGCCTCGCTGAGAACATTTAATTAATAAAATACTGGTAAGGCTCTTGCTAGTTACTAACTATGTAAGTTTTTTGAAAATTAATAAAAGCGGGATCTTATTATATCGTAATAAAAATGTATTTGTCGTTTTTAATTAAGTATGCAAATTTAAAATAATGAAATGAAATCGGTGTGTCAAATAGTAAAATCTTAGCTGCAGACAAATATGAAAATCGTTTTTTATGAAAAGACAATGAAACATTTAATTTAATAATCTTGTGAAGTATTTTTTCTTTCAAATATCATTACCATATTTTTATTTTTTTTTTATGTGTGTGCACATATTTTTTGGGGGTCACGTTGATCTTTTTTCAAATTTGACTTTCCATTCAACCAAAAATGTCGACTGATTCACTAAACAGAAAGTCAGAAAAGTTTAGAACAGAACATATCTCATCCAACTGCAAAAACTTGTTCTCTTTTGTTCTAATCTGTTCCGAACAGTCTCACTGGACATACCTGCACATATACCAAAGTAAATGACATTTAACTAAACGTCAGTTCAGTTTGAATATTTTATTTTGCATGTACCTACAATAATTTTTTAGTGGTCCGTGTTTTATAATAAAATAAAAATAAAAAATTAAATTAAATGGATTCGTGGTTAATTAGTGAATATAGTAAAAGTTTGCTATTTTTATCAAGAACAAACGTGTTTTGAATACCTCCAAATCTCCCAAAAAGCAACAGAAAGTGCACCCTGCAGAAGAACAAACGATGACACAACCGGGCGCTGCACGCGTTTAAACTGACTTGACGTAAATGCACATAAACGGCTTCAATATTGGGACTATGAGTGCTAGGTAGTAGACAGGACGAACCAGGACGACTATCAGTTTATCGGCAAGCTGAAACGTGACATATTTGGAACAAATCTAGTTTTTACTATTCAGGGCTTAGGCAGAACTTAACTGACGAGGCAAAAAGGTACATAACTGGCGAGGGCCTAGCGAATGCCTATAATAACCCTTGCTATACCCTTGTTAGTAACTATGAAAAACCTGCCAGAGCCTTACTGATAACTAGATTCTTTTTCCAGGCGGGAATTTCCCAATCACATATTATAAAATTCTCGAATTTTTTGGTTTGGTTTATGATTTTAGTAGTAGCCGTGGCCTAATTGTTAGTGCGTAGAATTGTCATGCCGGAGGTCTGAGTTCGATTCCTAGCCTCTTCCTCCAAAAAAACAAAACATGTTCTTTTTCTTCTTCTAAAAGTAGCTCTTGTTGGAACCGTCCGTTAAGACCGACACATGATTATCATTCATGATCTGGTTTTCTATCCGAAAATCTTTTTTTTTTGGAAATGTCTGCGGTTGGTGTCAGTTTTCATGGAACTATTTTTAGGTATGGTTTTAAGAATCTGTACCAAATATTTTCAAAAAACGGTCTTTTAATTAATTTTGGGCCCCATCTTTTTCTAAAAAATCTACTGCGAATGTACAATGGCTATTGAAGCGTTTCTTTAATGTTTCTTTTCGAGTTAGGCTAAGCACGCATCTTCGATTCCGATCGCCCGACTATTTAGTCGCAAGAAATAGAACAAATGAGTTTCAATTTTAGTGACCGCACTTGCGACCGAGAAATCGCGACTGAAATTTGTTCCATTTTTCGCAAAATAATATGAAACAAATGCAATTCCATGTTTGTGACCGCACTTGCGATTTAATTTTCTGCAATTTGAAAATCGTAGTCGCGGAAAGAAGTAGACATGCACGCACTTGCGATTGTCAGTCACACGATTTCTTAGTCGCAAGAAATGAGACAAATGGCTTTAAATGTGAGTGAACGCACATGCCACTGAAAAATCGTGGCGCCTAAAAAAATGAAACGGGTTCCATATTTGGAGCGACTTTTCAGTCGCAACGACTTAAGATCGCAAGTGCCTGCACAGCCATTCAAAGATGTATGTTGCATTCAATAGCGATTAAAAATCGCACGACTACAAATCGCACAGCAAAAAATTGTTGCGATAGCGATTTTTTGATCGCAACGACTTTAGATCGCAAGGCTTAAGTTGAGGACCAATTACAAGGCCCTATCAGTGATATGGAGGAGTATCTCATTTATTTATGGTTGAGGATCTATGTATATCTGAAATATAGCTCGCCCAGTTGTGAGCGTAAATATTTCATTTTTATTTTTTAGGACTTTAAGTAATGTAAGGACTGTGGATGTAAGCCTCCATAACAAATTAATATATGTCAATTCCTGCCATCACACATATGTAATTGTTTTACATATGTACGTGGTGTCTGTACGTACATAATCAAGCTTCGGAGCGAGCTTATACAAATCGTTCATCAATTTTATTAATAAATCACATGTAACGGAAATCAACTTCTTTTTTTATTTATTTTGGTTTTAATTAAGTTTAACTAAATTAAAATTTTGTATGTGGCTGCTAAGCGGCGATGTTCTCCATTTGTTGGCTTCCTGATTGCGAACTCTAAATTATTTTATATCAAGGTACACGTTATTCTCTTTTTAAACTATTCCTATAAAGCCACCCCTATTTTCACACAAGCACAGCACAACATGCAACCTAAAACCAACCAAACTGATTTTGAACAGTTTTTGTGAAATTTTCCAACCCTGTGCGCCTGCAGTTCATGGCTTCAACAGCAAAAGAAGCATCATCTATGTAGGTACATCTATATTAAGAGCCGCAGCAGAAGTAGCAGAATCAGAGTATTAATAGTACCAACAAAGTTTTCTCGTTAAGGAAATCATCTCGATGTTAAAACGTAAATGTTTGTTTGCTGCTGCTGCTGCTGCCCGCCTTCCTGCTACACATACACATACCACCCGCCAGGAAGGGTTTAAATATTCTTCTTTCGAAAGCATGATACAAAAAAAAAAAAAAAAAAAGTTGAAAAGATATTTTCTATATTATTCGTATCGCAGATCGCACAAGCACAGTCACCAAAGGGTATTTCACGAATCCATAGTAACGTTCTTTCGTATATACTCGTATGCATCATTGGCAAAATGTAAAGCAGAAGACGAGATGTTTGGGGCATCCCTAATGGCCAAATAAAAGCAAACCACGTCCGATCTAATTACAATTGGATTTTCATCAGGTAAATTGGCTATAAAACAGTATAGCTACCAGTTGTATAAACCTAGCTGTTTTTGGCCTTGTTGGTCATCTCGAAAGAGTTACCTTAATTGATGCTAAAACGAATGCGCATAACATCAATTATGAAATTTTTCTCTACGGAAATTCACAGAGATACAAAATATATACACTTACTCGCATTGTGCTCGTGTAAGTTGCGTACCATTTAAAACGTGTAACAGTGGGGTTGATTCGACTAGAAATTGGCTTATATCAATAATTATGAAGACTCCCATCTCTACGCGTGTTCTTTTCTTTTTTGAATAAGAGTAGAATCGTAAGTGTGGAAAAGTTTCTTAGAACTTTGACTTTTTATATTTTTATTCATTTAGAGGAATGTTTCCCATACTCTATTTCGCTATGCCCCACCAAAACTTTTCCAAAATTCTCATGCCCCCTTAACATTATAAATATTTATCTAAACAATTTTTAACATCAATGTTTAGGTAATATATAAAATGGATGGGATGCAGACAGCAATTTTTTATTGGATTTTTGGGGAGAAGTGTAATCGGCCCCCTTTAAATTTAAATAGCCCCCCCCGCCCTTCTTTCTCTATACACATCGGAGTCATGATATCAACACGCCTGAAACTGTGATCCTGGATCGGCAGCCTTATGTATAGCAATTAGTTCAATTTGTGATAGAAGTTTTATGGTAGTTATACAAATATGGTTCAATATTTAATCTGTGATGGTTCAGCAATTTTAACTTACTTGAATCATGGTTGAAGTGAGTTAATCCGACGAAATTAGTTATCACTGATTAAAAATCTTGAACCAAGGCTTAACCACGATTGTACAGCTGGACCTAACTTATACTCAGATTTAACTCAATTCATAATGGCATGTAATTGGCCATTATCACATACTTGTACCCTGAACCACCATTAAACCTCAGATCCGTCGAAATTACATAGTTGGTTTAAATTGCTGAACTATACGGTTTGAATATTTGTAGAACTGCCCATACATTCTGCAAAGAAGTTCAACCCGGCTTTCAAGGCTAGGCGCATATTGAGACCGGCGCGTTTGACGTGACGATTGCACGATTTTTTGTAAGCAATATAAATCAATTGAACAGCGCATATTGATTGACTGACGCGACATGACCTGACACTTGTTTCAATATAAATAGTGTTTTCAATAAAATATTGACACGAGACTCGTGATTCAATATGGTCTGGTCACGTCAATAGATTTTTGACACGCATCTGTTCGAAATATCTTTACAACTGATACAGAGTTTAGTCACTAAATTTGTTGAATTAACTCGAGATCAAAATTAGGTGGTTTTTTTCTGAAGTAAAAAAATTAATTTGATGGCACAACAGCTCATGAAGAACTTGTGCCTAGTGACTTACAACTCTCTACCATTCCTGTGTGAGTGTCTGCAGGAATGGAGGGGACCTACAATTTTTTTTTTGCCGAATCCAAATGGCTAATGTGAGCGGCACTTTTCTATGACAAGACATACTCTTGCAGGTTTTTTCGATTCCTTGCGAGAGGTAGTACCCGGCTGGAAAAATGGCAAGTTTTTGGCTAGTTTAGACAAGGCCCTGGGTAGTTTTCGGTAAGGAAAATCTAGACGAGGAAAACATGACAGACCCCCTTTAATGCCTCGCTGAGAATATTTATTAAGTTAAGTGCTGATGAGGCTCTAGCTAGTAACTAACTAGTGAAAACATTTTATGAAAATTAATAAAATAAGGATCGTTTTAAACTTTAATTACAATATTCATTTTTTCGTAAATTAACCTTATTGTCCTTCGTCGTTTTCCAAGCTTTCGCTCCACAAGCTCTCATTATAATTCTTTAGTTATTTTATTATTATAAAAAGGACTATATCTCTATCAAGTCTAAGAATTTCATGTTTTTGGAATGTATAGACAAATATACTTGGCTAATTAACATCATAGTTCAACAAATTGAAGCCCGAAGATGGATTAACATATCAGAAACGCGTCGCTTTTATAATTTATATAATTAATAATTAATGTTGTGATAATTTCAAAGTTTACTTTATAATAATAAAATTAAATTATATTTTAATAATCTAATTTTTATTTTTATTTCATTATACACACACAACATGGAGACAACACCCCAAAGATATGTATAGAGTCGGTTCAGTAGTTCAAGACTATACCCCCTACATACAAACCAACAAAGTTTATAACTTTATAATATAGGCTATGTCCATCGTCATGTTACCAATTCTCATACCAATCATTTAATTTATTTTCTGGGATTAATTGGAACTGGTCAGGGCTTAGACAAGATTTAACTGTCGAGGCAAAAAGGTTCATAACTAGTGAGAGCCTAGCGAATGCCTATTGTAACCCTTGCTAGACCCTTGTTAGTAACTATGAAAAACTTTTCAGGGCCTCTTTGAAAACTAGATTCTTTTTCCAGGCGGGTATCCTTTGTATTATTATTAGTTGGACGAGGCTGGGGATCGAACCTAGACCGCCAGCATGACAGTCTACTACTTTTTTTTTCAAGTTTTTTGTGAAGTATATTCGCTTAAAATAAAAGTGCACACACATAAAATTGCACATGGACACTTTAATAAAAAGATGAATGACATTTCTGATTGATAAACTATGATGATGAATGAAAAGAATCTAACTTAAACTTTTTATTAATAAGAAATTTTAATACTTGCATTAACTTTTTATCAACTTTTATGTTAATGTTTGAATAAGAAGATATTAGGTAATGCTATTCTAGTAAACAAGTTTTCATAGGCTGAAAGTTCAAATATCAAAAGATGATGAGGTATCATGACATACCTACCAACTAAAATTTTAATCAATTTGACCCGCAAATCCCTCTTCAATACCGTTTTAAATAAATAGGTGACACGAGTTATGGTATCAAAACGACACTCTTCAGTGCTAATTGGGTCACCGAGCTTAGGTTATTCGGGGCCGCCATTTCTACCTACCTACCTTGACTGGGCACATTTTTTTTATAAATTTTGAAGCGGGATTCTTTCATAATTTAAATTTGTGTCAGCTTTATATTTCTCTATTCCCAATGTACTTTGGTTGGCTTTAAATTAGGCAATAAATTAGGTTTTAAACGTCCTTCTCATTCGTTAAATTCCCTTTCGTTTTGTTCTCTACACGATTTTATTTCCATCTTCGCGTCAACGTTGTACTTGTAATGAGAAAGAGAAACAAACTTAACTTGTAGCAATGTCGTCATCGTCATCGTCATTGTAGTTATCATATAGTAGTCGTCGTCTCGTCTCAAAGTCGACTTTCTTGGCTCGTCTCTCCATGGGATTTTGGTTTTGTGCCTTGTCGTGTTGTTTTTCTTCTAAGCCACTTAACGCTTGAAGCATTAAGGTAGATTAAGTGCGAAAACGTGTAGAATAAGAACTATTTTATTTACAAAAAAAAAAAATGTGTATGTATTTTGTAAGGGCATGTTGAATTGTTGATAGGCTAATACCCTAAGGTTAAAGTTGAAAGTTTGTCGATAATAAAATACCAAAGAAAACAATATCATATTATGCTTATGTTGGTATATTTTTTAAAAGTTGTTGACGGAAACATTTTTAAACAAGCATATCAAATGCTACCTTCGTTTTAAAAATGATATAGTTTTTAGATAAAGAGTACAAGTTCTAATGGAAGGATTAAAATGGCTTCTTAAATTATTAAGGAAATAATGACAATAATTGGTTTAATCTAAAATTATAAGGACGTTACTATTGCATGCTCATTAAAAATACTAACACAACAAACATTCCTAATATAATAGCGATGACAGTTATTGCAACCGGTTTTCGGTTTCTCTGTTTTTGTTTGTCCTTTCGGTTTATACTACGTTTTCATTAGAGCTCAAATAAAGTAATTTGACAAATTGCAGAATTTCCTAATTTTTGTTGACAGTCGTTTTTGATGTTTTATATATTGAGTTCTGTCATTTAAAATGGGTTCCACTTTGAATGGTTTCCATTTGGGTGTGTTCATAAGGTATTTAAGCAATTTCATACCGAATTTCGTGCTAATTTGGTTGAAATTACCTCATTTGGAAATGTGAATTTGTATGAGAGATGATTTCGAATCAGCGAAATTACCTCATTTGGTCAAAATAAAAAAAACGATGTTTTAAATAACCCGTTTTCGTTTTTTTAAGAAAAATATTTATGTCGATTGTGAAATCCGCAATAGTGGACGTGATTGTTTTGTTTTTCTTTTTTTTGAAGAAGGTAACTTGTGTTTCGAAAAATACACTTGTCAAAACAATTAAGGGAACAAAAAAAAATCACTTTTTTTTTGTGTTTTTTGAAGAGTTGCATCTGTGAGAAGTGGTCATATTGAGATGAAACAATAAGTCTTCTGAAGCTTTATATTTTTTGTATTGAGAAATTTTAGCAAATAATATTTTTAAGGTACCGTTATTGCGCAATCATAAGAAGCAGCACGACCCAAAAATTTTCTTTTTTTTTTCTTTTTTTGAACATTGACATTTTCTTTGCAAAATTTTTTTTGATTCAATTTAATGTTTTTTTTTCGATAAATTGTTTATTCAGCTTTAAGTTTTTCTTTTTTAGTCATTCTACAATTTTTTTTTTCAGAAGAATATCTGGCTTTGAATGAACGACTATTGACTTTTGCTACCAATATCTTCGCAAGGAATGACGACACTGAAAATTTAAGGGTGGTTTTAAAAACTGGAATTAATATTCTGCAAGATTTTTCCAAAACTTTATAACGATTATTTTTTTTGGCTCCTCATCGTTACATTTAGAAAAGGTAAAAAAAACGACTTTTTAAAGACTTTTTGTAAATTTTTTACTGCTTTACAATTATTGACTGCAGGACTTAATTTGGTATGACATTTTAAAGAGCTATATTTCTGTAAAATTTCAAGTTAATCCATTGAACCGTTTTCACGTACCGAATGATCAAAGTCGTAAAAACCAATAAGGAACAAATTGGGTGGTTCATAAACATTGTGAAATTGTCATCAAAATTGAAACGAAAACAACGATTTCTGCGTAGACGTACGTCCCAGTTTAATCAAATTTGTGGGCCCTATATACTATATATGATTATATAAAAGATAGATACACACACACACACATAAAACAAAACACCAGCTATAGTACATAAGTATTTTGGCCAACCGATTCGATTTTATAGAAAAAAGAAAAAGGGATTACAAGCAAAAAACGTTGAAAAAGTTATCATTATTGTTTGTATGGGATGCGATATCTATGTAACTCTATTATCTGTGGTAGGATCATGTTGCAAAAAGATTTTTGGGATTTACTTGATAGATTCCGGGTTTATGATCACTTCCTACCTTATTTTTATTATTATTGTAATATCATGCGTATTTTTGAGAATAAAAATATTTTTCCGAAATAAATAATTTTTTTAAGTCACATCTTTATCATCACTAAACAACTAGGTACATACATAAGTATGAATGAAGGAAAATTTTGGGTGTTATTACACTGCGACCTTAAGATCTATTGTGCCCCCCATCTAGAGTTGTGTGATGAGGTTGCTCATTTACAGCTCAACCTCCAAATTAGATTCCTTGAGGAATTTTAGTATTTGGGGTATTTTTAGAGAGGATAGTCTGCTCTCTTCTATCTGGTGATGTCCCAGGTATCTATGTCTTTGGTGCATGAGTGCATCGCAGTTGCCAAATAGGTGGTCTCCTCATGGGCATTGCAGAATCTGCAAGTGGCACTGCTCACTAGGCCACGAATACAAAGGTCTTCTTAGCTTACAGTGGCATGTGAAGAGGCCCGTTATATTGCGTAGTTTATTTCTACTTAAGCTTATGCAGGCTTGGCCCCGTTAGGAGTGTGGCTGCCCCTAGTTTTGCTAAGGAGTCTGCCTCTTCATTGCCCTGGACGCCGATGTGGCCTGGTACCCAATGAAGTGTGACATTATTATTTTTCTTGCCTAGTTCGTTTAGCCTGCCCACACACTCCCATACTAGTTTTGAGCTGATAGTATATGAGTTTAGGGCCTTGAGAGTGGCTTGGCTATCTGACATGATGGCAATGTTTTGATTTCTATAGTTTCTTTCGAGATTACATTCTGCACATTTACCTATGGCATTTACTTCTGCCTGGAAGATGCTTGTAGACTGGCCTATCGGAAAGGAAAGTTTGGTTCTAGGCCCAAAGATTTCTGCCCCAGTCCCTTCAGTTGTTCTCGATCCATCTGCGTTTACCATTTGATGGCCTGCCCACTCTTTCTTGTTGCTTAACTCTATTCGAAAGTTTCTTTCGAAGTTATATACATAAGTAGGTAGACAAAGAATTTTTGGCAATATTCAATTAATTTTCTTCTGTAAAGTGATTTGCTATAAACTTTTCCTCTTTAAGCAGTGCATTCCGGATTATTGAAGTAGAATTGAATTATTGTTATAAAACATAGCTACTCCTATCATAGAAGTTAGAGACAAAAAAAAACTTTTCAGTGGCGTTATTCCACACTCTGTTGCCTTCCTCTTTTGTTTTGTTTTCTTAGCAAAAAAACAAAAAAAAAAAATGACTTCATCGTGTTCTTAGATTCTTACTAAAATAAAAAAAAAATGATCGAAATCATTTTTATACTTCAAACTTCCATATTTTTCATTCTTCTTTCGTTTTTCGATTTATCTTGGCTTTTTTCTTCCAGCCAAATTAGAGATAAATGTATATAAATTTAACTCTTCCGCTCTTGGCTTGGCCAAAAGTTTTTCCAGTCTAGACGCATCACAGCATAGAACAGTACACTGTTTGCACTAGCATTTCTATGGACAAAGCATATCGAAAGAATATTCCCCCACAAATTCTGTTCAATGGCATGGCATAGAGGAGAGTGAGTTAAAATAAAAAAAAAAACTTTTTAAATCAAATTATAAATAAGTTACAAAAAAAAAAATATAAAATCGCAGAGATAGAGTTTGGAACCGAAATTGCAAGTATGTTGGGCAGGGCAAGTGATACATTTTTGGGTGGCCGAAGTAGAAACAATTAAATCTCAATTCATAAAATATTTTAATTCGTAGTAGTTCATGATTTACCAAATAATATATTTAACTTTGACCTTGAATAAGATTTTATTCACGATCTCGTTATGAGTTTTTTTTTAGCGAATGTTTCTCATGCCAAAAAAATTTTGCTAAAAACCTTCATTTCAATGTTTGTGGTTTCTTGGACATTTTTCTTAGATGAACATAACCTTTGCCAATTTCGATTCGCACTGCTGGCGCTGTTAGCAGTTAATTTAATGGACGAAACTAGAAAACGTCAATTTATAACAGTTACAAAAGTTTTTCATTATAAAAGAACGAAACATTCAATATTCCTGCGGGGCCGCTTAAACAGTACTTATATAAAAAAAAAAAACTGTTATATTTTAGTATGTCTAACCACTTCCTGATTTAATGTTATTTTTCCTTGTTTGTATAAGAGTTAATCAGTTTACTAAAATTCTCCTGAACACTTTTAAACTATACAATCGAACTTAAACTATTTTTTAATAAGCTCCAGTTAAGAACACCTATGAGGAAAACTTGTCGAATACTCGTAAGGACCTTGCTAGTAAGAACTTGTTGGGCAAGTGTTGTTATCCTATTAGAAATGTCTCTTATACAGGGTGACCGGTATAAGATGCACCAAACTGCTGGAGGGAGTAGGTTGGGTTAAGACAAGAAAAAAATCGTATGGGAGGGGGGGGGTCTATTTCCCCCCGTTTAGGCAGGAGGGGCAATTTTCTAAAGAACTGACTAAAAACAGAAAAAAACAATATTTAAAAACAACGGTACAATTTGAAATGCCATGCTACACCTTTTTGGAAAGCCAGAAATCTCTTCTTTGATTTTAAATATAGTTCTGTTAGTGACTAGTTTTTGAAAAATTTATTTCCAAACTCAAAATTTTGAAAAAAAAAGTTTCAAACTAATTTTTTCAAAATTTTATGTAATTAAGTATAATTTTTGTCTTCAAAATTCAATGCTCTTATTAATTTTCAATAAAAAAACAGAAAACCGGATGCTAAAATGTCTTTTAGTTTTTGAGAAAATTGAAAATAACGAAATCTACTTTACTACATATTTTGTAGAAATAGGATCTTTTGAACAACAAAATAACGGATGGAAGTCGAATTTAAGGAAAACTTACTTTTGTTATTTTCAATTTTTGACTAAAAGCTTATAAGAGCATTTGAAAACAAAAATTATACTTAATTACATAAAATTTTGAAAAAAATTAGTTTAAAACTTTTTTTTTTTAATTTTTTTTTTTCAAAGTTTCGAGTTTGGAAATTAATTTTTCAAAAACTATTCACTAACACAACTTAATTTAAAATGAAAATTGCATGGCATTTTATATTGTACCGTTGTTTTTAAATATTTTTTTTTCTGTTTTAAGTCAATTTTTTAGAAAATTGCCCCTCCTGCCTAAACGGGGGGAAATAGACCCCCCCTCCCATACGATTTTTTTCTTGTCTTAACCCAACCTACTCGCTCCAGCAGTTTGGTGTATCTTATACCGATCACCCTGTATACACAGAGTGTTTTGCATAAGATGCGAAAAAAGGCGTGTTGGTATGTTGGATCGGGATAAGAAAAAAAAATCTTTTGGGAGCATATTCTATTTCGGGAGGGAGGGGCAATTTTTCTAAAAATCCTCTTGAAATAAAAAAAATCATTAAAAACAACGGCAAACACTTACAATGTCAATTTTGCAATTATTCTCAATTCAGCAAGGATAAAACAATCATATTTGAATCTATCAATCCAAACAACCGAGAGTTTTCGCCCTAAGCCATTGTGTCTGGATCATCGAAACCCGTCACCCCCTTTATCCCTACGGTACTGCCAAGAGAAGAATTACAGGGCAAGGGACAACTGCTGTCCTCTAATTTTTTCTCATTCTCCTCAATAAATGTTAACTTTTTACTGAAGAGGAAGTTGATTTTCAAAAAGGACTTCTTTTTCTCTCAAATTCCACATGATATGAGTATGACTTCTGATGGAAAACCAAAAGAAACAAAAATATAAAAAAAAAAGAAGATGAAACACGTTTAACTCTTTGCCTCTGGTCTCTGGTGTTCTCCTCATGTTCCATCGCATACAAAACTACGACACATTTGCATATAAGCTATGCTGCTGCTGCTGCCGAGGCCGTGTCGTCGTCGTCGTGTCGGTCGTAGCAACGTATGGTGAACTCTCCTAAGGCACTTAAAATGTGTTTGCCTCATGCTGAGACCTGAAAGGGAGCCGAAGCATGTTTCGATGATGTTGGCTTCTAGAAATATGAATCCATCTAAAACACAAACCACAAAACAGCACAAGCTATATTATGTATAGAGGTGCCGGTGGGAGATGAGCAATGGAAATGGAAATGCGATTGAACGGCGCGGCGAGATAGCTGGCGTATTGAGGAGGCAGTTGGGTGGAAGTATAAATCTCTGCTTATGATAACCAACCGCACCACCACCACCTCCACCGTAAGCAAGCAAGCGCAAGGGGGCATATTTTGTATGCGATTATAAAATATTTTAATTAATTGTTTGCTTTGATTTTGTTAAATGTGACTTCTTTTGAAGAGAATTTCATGATGCCCTAATCTTCAATGCTTCGCCCCGCAGATTTCGAAATTGCTTTTGAATTTTATGCATGCGTAGAAGTAGAATCTGAAGAAATATTTTTATAGGAATTTATACTAAAAGTTGTTGACTAAATTTTATTGACTTCAATTAGGTGGCAAAAAAAAAATATATATTTAAGCCAATTCGCAGCGTTCTTTATGTATAACTATAAAAGCTATTTGGGAAAGCAGTCAAATGATCTTACATATACACAGGTAAGCAAAGCCATAAGTTGTGTTTAAGAAGGTCACTTCGCTTACAAAATTATAAATAATCGATTTAGGTAAATCCGAAGAAAAAAATACATATAAGTCATTTGTAGTATATCTCCGCCTACTTCCACGCCCTCTTTTGTTATCTCTGAATTATCTCCTCATTTGACGTCTCTAGGAAGCTAAGAATTTTTATATAATTATGGTTTCTTGAACTGAAAGTAGTAGACATGTGTATTTTTTTTTGGAAATCCGCCTACTACCACGCCTACTTTTTATATATATGTAGGCATATTGGCATGTATGAATTTTTCTATTAATCAATTTTTATTTAATTAAAATCGGCGAAATAATAAATTAATAATGAAATATAAATAGGTACTTTGCGAAAAATTATTCAATGTTCATTCATTCCAAAATGTTAATTTGTGCTCGCAACCAGAAAATCGACTCACTCGTCTAACACTCACGAATGGTGTGAGCTTTTATAAATCAAGCACTCATGAAAATGCTCAGAACTAATAAGTCGTGAGCGAGATCTTTTAATGGGTGCTAATTCCGAATTGCTCACCGCACGAGCAGCTCATGAGCCCTAATTTTTTTTGATTTTCTTTTATTTGAATCCACCTATTGTCACGCCCTTTTGCTTGTAAAAAAGTTTTATTAATTATTTTTGTCCTTTGAAAGTTGTTATTTTGCTTTTAATCAATCTTGAGCATAAGGTTTATCATATTGAAACTAAACTGCAGGGACAAGGAATGATTTGAACATTTTGACAATAATTCAATATGGGCCCCATAATTTACATAGGCACACTGCGTGTCACTTCAATTGAAACAATAATTTTGCTAACTACTTTGAGCCTTAAAATAAATAAATAAATTTGATGGCACAACAGCTCATGAAGAACTAGGGCCTAATGACTTACAACTCTTAACCATTACTGTGTGCGTGTCTGCAGGAATGAAGGGGACCTACAGTTTATTGCCGAATCCGAACGGCTAACGAGCGGCACTTTTCTGTGACAGGAGATACTCTTGGAGGATTTGTCAATTCCTCGCAAACTTTGAGCCTTAACAAATTTATAAATCAGATCTTTAGAGGGTCTATAAAAATCAATGGTGCAAAATTTTAGACGATTTAGTATGATGTTAAAGCATTTTTAATATTAAATATTTTATGCAAAAAGGCACAGCTCCGAAAATGTGTGTACTCAGTGAGCGTGCAGTTAAGAATTATTGTATTATAGGGTGATATGTGGTCATATCTTCTTAGTCCATATACATATCTTTTTAAATCGTTAAAAGCAACACGGAGCTTTTTTTCAGACAGGGAATCTAGTTTTGGGTACACTACTTCAGAATATGAGATTATTGGTACAAGTTGCGTTTTGACCAAGCGAAGTCTTGTTTCAATCGGTGTAAAGTGACATGATAACCACAGCTTTCTGAGAGTTTCGTAAATGCGTCCCACAACCGAGTTAATGTGTTCTTTACAGGATAGGTCATTCATAACTTTGAAACCCAGACTGGTCACAAATTTTACGTATGGTACAGATAAGTTGTTCAAGTTTGAAATCACCATAGCTTTATTTTTTTTCAGGATTAAGTGTAAGCCCATTCTCCTTAGTCCATTTAAAAATGTCTAGGAGATCTTCATTAATACGGAAAACGAGGTCATCAAACAGGCCAATTCTTCTTGATAAATATAACTGTATATCATCTGCGTACAGATGACAGAAGACATTTTTACAGACAGATGGGAGGTCATTTATGAAAATACAGAAAAGAATTGGGCCTAAGATCGAGCCTTGAGGAACTCCGGTTTTCAGGCAGCTGGGCTGTGATAACTTATCCTGAACTACCACACGCTGTATTCTATTTGATAGATAATTTTTAATAAAGGAAACAGCCAGATCAGAAAATCCAAAATAGCACTTTAGTTTTTCACAGAAAACTTCATGGTTGACTTTGTCAAAAGCCTTGGAGAAGTCCATTAGACATAATATGCTCATAGAAAATGTTTAAAACTAACAATATTTTAGTAAAGAATTTTAAGGTTAGAAAATTGTTAAATAGTATAATGCTGATACCTTAACATCAGGCTGTTTAAAATATTGCGCCAATATTTTTATTTTGTAGCACAAACCAATATTTTCCAGTAGTTTTTGATGTGCTGAACTCGAATCCGAAGTCAGAAATATTCTATCACGTCACATTTTGAGGTATTCCCGTTTGAAAATTATAAAAAAAATTGTTTTCGCTGTTTTGCGGTCATGTAAAAAGGTAATTCAACATACATAGTTTGTATCATGTTTCCATAATTTTTTAATTTCCTTCTTTAAATTTCTGTTTAAGTCTCTCCAGAAGTTAATTGGTAAAATGGTTTCAATAAATTAATAGGGGTATTCTTGCAACGTCGGAAAACCATCTTAAACCTCTTAGGGCCAGTTGTACAATAGTGGTTCAAATTTTGATCACGATCAACGTTTAACCCTCGATTGTACAACTGGCACTTAAACTTTTAAGACTTTTCTTTGCTAAGTTTAATATGTTTAAGACGTTTATGATAGTTTTCCGACGTTACATGACTACCCCTATTACTCCCAATAAAATTACTGCAGAAGTCAACGATTCCTTGTTGTAAAATTGTTTTCCGAAATTCTACACTCGGTGAACTATTCATTACAAACGTTTTTTATAACATTAGGCTAGGCACGCACTTGCGATCTAAAGTCGTTGCGAATGAAAAATGGAACCTGTTTCATTTTTTTTAAGCACCGCACTTTTTCAGTCGCATGTGCGTGCACCCCCACTAAAAACCAGGGGGTTATTCTCAAATGCGCGGCGGATCGCCTTTGATGGCGGATTTGCATTTTCCTATTCTCAAAAGCGATTCGCTTTTCATGCCAAAGCGAAAGTTCTCACTACATGTCATTTTGGGTTTGAAAGCGATAGGTGTCTAGGCGGCGGATTGTTGGCGGATTGAAAGAAAATGTAAATACATAAATAATTTGCAAATAATTATGTGTCTTCTTCAATTTCAGCAAATAAAAACACACTATTCCATCAAAATGCTTTTATTTTTTTTTGTTAAGAGCAACAACATTGCAAAATTACAAATAAGCACAAAAAAAAAAAAACAACTTCTTTGGACGGCAAACAGCTACCTACTATCAAATTTTTGGAAAAAAACTGACAATTAAATGAGAAGAGTGGAAGTGAAAATGGAGTGGCCTGGAAAATTTGAGCATAAAGTGAGAGAAACTGGAAGGATCGTTTTCGCCCTTGTTCGCTTTTGAGAATAACCCAAAGCGAAGATGGTCGAAATTGAGTTATCGCTTTTAATCCGATCCGACGCGCTTTCTGGAATAGGCCTGCAGGTGTTTCATTTCTTGCGACTGACAATCGCAAGTGCGTGCATGTTTATTTATTTCCGCGACTACGATTTTCAAATCGCAGAAATTTAAATCGCAAGTGCGGTCACAAACATGTAATTGCATTTGTTTCATTTTATTTTGCGACAATCGCGTCGCTCGAAAAATGGAACAAATTTCAGTCGCAGTTTCTCGGCCGCAAGTACGGTCACTTACATTGAAACACATTTGTTCTATTTCTTGCGACTAAATAGTCGCGCGATTGAAATCGCAATTGCGTGCTTAGCCTTAGGGTTCGGAAAGTGCAGTTTTTTAATGGAATCAAGTAAGTTATAAAAATAGTCATGCTTTATTTTTTGTTTGTCTCGAATGTTCTTGCTACTGGACTTGACAGATAATGAATAAACGAAACAATAGTACCACCTAATACTCATGGCTTACATGCTCCAAACAGTAATAGTCGTATTTATAAATGTTGTCTAAAGTAAAATAGCCGTTCAAGTTTATATTAAGAAACATTTTTAATTTTTCTTAAGTTATCTAAATCTGTATCTAACTTTAGACAACGGAATCGATAAAATGAATACTCCGATATTAAAACTTTAAAGTACTCTTGGAGATCTTTGAAAGTCTAGAATTTTTTCTGTCCGAAATTTTCTAGCAAAATCAGATAATTTAAAGTGCTATTTTAAAAATCGCCATCACTCATAGTTCTTATTTTTCTTTGAAACTCTGGAAATCAGTGACATATAAGCACAAAGGTGCATGGGGGATATGATCAATTAATTTGTATCGTCTATCTCCCGCTGGCTGGTCGCCCAGCACCACCCTCTCACCGCTGCGCTCGTGTGTGTCAATAATCCGGTAAATTGGAGAGACGAATGACCACATTGATTTGTCGTTTGTTGTTTGCTGTTAATTATTCTTAGGTTGCTTGTGTTTGGCACGACCGTCACATAAAACGTAGAAATCGATACGATATCACATCGTTTCAAATAGATGCGATGGCAAAAGGTGGAGCAGGGTTGTCTCTATTGGAATGGAAACAAAAACGAGATGTATGTATTGGTGGGAGTGTTAAGTATAGGGAGGATGATGATGAGATAGTTTTTTTTTTTTTTAATTTTTACCCATAGTAGACGACGAGTCGTTGCCTTGCCACCCCTTCTTTCTAGGTAGAAAACTATAAATATGAGATTTAATTAACTATGTACCTAATAAAGATGCAGATGCTTTAAGGTAAAATGAATAAAAGCTTTAAATATGAGTACACTACACATACATCATAATTATTTTGAATATGTATAGGTTGTAGGTTATATGAGTTTGATGTTAAAAGACTTTGTTTTATTTGTATCTATAAATTTAAATCCTTTTCTGAATTTCATAAATTAATTTAAAAACTTTATAAAAAAAAAAAAAAAAAAAAATACGCTATGCATTTCGGAGTGTTCTATATCATCGCGTAGTTGTTTTGATTTTCTTTGCCGTGGAGCTTTTTAAATTAACATTTTTGTTTTGTATCATATTTTGCATTTGTTTTTAAGGTTAAAGGTTTGATATTCTCATTAAGTATGTTGTCATGTTCCAATTTCTTAGCTTTGTAGACCTCGAACTCTTCTAAGAGTGTGCGAAATTCTTAATTTTTTGCAAAGCACTATGGGGGTTAAGGTGGTGTTGAAATCAGTATAGTTGTGGTTGAATAAATAAGATTTTAAACCAATTGTTTGAATGAATATAATGTTAATTGCAGTTATTGAACTGCGATCATCTAGAGCTAGATGAGACAGTTCATCTTGCAGCTCTTCCTCCAAACCTATTTCCCTGACGAATTTTATTATTTGGGATATTTACTAAGAGGATAAGGATAGGCAGCTTTCTTCTGCCTGGTTCCTAGCATCCCAGGTGTTTTATCCTTTGGTGGATAAGGGCATTAAATTTGCCTAGAATGTGGTCTTGGGTTTCCTCATGAATGTTACAGAATCTGCATATGTCACTCAATTCATAGATGTCTTCAAGTTTGCAGTGTTCAGTGAGGAGACCCATTAATTATAAACTGTTCATATACTTAAACTGATACTTCTCATTTGAAGTTATTTTAATACTAGCCGAACAGTGCTCGCGTTGCTTCGCAAGCTTTAAATATACTTAATAATATGAGTAGGTAAAAGTATATCAAATGCTTCATGAGACTAACCGCAAATTCTATTATATAACAAAAATTTTATATACATACTTCCATATGCTTTCCGTAACCAAATAAAGAATTTTATTTTCTCTCACTGAAACAGTTTCATGATGCCAACTATACATTTCCTCTTATAACTATTTTTTCCCTTGGACGGAAACTTCCTTAGATGGACAACAGTGTTGCGACCGTCACTGTACGGCTAAGGGAGCTTGCACTGTATTTTACTCCTTATTCCACTCAGTTGAAATCAGTAATGTTTCATTTTCATAATCTTTAGCAGCTTTCAGTAAACCTTTTTTTATCATGCTGCTTTCTACTGAATGCCCTGCCCATTTTCTTCTCAAAATATGTACATTTATGTAACACTTCGGTTCACTGCAGAAGAAGCAAAAAATAAACACACTGCGCACGCAGTGGTGCCCATACTTAAAATATGTAGGTATGTATGTAACATTTTAGTTCGCTTAAGAAGAAGAAAAAAAAAAAAAACTACGCATTGGCCGTCGTCGTTACAAAAAGTCAACAATTGAGTGGAATGAAAGGAGGAATAAAAATGTAAATGAGTGGATGGGCGAACAATTGAGTGGACAGAGATTCAGAAGCAAATACACAAAAGAAAATGCACAAAACACGGAACGATAATGAAATGGAACAAAGCAGCTATCCAGTCATTGCGATTGAATCGAATTCTTAGATGCAAAAATACAAAAAGTTGATAAATTTATAATTTGTAAATAAATTTATTTCTCAGCTTGTAAGTACAGTTAAGAAATGATTTAGGGCTTAAAATTTGCATAAAACTATTGACTTTATACAAAAAATTCCAATTTTGTAAAATATCAAGCAGGTTTAAAAGCATAATTGAATATGTTGGTCAACTTCGACAAAAAAGTGTACGAACATTTCTTAAAAGTTAATAATCTAATTCAACAAATATATTTAACAACAAATAAAAAAATATCTATTTACATGCTTCAAAGAATAAGGAAAATTATAAAATTTGTTTCAAGTAAATCGGTTGAATACTTTCTGAGAAAAACGCGGACAAACAAAATATTTGTTTCGTCTTTATATAATAGTAATGAAGTAATGGTAAGTCCGATTTGTCGAATCGAAAATTTTTAAAACATTCTCTCACGTTCCGATGCGAGTACAAACATCAGCGCCCCTTAGAGCTGTGCCATTCGATCATTTTAAAAGATCGATTCAATCAATGTTTGAATACTTCAAAACATTCGATCTTTTCAATCAATCATAGTTTCAACCATTAAAATAAATGAAATAAATAAATTTGGTAGAACAACAGCTCATGAAGAACTAAAGCCTATATTGACTTACAACTCTCAACCATTCCTGTGTGCGTGTCTGCAGGAATGGAGGGGACCCACAGTCGAATCCGAACGGCTAAGGTGAGCGACAGTTTTCTATGACAGGAAATATTCTTGGAGGATTTGTCAATTCCTCGCAAGAGGCAGTAGCGTAGCCCTGTAAAACAGTTTTTAAATGGCAGCGTCTGGGAATCGAACCCAGACCTCTTGCGTGACGGTCCAACGCACTAACTTTTACGCCACCGGCCACTACAAACTATTATGCCACCAAAACCGTAGCCTTTATTTGGACTAGGACTTAAGACCCTGTTTAGATTGGGAAAATTGAGTGCGGACTGGTGAGGGTCGTCGTGTTTAGATTATAAACTTTGAGGCGCCTCAAAATACATTGATACAACAACAATTTCGAAATTTCGGCCATTAAAACAACAACAAATGATACTCATTAGTCCGGTTTTTATGTTTTCTTCGCGCTTCATGAAACCCTTCACCCCGCACTTCCCTTTCGCACAAACTGCCGTGATACCGGCTTCAATCTTCCCAATCTAAACAGGGTCTTAGACTCTCGCCTCGCCATAAGCCCCTAAATCAAAATTAATAAAATCAATATTGGTCGGTTCAACAGCAGGGTTGACAGCTAGATTTGGTCGCGGATCGACAACCACAATAAAGATTGATTTTATTTAGGTATATTTAGTCTCAATCATTTTTTCCAGTCTTCAACTAATGCATAACTCACAACGTAATGATTAAAATTTTACTTGCAAAGCTCACTTCAACTAACTTTTACGATTAACAAATTTTGAATCTACTTTGAATAACCTCAATTAAAAGTAACATACTCATCCCATATAATTAACAATTCAGTATTCTAGATACATTAACAACATTCCCTTGTGCAAAAAACGTATTCATGCTCATCAAAAATTTAATGCCTTTAAAAAAAATTTAAATCCCTAATGTAGAATATGTCAGTATAAAATGTACAAGGTTCAATTATATTTTACCTTATACTATATATGTACCTATACCATTTTGTTCATCTCCAAATTTCAAGGTAATATTATTTTAAATATGTACATAAATTCCCATTCTAAATCCACAACTCTTTTTCCATCATGATGTCAGGTTGAAATTTATGTATATAGCATTGGGCAAATTTTTTCATTGAACTCCCTATACCATCTGCCCTAATACCTACATGAAATACTACATACCATTTACATGCATATTCGGAAAATCTATTTAAATGTTATTTTACGTTCTATGCAGGGCCGGCCGGCTCAAGCCAAACTTGCGCCCTGTGCAAGATTTGTAGAAAGCGCCCGTTTTTTATATTTACACACATACATACATACATACACTGATACACAATGGAAAACGACTCTGAAAAAAGAACTTATCAAAACAAAAAACATACTGCCTTCACAAGAACGATTCGATTGTACATTCATCTGTCATAGCTTTAATTTTTTCACTCTATTCTTCTTTTACATTCTATTAAAATTTCAATTTGTTGCTTTTTTCGTAGATGAGAAAACACATATACACAGGTACACTGTACGTACAGTGCGTAATAGAAAACGTGCACGTTCTGGCCCACATGATTCAGAAGTAGAGTCGCCTATCGCCGGCCCCCTCCAGTGGCCGGCAACCAACCAAAAAAACATTGTATTTAGTGAATCTATAGCCCTACCTTTATAGTCTCAATAAAATCTGTCATTAATGCTTTATGATCTGTCAAAAGTTTGGTTAAATTTGCCAAGTACTCTCCGAGTTATAAAGCATTAACTGGCCAACCCTGTCGAAATTTTTTTTCCACTGTTTTCTGTTGGTTAACAACAGTGAACATTGTGTCAGGAATTAGTGTTTTTCAAGGACAGTTTTTGGGTTAATGTGTTCATATGCGGTTTTAATAGTGAAAAACATTATATTTTAACTAAATTTGCCTTAAAAAGTGAAATAATCTTGTAATTGTAGTTGTTTTTAAGGGGGCCGGAAAAAGAAAACCGAAATTCTTCGTGTTTCCTATTAGCGGCCCCCGGCCGAATATAGGAAACTCTAATTTTTTTGAGAAAAATGCAAAATATGAATAACTGAGCCATTACAATAACATTAGAGCAAAAACTGTCGTTGAAAATCATTAAAATCCTACTCTCGGCAGCCTCTTTGCAAGAGGAAACTCGGAGGACCGAACACTGGAGAAGTGTGTCCTAACTTCGGCCATGACAGGTAAAATAAGTAATTCTTCTCTGGATTTGGGTGGCCGAAATCAGGAGCCGAGGTGGCCGGTTTTAAGATACAAGGGGCCGCCCAATGGTAAAAATTGACTTTTTCATTACAACTTAATAAAACATTAATTTTAACCCAATAATATTAATTTTTATGAATTCGGATCAATTAAGAGACCCATAAGGAACATTTTGCTTTCAAAATCAATCAAAAAGATTGAGAATTGGAGATTTTATGTGATATTTTCTATGAAAAATTCCTAAAGGGGCCGGCCATCCGGCGCGCGGCGACTCTACCCTACCTAATTAAGTTTCTTTCTTTGCCATATTTTCCTATGTTAATTTTGGGACTGAGTGTGTATGAAATAAAACTTGCACATATGAGGTGGCGTGGAACATTTTTATGTTGAGATTTTTTCTTTTTTTTTTTTTTTTTGCACGAACAAGGTGGACTATTTTGAGATAAGGTAGGTAATATTAAACTTGCATAGGTCTTAGGATCTTTAATTTTACGATATTTTGAGTTAAATTCTCCTTGAATGCAACAATGAATGTGATGTTAGTTAGTGTGCAAGAAATAACTTAGCAAAGTTGTGATGGGTGTTATTTTGGGATTATTTGAACGATGTTTGGGGTTAAAATGCAAATGGCAGTACATATTTGTTTGCGCAAGATCAGATTACATTTTCTTGCACCCCCTAAACTTTGCGCCCTGTCCGATTGCACATCTTGCACATATGGTTGGTCCGACCTTGATTCTATGCGTATAAAATATTCAAAGAAAAAAAAAACACGTCAACCACACATTTACGAGATAAATGAACATAAAAATGTGCTTTTAAATGGCAATCAATAAAAGGAAAAATGTATGTAGATGTTTGAGTGAGTTTGAATCAAGTGAGAGGAATTCATTCAGACAGAGGAAATAAATTTAATTTGATAAAGAAAAAAAAAAAAAAAAAACCGATTGAGTTTACCACATTTCCAATGACATTTTAATTATTATCATTTATGACGTTTTTTTATTCTATGGGAACTATATACACCTACATATTTATAAATAATAAGCACATGGCATAACACTGTCATGTTTACTTTTTTTAATTCGAAAATATTGCATCACATTTTATTGCTTTTAGATAATGACGTAGGAATGTTGTATTTATTTAATTAAAATAATTAGAGTCATAATTCCTGATTAAAATTAAAAATCAGAAGTGGAATATGACAGATAAAATTTTGGTTTAATAATGTCAAAATTTTGTATAACCCTCAAGGTGAGATAAGATTTTTTTTTTGTTATAAAGATAAGTTTGATTTAAATCAACATCAACCACCATTGGCCATATTTATAATACTGAAGAATTACCTAGTTAAAGTAAATGAGTTGCAATAAAATACTATATACAGGGTGCCCCGAAACTCAACGTCAAGCGGGTACCGGGTGATAGGGCAGGTTGTGCCCGTTCTGCGAAAAGTATGAAAAAATAATCCATTTTGCTTGGTTTTAGTAGTTATGGCAATATTAAGAAAAATAATGAAAATCGATACCCTAGCTGCTAGCTCACATTTTTAGATACAGTGCTCACAAATTTTAAAATTTTGCGGTGTTTTTTTTTTTTTTACCTAATTGTTAATAACCAGGCTATTGATCGCAATCACAAATCCAAGAATTAATATTGTCAGTTTCGTAAGAAAAATAAAGTTTGACTAAGTCATTGTTAAAAAAAAATTTGTAATCTAACTTTGACACTTCATATTTAAAAAAAAAATGTACTGCACTACCCTCGGCAAGTTATTTAAAAAAATGGCCCGTTTCTTCAAGATTTCAAAATGGTACAACAATTGCTACTTATCTACTCGTAAGAAATATGATTGCTTTTTCATTTGCAAAGGGATCTCAGTTCAATTCATATCACTTTTACGTAAATAATGTTTTTTGTCGCTCAAATATCGGTTTTACCAAGGTGTATGTAAGATAAACAGAGGCACTTGAATAAGACACTGTTTGCAGTAAATTAGAGTGAGACAGATCAACATTACACACGGTACGCTAGGATCTACGTTCTGTGGGCTACGTTCCTGCTTTAACCAGCAACCTCTCGTTTGTGCGCCCTTGTGTTACCCTGGGCTCGATTAGTGTTGTGAAAATTATGTTAGTTATTATCTGGTTATTCGTACTAAAAACCTTTCTCGCATAGTGCATTTGTACGAAGCTCAAGAATATGAGAACATCCATTGAATTGCTAAATTAACCCGGTATTGTATATCCCTTTATAATGATAATTTTCTTAAAACTTTCGTCTGTTTTTAATTTTTACCTTTCTTTTCAATTTTGCGATAAAAAGTGCCTTAACATTTATTGTAAAGAATACAATTTCATACACAAATGTGCTCAAATTGTTTTTGTAAGGCGCATGGTTCTTAGATAAAAATCGTTTTATTAAGAGCACAAAGACTAATGCTGGATTTACATGTATCTTCATGCAAGTTCTGCAAAAAATAAGGGATACAAAATATAAAATGCGTGTTTGTTGGATAGAGAGAGAAGAACAAAATGCAGAGATCTTGATTATAGGAACGCAGACGAAGATTATAACGAAGACGAACATGTTCATCTTCATGGTGGTGCTCTTTCACACATTCGGTTTTTTGGTATCACTCTATCCCGCTCTACTTTTCTTGATGTTTGCAGATGAAGATACATGTAAATCCATCATAACCGGGCGTGCTATAGCTAACAAAATTGAACTAAGTTTCAGTGTGATCTATTCCCACTTAAAAAATAAAGATTCGTACGGAAAAAAACATGAAAGGAGGTAAAAAAAAACGGCAACAACAGCAGTCGAGCGAGGAGCAATTTTAAGATGTGCTTCCAATTCCTGTGACTCTGTGGGAAAAATAAAACAAAAAGCTGGTGTAAGTGCAAGTGTTTCAACAGTCCTTAGAGTTATTAATAGAGCAAATTATCTAAAACGATTAAAACTCCAAAAGAAACCACTTCTAAACGAGCAACGGAAAAGCATGCGTTTAAAATTTTCTAGACTCCATATAAGTTGGAAAAATGAATGGCTCCACGTGTTTTTTTCGGATGAGAAAAAGTTTAATTTTGATGGCCCTGATGACTTTGACTATTACTTTCACGATGCGTGACATCGTAGTCGAGAAGGCGTTGTTATAGTATGAAGAGCAATTAGCTACTATGGCACTATTGAGCTTGAGTTCCAAGTATCAAAAATGACTACAATTAGTTATGCAAGGGAATCTTGGATGAAAAATTTCCTAAATTTTTAGATATTTTTAGACCCAGAAACTGGACTTTTCATTAGGATAACAACGCCCCATCCACATGACACGCATTGCTAAAAATTGAATAGAAGAGCAAAACGTGGAAATGCTTCAATGACCTCTGGTACATTTTAAATTTTCTGATCACAGCTGAAGTAATTATTGTTATACTTTAGAAAAGCATATTTTTTTTCTTAAAAATGTCTCAATTCAACACCCGACAACAAACGACTACCTGTCCTGGTTCACCAGAGAAGTTACCTCTCTCTCAATTACCTACTTAAAATGAAGTTATGAAAAAGTATCTAATTATTAAATTCGAATTAACGCCTGAAAAAACAACAAAAGAGCCAGTAGTTCATAAAATATCCGAAAGATTGGGTCAGAGTTATGTTGATCTTATTATGTGGCAAGACTGTGAGATAACATATATCTGATGAAAATTTGAAAGCTATTTTTAAAGATGGTCTAGGCACATGTCAGAACATTAAAGATTTCCCATACCACACCCAAGCCGTAGAGTTTGTGACAGAAGCTTCAAGTGCAGTTTTTGGGGAAAACAAACGAGATGGTTTTATTTGGGCAAGACTGCGATCACGTCAAAAAACGCCTTCTTTTGATAAAATAAAAACAATTTAATACATAATTAATAAATTATGTCATAAAAAAAAAAAGTTTATTTTGATTTTAATTTATACGAAAAATGCAGTTTTTGTTCTGATTTTCATCTCTGTTGGGCCACCTCAAAACATTAAGACAGGTAAATAATTTTTTGTACGTTTCATTAACTCACTGGAAGGCAAATTTTTATCGCATGCCGTCGAAAAAAAAAATAAATAAAAATAATCATACATTATCGCTCCACCCTAATGTCTTCAGAGGTCTTCAGTTACCTGTTCAGAGAGCAAACCTGAGGGCTTACTTCATTTAACCCTTAAGTTTTATTTTCAAAAATATATAAAAACATTTTTAACTATTATAGAATATTTTGCATTAGAAGGTAAAAGAGAAACATGTAAATAAAATAGAAACTTGTAATATTTTGCATTAGCGTATGAAGTAACAATAATTTATGATTTTTCGAGTAATTACAGATATTTTTGTTTAAATTGGATTTCCAGTCCCCTATCAAGAAAGATGAGAAACTAAATAAATTTTCATCGTATCTACCAATTAAAATTAACATACGTAAGCTTTTTTATTTTGGTTGAATAACCTACGAAAAACTAGCCATATTATTAGATACACGATTGTAACCCACTTGCTCCTCCTTGTTTTTTTATTAAAAAAAAAATTTAAGTTAATTATTTAAAACACAAGACACTGCAACTGAATTCCAAAATAAAAAAAAACAACCCAAGCAAATAAAATAAAATAATAACAAACAAAAGCCAAAACAAATATAAAAGAGAATCAACAATGATTTTATTGTATACACCGATTACGCGAGGAACTTTTTATTTTTATTATTTGTCTGTTTTCATTATGCTACCTTGACCCAACTTAACGTGCAGCAGCACACTTCCCAAATAAAATAAAAAAGTTGAATGTACTTTAAAGAAAGAAAAAGAAAAAAAAAACACAAACAACAAAAACAAAATAAACAACCTCAAACTGAGTTCGTTTCTTTTTGTAATAAAATTGCACGCATACCTATAGTTGAGTAAAATGGCTTCATAACAATCAGCGCCACCTGTCGTCGTTTTTCCCCCGTGGTTTGCTGCTGTCACATATTGAAATGTGAATATTGCACAAAAAGTTCTATTTTAATTTTCTTCGTTCTTCTCTCTTTTCCTTCTTCTAGATTCATTTAATATAACCAACAAAAAAAAAAAAAAGAAAACAATACTCAAGTTTCCGAAAACGAGTAGATACAGTAAAGTCTCTCTTAGGCAGACAAATATAACAAAATTACTATCCATCTAATGCCGGATTTTCACGAGTCGATATTTGCCATTTGCGGCGAGGTCGGTTGGCGTAAATCAAATGCTTTAACTGGACTGGCTGCAGATGACTAAAGTCACAAGCCCCAAAGTAGTACCTCAGCCGATTTTTGATGTGTGACACAGCCGCATGATTCAAAGAGGCTACTGGCCGCACGAATAAATACACGTCTAATTTACTACAATTTGTTACAAGTGTAGTGAATTCAAAAAAAAACTTAAAAATTTTAATGAATAAATAATACTCAAGAATGTTGAAAAATAGAATACAAAACAGCGTATAAATCTGATTTCAAAATAAAGAATTGAAGGAACAACTTTTTCCTTTATTTCTATTATCGTAATTTTCATTTTGCTTCGACTTCGACTTCAACTCAAAATTCAATTTTCAAAGTGACAGCTGACAGATAATTTGACATTTGAGACTACAATTTTGTTTCATTAACTAAATTAACTAAATTTAATTACATTAACTACGTTTAACTACATAAACTACGTAGCAGACGTAACAAATGTAGTTTTTTTTTCGAAAAAGTGACAGTTCAGTTCGGCCAACCCTGGTTATTGCATCTGTCAAGAATGAGTATAATTATAAGCAGAAGGAGGATCATCGAAATTAAAAAAAAACTTTATAAAAGTAGCGATAGCAATAGAAAAAGACATATAACATAAACGGAAAACAAGAGACCCAAACGTTTTCGTTGGGGTGGGTTTTCTACATCCACGGCAAGCTTCAGCGGAGAATCTTCAATTGTTTAAAACCCTAAAAACGGCCGGTTTAATGCAACGCAGAAGCCTTAAACTTTGTTCGATTTTCAATATGAAGGTATCATAGGAAAGCGAAAATGTTAACCTACAAATCTGTATCAAATTTTGGTTTGAAAATCCACAAAAATTTATAGTAAAAAACTTCATGGCAAATTTTGAGGATTATGTCAGGTCAAATCACGTACCTACAAAAAAGAGAAAAGAAAAAAAAAATAAACCATTTGCATGTGCGTTGTTAGGTAAAAGTGGGAGCAGATGGAATACGTAGTCCGTGGATTTGACTGTTTGCAACGTCTCGCGTGTCGGTAAAATCATCGTGTAGATATGTTTTATCGGTTCTAATTTTCGTGATGTCATTGCCTTCTAAAAGGTTTTAATAGGTTAAAATTTATTGCAAATGACGTACCTAAATTCATACAAACTACCTACTGTTAAAAAAAGTGAACAGAAATTGTTCTTTTCGTTTCCATTTTGATGACGATTTCCAATTTATGAACCATAAAATTTGTTCCTTTAATTGGTTTCTACGACTTTGATCATTCGGTACGGGAAAACGATTCAATTGATTAACTTGAAATTTTACAAAAATATTGGTGATCTATAATTCCTTAAAATGCATTACCAAAGTATATATGTAAGTCCTGCAGTCAATATTTGTAAAGCAGTAAAAGATTTACAAAAAAGTCGTTTTTTTTTTAAACTTTTCTGAATGTAACGGCGAGAGCCAAAAAAAAAAAATAATCGTTTTAAAGTTTTGAAAAAATCTTGTAGAAAATTAATTCCAGTTTTTAAAACTATCCTTAAATTTTTCGTGTCGTCATTCCTTGCGAAGATATTGGTAGTCAAAGTCAAAAGTCTGTTTTTTCAAAGCCAGATATTCTTCTGAAAAAAAAAATTGTAGAATGACGAAAAAAGACGACCTTAAAGCTGAATAAACAAGTTATCGAAACAAAACATTAAATTGGCTAAAAAAAATTTCACAGAAGATCAGCCTTATTGTGACTTTCAACCGAACAACATTTCACCTTAAAATTTTCTATTCGCCCGGAAGTTTAAAAGCTATTTTAAGTTTCACCCGATTGAAATTTGGGTTTTTCGCCTTATTGCTATATTGTTCGCCTACTAAAGAAAGGTAAAAATTTAAACTGTCAATCGTATTATATTCTGCGCGAAATGAATGCTTATAATAAGACGAATTTTTGGAACGTGAAATATTTTTCGGGTAAAACTCACAATAGGCGAAAAAATTTTCCGGGTGGAATGTTGTTCGGGTGAAACTCACAGGCTGAATGACAATGTTCAAAAAGTAAAAAAAAAAAAATTAAAATTTTTGGCTCGTGCTGCTGCTTATGAGCAATAACGGACATTAAAAAAATCATTTGCTAAAAATTTTCAATACAACAAATATAAAGCTTCAGAATGCTTTTTGTTCCATCTTAATACGACCACTTTTCACAGAGATACAGCTCTTCAAAAAAACACTAAAAAAAAGTGATATTTTTTGTTCCCTTAATTTTTTTTGACAAGAAGTAAACGAGAGACTTCACTGTATGCACATACATTATCTATAAATATTTATTTTGTATTGTTTTTTTTTTTTTTTTTTTTTTTTTACTAAAATTTATTTATTTGTGATGTGACCACATTCGGGCAGTGGCATGACGTTATATTTGTATAGAATGAAGCGTATTATACCTATGCGGTTGGTATGCCACAACACAGCAATGCTGAATGAATACAAATTAAATTTCGAGACCGAATTTCAATTTGATTTGTGTAATTTATTATTTAGATTTTGGTTTCACCTATTTTATTTGAATTCTAATAGAAAATTTAAATTAATTTTATGTTGTTTGTTTTTTTTTTTTTTAACGATTGTAGATTCCTATTCTATTCAAAACTTAATTTAAAAGTACTTGGCAATCAAGTCATCAATTAGTATATTTTATTTAACTTTATTCAATGATTATAAAATAGTTTGCAAAAATATAAACCCATTTTAGATAAAATAACAACATTGGTTTAACTTTTTTTGTCATACCTACATGTATGTAGATAAGTATTGTATTATGTATATTTTATATCCTCTTATAGGGTTAATTTTATACAAAAGAAAATAAATAAATCATTTTATCAACAACAATACAAATGTGAGAATCTGAAGTACCTAAGCTGATGTTTATACAAAAGCAGAATTATTATCAATATAGAGTTTTTTACGATGCAGGAGGAAGAGAATAGAATAGTAAAACTTTGTCCTTGTCTGTTGCCGCAGCACACAGTGGAGCAGTTCTATTTAAATTCAATCATTTATTTTTAAGTCTTTATTTTAAAAAGTACTATGAACTTAACAACTTACGAAATGGCAAACAGAACACACTGGCACTAAATTTTAAACATTTAAAAATGGACCGCTAGCTCTAGGTCACTTTTACAGCTAATTGACTCCTATACCTACTAGGTTTTTGTAATTTCATTGAAAATTTCCAAATTCGATTGGAAATCTATCATTTCTCATACAAATTCACATTTCCAAATGAGGTTATTTCAACCAAAATTTTAAATTCAGATTAAATGCATTACAATTCGTCAGCTTTAGGAATCCTTTGCCCCACTGTTACTATAAGTTCTTCATTTGTTTGTTAGTTTGCTGGCTGTTCTGCTTCCTTTGCCTCTGTCATTACCCCCGGGGTAGACTTTTGCTCTTTGAGTGGTGTCCACACTTTAAGTTTAAACGATGATGTGGAGTGTGAGCAGCTTATAACTAGCACCATCACCACTTCAGTACCGCATGCTGCTGCTACTTCTATAATAGGTACTGGTTGGTATCAAACATCATGACACGATGTAAACTTGATTTTAGGGTTCTTAAATCACAAACAATATTATTCACAAGCACAAGTTCCAATGAAAATGGGTGAATTTGTTGTTTGGGCATTTCTGCTGGGTGCTTAAATTGTAGTGCATACTGGCGCTGGCAAAACGGACGGGCGCCGCGCCGCGCCGGTGGCGACGACTACTTAAAGTGTAAGGTTTGGTTTAATTTTCGTGTCTTATACACTACACTAAACTCTGAGCAGTTTAATAGTTTTACTTGCGGTCAATTGAAAGTACTTTCAGATCGATTATTTTATACAGTGCGCGTCCTTGTACTTTTATTTTTTTGCTTTTGATATCTAAAAAAGCCTTGAATTAAATTTTCATTATAATAATTAACAAGAATTCATTGTAGATTTGTTTTTATTTTAATACTTTTTATTGAATCTTAGTTGTCCTATTGGCCTAATTGTTAGGGGATTTTCTGTTTTTGGTTTCTCTCAATTTCATTAGCTCTCGACTAGACAGATGATAAATTATCTGTCATAATTTTTTGTTTGTTTATGGTTGAATGACAGAATTATTTTTTTTTTTTTTTGTAATTTTAGGTTTATTATTTGCCATACTTTTGTGACAAATCTTCTTTTGAATTTATGAATGAATTTAGTTAAATGCGTACTGACTCTCTCCTACATAATAAAAAAAAACCCAAAGTAAAAAAATATATATACATAAAAGTAGAAAAAATAATTAAGTATTCAGTGAAAACATTGAGATTTTGCAAAATGGAATAGTTAATATTAGAAGGAAATTTCGTTCTAGAAACAAAAAAAGTATGCAGTATGCAAATGTATGCATTATGCACATGTATGCAGTATGCACATGTACGCAGTATGCACATCAAAAATGATGAAAATATAAATGCACGCAGGTACCGTACCATACTCTTGGAAAATTTTTCAATTCCTCCCTAGAGCCAGTGGCCCTAAAAATGGAGAACAAAAAGGCATTTTCCTTAGTCACCTAGGCGACAATTTTTTGGGAATTTTTAATTTTCGCAACAGAATTGATCTTCCAAAAGGCAAACTCTGTTTCCACTACGTTTTGTGACAATATTGCAATTTAAAATTGTTGGTATTTATCAAATTTTCAATTTGGATTACCGTCTTCTGTAATCGGTATTCGACATTACTGGCGCAATTGAGGGCAGAACTGTACGTTGTGTGCTTGTAGAGAAGAGATAGTCCATTGAAATGTTATAAAATTTTGGCCGAACCTTGCATTTTGTACAGGACAAAATTTTTTTTGATTGATCTGTAGGAGGGATCAGTGTGAGTGTAAAAACGAGTTTTCGGGGTTGAACTCCCCCCATTTGGCCGCCATTTTGAAAAAGGGGACGTTAAAAGGTCTTCGCGATATCTTGAGAACCATACATCGCACAAACAAAATTTTACGAGTTTTCGGGGTTGAACTCCCCCCATTTGGCCGCCATTTTGAAAAAGGGGACGTTAAAAGGTCTTCGCGATATCTTGAGAACCATACATCGCACAAACAAAATTTTACCACATTTGTGTAGATAATTAAATTTTCTACAAGTTATGTTAACACACTTTTTATCGTAAAATTGAAAACAAAAAAGTTATAATCAAAAAAAGATGACCATTGTCGAGAAAAAGTATCATTATCTTCTTCTTTTATTTATTTTTTATTCTCTTTAAGATAAATTTCTTTGAACGGTCATCTTTTTTTGGTTATAACTTTTTTGTTTTCAATTTTACGATAAAAAGTGTGTTAACATAAATTGTAGAGAATTTAATTAGCTACAAGTGTCGTAAAATTTTATTTGTGCGATGTATGGTTCTTATGGATATCACGAAGACCTTTTTACGCCCCCTTTTTCAAAATGGCGGCCAAATGGGGGGGGGGGTTCAACCCCGAAAACTCGTTTTTACACTCACACTGATCCCTCCTATAGATCCATCAAAAAAAATGCAAGGTTAATGTAACATTTCAATGGACTAAGAGTGTGTGCAGCGCACTCTCTTTGGCAGTAGAATTAACCAAAGAACGCATGCATTATACAGGGTGTCCCGGACCTGGTTGGTTGGTTATAAATAAAATGAATGGGGTTTCATAAAATTTTTAAATGGTTCTTAAATGATTCCTATTCGATATGGCCTTGAGCAAATTATTATGTAATTTTTCAAATCCCAGCAAATTTAATAATTTCGCAAATTTGATTTGAAAAACAAAAAGAAAAAAGAGGCTGGACACTGATAACTCCTCATTGGTTCCCTTTGAAACTCGACACCCGATGCTTTTTCTATAAGAAAATTACCAATTAAAAATCTTCGAAAGCCTTATCAGTTGTGAAATCAAAGGAAGACCAAAGATGGCTGTTTGCTCTAAATACCTATGTATTTGTATATGCGACACTAAAAATTTCAACAATTTTTAGCAGTTTCTTTTGCATTTTTTTTTTTTTTGGCTTAGAAAAAAAAAACCGTCAATTGAATTTTTTTACAAACCTTATTAATTACTAATACTGGTACTGTGTGCGGATTAAAATTATTTCGCAGTCGATATCATTGGTTGTTCTCGAGATATTCGAGGCGAAAAACAATTTTTAGCAGTTTTTTTTTTTTGCAGTTTTGTTGGCCTAAAAATACCTTTCATGGGATTTTTTTTACAAACTCTACCGATTATCAACTTTAACTTTGTGTATTAAATAAAACTAACCGGAAGCGAATATCTTTGTGTGTTCTCAAAATATTCGATATTTTTTAACAAGTTTTAATGGTTTTTTTTAATTAAAAAAAAAATTGTGGGCTAATTTTTTTTAAGTCTTACCAATTTTGCACTACGTCATTTAGCATAGAATGAAATCAGGCCGAAGTCGATAGCATGATTTGTTCTAGAGATATTCGAGAAACAAGCCATTTTACAACTTTTATTTTTAATTACTGTAATAAAAGATAATTGAATTTTTCTGAACATCCTTTCTGCACATTATGGCCCTATTATGTGTAAAATAAAATTTATTCGAAGTCGATATTTCTCTCGAGATATCGTAGGCGAATAAAAGCTTCCGAACGTATGTACACACATGGTACAGACATCTTTCTAAAAACAATGTAAGCGGACTGCAGACACTTCGAAACGTGGATACATGTCAGCATTTTCAATTCGCCAAATCGGACCGATTACAATAACTTCCAATGGGAATTAAAAAGTACAAACGATTAAAAATTAAAATTAACTTTAAATTTTTCATTCTTAAAAATTTGATCTACAGTAGTTTTCGGTAATTTTCTCACTTAAAAATTAATTTAACTCAAGAAACACTGTGATATATCAGATATAAATAAATAATTTAAAAAATTCACTTTTATTTTTCGGATTAGGAATTATTTTTACTCACTTCTGTGTAATTATTCATTAACAAAATATAAAGGGTATTCATGCAACGAGATAAGTTTACCAATTGTGTAAAAAGATAAGTTTACGCAAAAGTTTGCGTGAACGTCCTTTTTATTAAATTGGATAAATGCTGCGTAGTTGAATCAGCTGTACGTTAAACGTCAAATGTGTGAAACATTAGACTTGTTCAGATTTCGAAGTTATTTTTAAATGGAGAACCTCTCCCAAACCAACGCGAAATTGTAGACATTTTTTTCGGAGATACAAAAATGTTAGATAGATACGAGTCGGATTTTAAGGTAGAACTATAACCGCCATATTATTAAGTCTTGGATTAAAATGAACTTTTAACGCCATATTATTCAGTGTTGATATATCTGAACACTTCTAATTCTAAAAGTCACAATGACGTTCGATTCGTATTAGTTTATCCAAATAAATTTGTATAAGTTTCCACAGCAAAATCCTTAGATAATTTTATCAAATTTGCGTAAACCATTTCCCATACAAAATTTGACAGTTCATTTACCAAAAGATAAACTTATCCAAAAGATAATTTTATATAGTGTTTTACGACGTTGCATGAATACCCTTATTATATTGATAACAATATTAAATTTGAGTTTGAATCCTTACCTAAAAAGAAAAAAAAGAAACAACAATTATAGATAGTAATAGGTATTTTAAGTTAAAATAAATAATATTATAAAATATTTTATTTAATAAGTAGTACGGCCCTATCGAGGTAACCGTCTGAGCGGAATTCTCTCCGAATTCTCTCTGTTCGAGTGTAAACAAAATGAAAATATAACTATAAAATATGCGATTTAACAACGAATGAATAAATATTCGTCTACTTTGACATTTCTTTCACATGGCTTTTTCTATCCGTCATGAGTGACCACCACAAGAGTGATTTTGACGTTAGTCACGCGCGAACAATTTTGTTCGTTGAAGTGTCAATCGTATGTGAAACGCGAATAGAATTTGAGAGTTGGTAAGAATCTGATTGCTGTTCAAGACAACTACATAATTTTTTTTCTCAAAGGTATCTTATTTTAGCAATTAAAGCCTGGTAGATCGGGAAAAGACAAACTTTATCTCTACAAAAACGTTGGAAAAATCGCGCAAAATTATGTTTTTCTTCTTTTGTTTTCTTTTTGTAAAATTATCGGTAAATAATAGTTGATCGTGTTGATCGTGCAAAATTATTGAACTGTCAAAATTTTTCCCGCAAAATAATGCTTCGAACATTATTTTTTGTAGAAAAATTTAGTGGAGACTTCGCCCTACAGTGGGTACACACGTCACAATTTTGCGCGTGAACTGCGTCGGTACTGCCTGGAAAAAAAACTGAAGACAAAATTTTTCCGAACACAAATGAAATATGAAAAGAAATATTTTTCTCGATCTGCGTACTAGGCTTAAAAGGCAAATTTTCAGATCTAGGCATTATCAACCCAATTCTAAATATTCCCCGGGAAAAAACTCCCCGGGAGACACATTCTTTCGGGAGTAAAATACTCCGATTCCGAATTCCCCCGTTGAATTCTTTTACCCACGATAGAGGGAATGAGAGTTCTGAATGATACAAACAGCTTTTTTTTTAGTATTTGACATATAAATCAAATTGTAGAAGGAAAATAATTTATTCCCGGGGAAACATTTCCCCGGGAATTTTCATTTAGAATTGGGCTATATGATTATATTTCTACGATTTTGTTTAGACTTTTTGAAGAATTTAGGTTTATAGATATTTTTAAATAACGACCAAATTGTCATGAAACATAAGCAAGAAAAATGAGAGTTTAAGGTAATTCGTGTGAATCTGTTCGCTAGTTTGTGGAATGCGTTCTGCTGTTGTGGATTGTGAATAAGGGTTTGAAAATTCGCAGAAGATAAGTTGTTGGTCGAGTAAATAATATTATGCTGTTCCAACAGATAGCTTTATGAAAAAAAAAAAATTGTCTCGTTAATTTTAGCTTTACTTAAAAAAGGAATCGCACTAAAGAACTTAATAAAAACAGCTTTGATTTAGGTACTTTAAGCTTTAAAACCAATTATAAACAAATAAATCCATTGTCATTAACATTTTATGACCTCATTTCTCTTTACAACAACGACAAGAAAGATTCTTTCCCAGTCGTAGTATAGTAACTTAAAATCTATACAATATTGAAATCCTCTTCAACTTCCTCCTTAACATAAAAGAGAAAGAGAGCTCAATAACGAACAACATCCCATTAATCACTAACAAAAGCAATAAAAGCTGAAACTATTTGCAAGATTCGTTTAAATGTAGGTATGTATGTACCTATCTATATTGTCATGAATTAGAACGTAGCATAGTTACAGTTCATCCATCCCCTTTTAAGTCGCAGCCATTACAAAAAGATTTTTCTGCTGTCTTCAGCGTTATTTCAATTTAGTTGAATATGTGCGTGTTTTGGAATTTATTCAGGTTACATAAATTCAATGGAAGGCATATTTACAATAACAGAATTTGTTCCTTCTGTTTTTTTTTTGTTTTCACCGTTATTCCTGTTATAACGTCACTTTCGTTTGATTCTCGTAGGTATGTATATACGATGTTAAAAATGCAGAAGGGTGAGTCTATGGATTTCAAGTAATTTTGACAAGAAAGATAATATCTTTGTGAACACGTCAGAGGTCGGTCGGTGCAATTCACTAAGCTAGGAGAAAAGCTGTCTTCCGAAGGTAGAGCGAATATCTGAATATCTAAATCCAATTCATAGTGAATTCAGAGTGAAACAGTCGTGATTTCCACTTTTAAATATTATAATTCCCTTTTATTTTTATTTTTATTCAATTTATCCTTCATTTTTCAGATGTTTATGGCTTTCACCTGCTCCAAGAAAACAAATAATCCTGTAAGACTAGCGATAGAGAAGAAAAAAAAAAAAATAAGTTGTACCTATGGCTGTGTTGCACGGTCTTGCTTATACGTTTTTCACACCTAACCGAAAACTCGGATTTTGGCAACAAGAGGTGTGAGTAGACTTAACATATAAAACTCTCTTTTCATCGTTTATTTTATGGCTGAACTGTTATACTGAAGAGAAAAATAAGTAATTTAGTGTTTGTTTCGTATTCGAACTGTTCCAAGAAGATTTTGCAGTAATCTACTACATTATAAAATCAGAAAATGTATGGAAAGTCTAGTTGATTTCGATGAGATTTTGTGCTTTTTTTTAAGCGCACTGCGAATGTTTGCGAATTTTGACACTTCATTCACATAAGTAAGTGGTCGCTGACAACTGCGAATTACATGTACACACGAAGTAAATTGAGTGGTTGAGGTTAAATTCGAACGAACAATGCGTCAGTTTGAACAATGCGTCCTGCTGTTGCGTGGATTGCGAATTCACGTTTGACAGAAGAAGATATTTTGTTGGTCATGTGGAAAATATTAAAATACAAAATATTCCAATAAAAATTTATTTTAAGCAGTGTTTTTCGAATAAATTTGTTGATTGGAACATTTGAACCTCAAACCATGATTGTGTACAACTGGCACTTAGACTCCCGAGTTCAAACCAAGATTAAGTTAATAAATTTCATGAACTAGCTTTGAATCATAAAAACACTTTCAAAATATACAGGGCACTTTGATTTAACTTTATAACTTTCAGTTGCCAAAAATCTTATTAAATCAAAGTATGACACTGGACGTACAAACGTGGTTTAATATTTAACCCGCGTGGTTTCGGAAATTTAATTGGTCGATTTCGGCGAATTAAGCGCCGGCGGTTCAAGGTTCAAGTATGTGATAATAGCCAATTACATGCCTGAACCATCACTAAACTTCGGTTAATACGCTGAAATCGGTGAATTAAAAATCCTCAACCACGGATCAACATTTAATCCACGATTGTACAAATAGCCCATGGAATTTCAATTGAAGTTTTTTCTTAATAATATTTTTAAAAATTTCTTGTTTTGCGATTTAGTTATTTCGCATATGGACACTAGAGCAAAAATGTATAGGAGTGGTTTAAGACGCGAAGACAGGAGTCAGACAGGGTTGTGCGCTAAGTCCAAGTCTATTTGCATTATTCATCGATGAGGCATTACCATGCGGTGTAGATTACACAGGAGTTGTCATCAAAGCATTGCTATTTGCGGATGATATTGTGCTATTTGCTTACACTCCCGAATCACTCCAGCTCATGATAAATAAATTGTTTGAATATTGCACACGATGGAATCTGTTGGTTAACCTGAACACATCGAAAGTGATGGTGGAAGCAGGTCCAACGCAAACGAGCAATGGTAATAAAACAACGAAAGAATCGAAGTAGTGAAAGAATATAAATACCAGGAGTCCATTTAACAAAGAATTTAGAGATGGAAAGGCATCTTAACATAGAACTATTAAAGGCAAAAACTGCTATTAACATAGCATGGAGAGAATGTTTTAACAACAAGAATATTGCGAGTAGCAGCAAATATAAAGTTTTCGAACAGTATCTGAATCCATTCTTTTCTGTGCAGCTTAAGTGTGGGGAGGCAAAAGATATGAAACTGTAGAAAAACTGAAAAACGAACATTTTGCCTTCCTCCAAGCACTCCGAATTGCATGATAATGCTGGAAACAGGTAAATCTCCTTTTCTAACTAAGAGGGAAACTCCTGAACCGCATCCCGAAGAATTACCAATACTTTGCCAAATTTGTAATATTTCGGAGCGTTAGGATCTGTTTCATTTTGTTGGAAGATGCCCGTGTCCTAAGGGAAACATGAAGACACGCATTGGGGAGTGACTCTCTAACAGATGATAAAATAATAGACCTTCTGAATGAAATGGAAATGAATTGTTCAAATTTTGCAACACTACACTTAATTACAGGATCAGAATATTAGGCGAGTATTTTTAATTCACCAACTGTAACTTATTTTATCAATATCAATCATGTCAATCAGGCAGAGGGCAAATCCATGCTTTATTGATTGTATATACAATTATTGTAAAAATTATAACAAAGGCAATAAAAAATCAATCTAACTCTAAAAAAAATCTATTACTTCGCTAATTATTGTATCGCATCTCATTATTTCGCCAATTATTATTTCGCTTTTTATTATTTCGCATTTTATTATTTTGCACTATTTAGCTTTTAAATTGTTCATCCTTCCGGCATTTCACATTGTTGGTGTTCTCTATCAATCTATGATCGTTATGTCAAGTTTGAGTGAAATCTCGAGTTCGATTTTCTGCACGAATCTAAGGGCCATTTGCTGAAACGAAACTTAAATATTTATGTTCAACTTAAATGCTTATGTTCTACTTTTTCCTCAGCGTAAACTGTCACATAAGCTCTTATGTTGAACTTAAATACTTAAGTTTCGTTTCAGCAAATGGGCCTAAGACTTGCCCAATAGTACGTATATCGCAAGTAAAAATGGCCAGATAACGAATAGCTAGAAAACGAATAACCACAGATAACGAAACGATTAGATAATAAAACGGCCAGATAACTAAATGGCGAGATAACTAAACGGCGAGATAACAAAGATAACGTGAATTAACAGTTAGCGTAATAAGATCTTGTAAAACAACAAATTGCCACCTTATAATTTTCGATATGAAAAACGGCGAAGGAACTTTTGAGAAATTATCGCTTTGCCGGTTGATTCAAAAATTCCCAAAATGTTTTTCGATAATTGCGAAGTAATCAAGGTTTGTGAAACAATTTTCGTTATAACGGGCGGCAAGAAAAACACATTTTTGCTTTTGCCCTATTTTTAAAGTTGTCCAAGTAATAAGCCACGACTAGGTTGGACGAACTTTTAATACTTTGTTTTACATTAAAATCAAATTACAATTCATCTTGACTGTTTATGTAAATATTTAAGTTAAATTTTAAGCCTTCCATATACTCCATTTTGAAATAATATTTTGAACAAATTTGAATTTGATTTGTTTAAGAATCCATAAAATTCCCTTAAATACCTGATACATAGAATCATAAGAAAAAAGGAAGGACATCATAAATAATAGATAAGCCGGTGGAAATAAGGAACAAAAATAAATAAACTCTCAAAATGTGGATAAGTTATAGGGGTAAAAGCTGGTGTGACCCTCTTCATCTTTTACCTACATTTTTATAAAGATATTGATGGCAGACAATTGTTCAATTTAAATGCAAATCGGCCTTCTCTTTGTACAAATAATAATAATATAGATTTCGGACTGGAATTAACATAAACAATGTGCAGGAAATAGTTGCTTTAGCCTTATGCAAATTGAAATGTTAAAGCCTCCCCCCACAGCATACCATCGCATCGTATCGCCATATTAGTCTTGTTCGTTGTGTAGGTATATAGGAGAGCACATGTGGGTTTTATAGGCATTGCTTTAAATCCCTCGCGAATGTGAAGGAAATATATTTTCCTTCTGTTCCCAAGGACAAAACAAAATATCCATTAAATGGAAAGCCACAAAAGGATACCATGCGGTATATGCTGTAGTGTAGGTACCTCGAAACCTTAGTAAGCCAAATACACCAAATACATGTATAGCCCCAGCACTAGCAGCACTTAGCGTATAAAAGTTGTTATTATTGAAGAACATTTCAAAAACTCCTTTTACTTTTTGAACAAACACACTCGATTCAACACAAAACTGCCATAAGGAACAGGCGAGGCTTCAGCGGCCGATAGAGTGACTTTCACTCAGCTTTTGTGTATAATGTTTCTTGCTTCTTTGCTGGGGTTTTCGTTTGTGTCAGTGATTTTCATCGTTCTCTAACGACCTTCAAATTACCAGAACATTGTAAAACACAAACATACACATAGTGCATTTATATTCATAGAAAAACTACACAAAGCACAGAAAAGTATTAAAGGACTTCTAGGATAAAAGCAAATTTCAATGGTTGCCAAGTTAGAATATATACCAAAGATTTTGGACTTTTTCAACATTACCAAATAAGCATGGTCATGTTATACCATTTTAATTTAAAGTCAGAAGTCTATTCTTTTATTCTATTTTGGGGTCAAATTCTTTAGTTTTTATTTTAATTTAATTATTTTTCACTAAAAATTTTGAACAAAAGAAAAGAAATTTGGTAAAAAATTACGTAAAAACTTAATTAACACACCTAAATGGAATCCATTCAAAGTGGAACCCATTTAAAATGACAGAATTTAATGTAGATACAGGGTAATTCAACCAAGGTGTGACAAAAAGCTTGAGGGTGTAGGTTGAGTCCAGACAAGAAAAAAATCGTATGGGGTCTATTTCCCCCGTTTAGGTGGGAGGGGCGATTTTCTAAGTTAAAAAAGAAAATCATTGGAAAACAACGGCAATACTTGGAATGCTATGTTATACACTAGTCAAAATAACTTCAAAAATTAAGGCAACAAAACAAAAAAAAAAAAACACTTTTTTTTAATGTTTTTTGAAGAGCTGTATCTCTGTCAAAAGTGATCATATTGAGATGGAACAAAAAGCATTCTAAAGCATTTTGTTTTTTGTGTTGTAAATTTTAGCCAATGATTTTTTTAAGGTACCGTTATTCCACAATCATAAGAAACATCACAATCGAAAAATTTTAATTTTTTTTAAATTTTTTGAACAGTGTCATTTTCTTTGATTTTTTTTTTGAGCCAGATAAATGTGTATTGATCTGATAACTTGTTTGTTTAGCTTTAATGTCGTCTTTTTTCGGCACTCTTAAATTTTTTTTTCAGAAGAATATCTGGCTTTGAATGAAAAAAAAAAAAGACCTTTGACTTTGGCTACCAATATCTCAGCAAGGAATACCGATAGGAAAAATTTAAAGGCAGTTTTAAAAACTGGAATTAATTTAATACAAGATATTTTTAAAACTTTACTACGATTATTTTTTTGGCCACTCACCGCAAGATTAAGGAAAGGTCAAAAATCGACTTTTAAAGACTTTTAGTAAATCTTTCACTGCTTTACAAATATTGATTGCAGGACTTAATTTTGGTAAGACATTTTAAATAGCTATAGACCACCAGTACATCTGTTAAATTTCAAATCAATCCATTGAACCGTTGTCGCGTAACGAATGATCAAAGTCATACATACCAATTAAAGGAACAAATTGTATGCTTCATAAACATTGTGAAATCGTCATTAAAATGAAAAAGAACAGAAAAATTTCTGTCCACTTTTCCCACATTTTTGTGCTAGTAACAATTATGATAACAGTTGACAAGAAAAAAAAAACATTTTTTGGAAAAAAAAAAATTAAAGGAAAAAATTGAATAATTTTTTTCAAAATTTTAAATATTATAATTTTTTTTTGTTGAAAAGATTGTTTGTTTCCCTTAAAAAAAAAAAAGAATTGTAACTACTAATGCAAAGCTGTGAAAAAAAGTGGCCAAAAATTTTTCTTTTCTTTTCCATTTTGATGACGATTTCACATTGCTTATAAACTATACAATTTGTCCCTTTAATTTAAAAAAATTGTCCCTTTAATTGAAAAAAAAAAGTCAAAGCTAAAACTTGAATTTTCAATTTAAATAAAAATAAGTTTAAGCTTGATTAGTCTTCTAAAAATAGTTTTTTTAAATTAGCCAACGTAAGATTTATGCCGAAAACAGATGTGCAGCTTTTTCTCATGCAGCGAAAATAAATTTACACAGGTTCTTATGAGGCCTGACATATTCCAGTGTGACAAAATGCTAGAGCGTGTAGACTGAGTTGAGACATGAAAAAATCGGATGGGGGGGGTCTATTTCCCCCCGTTTATGCGGGAGGGAAATTTTTTTCTAAAAAATCGACTTAAAATAAAAAAAAAATTATTAAAAACCAACGGCAACACTAACAATGTTATGCGATACTTACCTCCCCCCCCCCCCCCCCCCACATACGATTTTTTGTCTTGACTCGACTCAGCCTACACATTCACCCTGTATGATAAGGTATATATCTCAAATTTCTTAATTTTGTTTGACAGTCCAAACTATCATCGACTGTTTTTGTTGTTTTATGCATTGAATGCTGCCATTTTAAATGGGTTCCACTTTGAATGGACTCCATTCGGGTGTGTTCATAAAGTTTTTACGTAATTTCCTATCGATTTTCTGCAGAGTCATAGGTCGTTTCCTGTAGCTTTTGGTGCAGTCGATAGCTATGCTTTATCAAATATTTTCTGACTTGACAGTTATAGCGATCAGGAAAACGCATCAGAAAAAAATTTTGTTTTGTATAGTTCAATGTTTTATCATACGATTTGAAGTATAAAAAGGATACGAATCGATGGTAAATCAATTGCAATATTTTTTTCATGAAAAAAATTTAAATTGGAGGAAATACTTTGCCTTAAACAAGTACTTATTCATTTTCCTGATGGGAATTCCGTACAGAAAACGAGTTTCCATCAGGAAATGCATTTTATAGAATAAATATTTATTTTAAAGAATTTTTTTTTAATGAAATAAATATCTCAAATGATTTACCATCGATTTGTATCCTTTTTATATTTCAAATTGTATGGTAAAACATTAAATTATCAAAAAGAAAATTTTTCCTGATGCGTTTTCCTGATCGCTATAATCGGCCCCTTAATCCGAAAGGCTTCAACAGCTTTATGTACCACGGACTATTATGCACCTACTAAAATTTTGAATCTTTTTTTTTATTTTTTTTTTTAAATTTTAGATGCAAAAAGCGTTAACTTCTCATGGTATGCTCTTTGTTGTTGTTGATGTTTTTTTTTTTTTTTGCCAAAAAAGGAAACATATACCGACATATGTACTAAAATAGTTTGGCAATCATAGTTATCAGTTAAAATAGTTCGGAAGATTTGAATAAAAAATATTGTGTGCAATACACACGCACACATGTATAGGTACTCAAATAAATTCTAGGAAAAAAAAGCATGGTGAATCAGATAATAGTAAGAGTGTGTATCAAAATAATTAATGTCGGTTATTCAAATAAACAAGAAATGCAAATTGAAAAGCACAATAAAGTCATATATGTATGTATGTAGAACATAAATAAAATACAAAAACAAAAAAAAAAAATAGAAACAAATTTAAAAACGAATGAAAGGCTTGAAAAAAAAAAAAAACAGCTGTAGAACGGAAAAAACAATTTTCATTTCAGCATTTTTAGCTTTTCTTTGTTTCGCTCCCCTTTTTTTTTTCTTTTTTTTTAATCTACTATTTTGAAGTGACCTTCATGTGCAGAAGCATGTTAAGCCATCGTTAGGAAATCCCCATACTGTAATAATAGTCTAGCTCTCCCCTTTCTTTGTACATCAAATTTCTACATTGAAATTGAAAAGAAGAGTTTTTTTTCTGTTCGAAAAAAATAGGAGCAACCAAGAGGAGGAAGAGGAGGATGAAAACTGGGATAGACTGATGGGGCGTATTTAGAATAAAATAAATATTGAAGGCAGGAGAAGGTGGTTTTATAATGCTCTTCATTGGAATCCATCTTTTATCGATTCATTCAAATGTAAAACTCATTGATAGGAAACAGAAGCGCCACCGCTTGCTCTATTCAATAGGCAACAACAAACCGTCAGTCAGGATTATATTTGAAAGGGCGAATAAAATTTAAAATTTCAGTTTAACAAAGTTTATTCCATTTCAAGTCCGATCCGACGTATAAACAAACACACAGGGAGATGTGATGAGGCGCCAATATGCATAAATCGCAACTTATATACCTACAGAGATGCATAGAACAGACACACACATTAAATGCACTTCATAATGAGAGAAAGCGAGAAGGAAGAAGATAAGCTATGCTTCAGCTGAATGCAATCAGAGATAAATTTCCATTTTGTAAACAAAGACTTTAGTTTAATCACCCAGAGTTCTAAAAGCAATTCATTATATCTTATGGATTCATATCTAAAAGTCTCGAGTGCAAGAGCATAAATAAATTGATATCTATGTATACTGATAGTTCAAAATAGAATATTTTCACATTCATTGATTTTTTGAACAAACAGGATGTGAGAGACATATATACATATGTATACTTAATCGGTTTTGGACAAAATTATAAAAAAAAAAAATGCACGACTGCATAACACGAAATTGCTTTTGTAGAGTTAACAATTATATAATGTTGAAGATTAATGTATATTAAAAATTTTATACTAAAAAAAAATATTTTTCTTTAAGACTTACAAAAAAAAAAAAAAAAGTATTTTCAAAATATTTAAATACAGTGAAAGCTCCTTTTGCGGATAGCTCCCTTAAGCGGACAATCCCCTTGGACGGACAAATTTTCACGACCGTGGATCTTGGATCTTAATTCCATACATTTTATGATCCCTTAAGCGGTACCCGGACGCGGACAAGTATATTAGACGTGATTTGTTAAATTTAATTCCCTTAACCGGACAAAAACCTTTTTTAAGTATGTACATTTCAGCTCTTATTTTCAGAAATACTTTTACATATATATTTTTTTGCATTAAAAACGTTCCCTCTGGTTCACAGCGACAATAGATGCGATGTCGACAAATCATTGTCTGTGATAAAATGCATAACGGATTTTATTTCTGCAGTCTGCTTTGTTTTTTTGTATCTTCATGTTCATTTGTAGTTTGAATAAATTTCATGGCCTGTAGGTGCAAAAATTTTAGACATTTTCCCTTGGACGGACAACTCCCTTAGAACGGACAAAAGTGTTATGAACGTCGCTGTCCGGCTAAGGGTGCTTTCACTGTATTGTTTACCAGATTGCAAGATTATAACAAAATCGGTCGAACCATTTGAAAGATTATAGGCGAAAAGCTCGAAAGTAACGCATTTTTCTCAAAAGCATCAAAACCCTCGATATTTCCTTTTTTGTTAAACACAACCTGAAACCAAATTTGGAGCTAATCGGCCTATTGTTTAGGTCTAAGCTCGAATTACATTGGATGTACTGACGCAGAGACCGACGGACGGAATGGCGAATACCACTTTTTCGGACTTCTCCATCATCATAGTGTCAATTTTAATCAGAACCTCGAATTTTTTTTTTACACGAAACGAATACTTGTCCTGTTGATAAGGTGGCCTTCCGTTCTCTTTTTCAGCATCGTATCATCTCTGTTACTAAATTGGCCTCCCTATGTCGTATTATTGTCTTTCACCACTATATTTATCTAAAACCACATTCCGTAGGTAATTTTTTCATTACTAAACTACTTAAACATAAACAATCGTATTTATAAACGCTGTCTAACTTTAGACAGCCGTCCAAGTTATAAATTAACATTTTTACTGTTGTCTAAAGTTATCTAACATTTTATTTAACTTTAGACAACGAAATCTATTGTCTAAACCTTGACAAGTTGACAAGCATTAGCATATTTCCGACAATTTCAAAATATTGAGCCCCTGTCCTGTCCAGCTAGTCAAAAATCAAATAAATACCGACTAAAAAAGTATACACATTCTAGTTTGATAATTCAATTCTGGTATCTAATTTACGCAATTGTGATGAATGATTTGCAAGTTGTCATTCTCATCCGTCAAGTTATTGTTGTTGACGGTTTTTTTTTTAAAGCGGAACTGACATTTAAATGTAATATGAAGAAGCTACACAACTTTTTTAATAAAATTCGTTCTCAAACTTTTTTACGTTAATGAAAGATTGTCCTATTTTTTGCCTCTGAAAAAATGGTAACGGTGCCTAGTATAAATTAAAAAAAAAAAAACACTGATTCCCCACAGACAAGATAATAATAGAAAATAATTTGTATGAAAATATATTTTTTGAACAAGAAAAAAACCTCTTAAATATGAATATAGAATATAGCTCCCAACCCAGGTTTAAACTTTGTATGTCCATACAACAGCACAAATAATGGTTGCAATGTAATTTGCGTATAGCCCAACTTCCTGTGCATCACCCTATAATTCTATACATTTGTATCGTTATTTTTATTTCAAAGCTACAAAATGGACTTAATTTTTCATCTCCTCGTATATAAACACAAAGAGTTGAATATTTGTGCTCAAATTATTTAAAATATCCTTTCAGAATAGGAAATGAATTAATATTTCCACCATGTCCGCAATTTATATCCTTACACAAAAGCGGAATATATTTATTATTTGAAATTCGCACGCAATATTCCAAAAAGGAAAAAAAAAAACTACAAACAAACACAAAAAGAATATGTATTAAATATGTATGTATATTAGGTACCTATGCTTGTACGTCAGAGATTGAATTAAAACTTTGTATTGTGTACATATTTTGGGTTCAATCAAATATAATACGCTTAGGTACCTACATAAATATAAGATGAAAACTTTGATATACCTAACAACTTAAACCAAAGAGCTTTAAGTCCACAAATAGAAAAGGACACCCAGCCCATTCGGAACCAGGTCATTTTTGTTGCTTAATGTTCTGTTGAATGATTAATGTTTTTTTTTTCTCGCCTCCAATTTTTTTTTGACTGATGACAGTTAGCTTAACAGATACAACAGCAATATTCCATAGAAAATCAATCATTGAAAAATAACTCCCACGAATTGTATGTACGTGATTTGAATTGTATCTACAGTTTTACTATTTGTATTTATACCTATAAAGATGTGAGTATTTTTAAAATAAATCTATTAGCCTAGTCAGAGCCTCAGATTACATTTGAAATCGATTGAATAAAGATTTTTTTTTGCGTTGGCCCATTATAATACGAACATAATTTTATTTTCCGGATTTAGTAGAAAAATATTTATGAATTGTAGACCCAATAATGAACAACTAACAAAATTTTGACTCTGAAATTTGATTTTCAAAAACATCGGGGAGAGTACGATAACTCAGGCACCGCAAAATAATAACGGATTTTTATAGAGGTTTAATACAATCATTTTTTACTATGGGGGGGGGGGGGGGGGGGGGGTGTTTATCTCGCCCGTTTAGAGGGTAGCGTCAATTTTAGAAAAAAATTAATTAAAATAAAAAAAATAAAAATTATTACAAAACAATGGCAACACTTACAATGAAGCACTATACCGGTTTTGAAAGCCAGAAATCTGTACTTAAATCCTATTTTTAAATTAAATAAATTTGTATGCAAACTCAAAAGTTTTATTAAAAAAATGAAAACAAAGTTAAGACCAATTTTTTTCAAAATTGTGTAATGAAGTGCTAAATTGGCTTTCTGTGGCCAATGCGTATATCAAATCTAAATCGAATACAAAAAAAAACTTTTATCGTAAAATTGAAAACAAAAAAGTTATAATCAAAAAAGGATGATCGTTGTCAAGAAAAATATTATTACCTTTTGTATATTCATTTTATATCCCTTTAAATAATTTTCTTAAAACGTTCGTCTGTTTTTAACTACAACTTTTTTGTTTTCAATTTTACGGTAAAAAATAAAATGCGTGGTTCTCTAAAATCCACTCAAATGGGGATTTTCAACCTCTTAAACTCACACTGATCCCTCCTACAGATCCATCAAGAAAAATTTTGTCCTGTACAAAATGGAAGGTTAATGTTAAATTTCAATGGAATGTATATAGGGAATCACATGGAAATGCTTTGTACAAAATTTTAAGCAATTCAGTCCAACATTTTACGCTCTAACTCAAACAACAGTGGACGCACAGATGCACAGAACGACGACACGACGCACGCAGAGTGCGTCGATTGTATGGAGGTAGTGGACAAAAATCTATTTTTCAAAAGTGAGGTAAGAGTTTAAACGAATTGGTTGGTAAATGTAATAAATACAGGATTTTACTCAATTTGAGGAATTTTCACGCCCCCTGTCACGCCCACTGTTGGTAAAAAAATTCGTTTTATAAAAACCCCTCTTACGATAGTGATTTTAAGTATTAATATTCTGGTCAGTTTAAAAATTATAAATTAAAAAAGTTAGAAGGTCGCCCACTGCCACGCCCATTTTTGATATAAAATATTTTGTTTTTTTAAACTTCTCGTACGATATTGAAAAAAAGTATCAAGAATTGATGTGTGTGATAAAAAAAAAAATCATTTTAACCGAAATCTACCCACTGTCACGCCCACAATTGTATTATTATTAGTAAGAAGCTAAACATTTCAAAAATTTAATGATTTTTACGATATAAAAAAGTTGTAATATTTAAAAGGTTAGTAGGAAAGTATAAATATTCTCAAAGCACAACAACCATAAAATATATTGGCATAAAATATTTTTTAAAATATAATGCATGTTTTTATTGATGACAAAAAAAAATTATTAAAAAAAGAATAATAACAAAAGGAAAAACTGAAAAATAAAAAATTACGAAGAAAGATCACTATCCGAGTCTTCAAGAGTTTTCATGTAAAAACCTACGTTCAAGATTTTTGTCAAAAAATCTTACTTTTTCCGCCAAACTGTTTTTAGTTGTAACCGGGAAACATTTTTTAATTCATACAATATAAATTCAATAACACCTTCAACTTTTGTGTTTTATCAAAAGAAATCTATTTTTCAAATTTGTTTTTCATTTTTTTTGGTTTGACCTTGCCCTACAAAAAGTCAAATATTTTGAAGGTTAGCAAAAAGTAGCAATGAAAGTTTGTACTTTTACAAAGAACAAAAGTACCCAGTAGAATATAATGAGATCAAATTTTCTGATATGATTTGATATGTTTTTTTTTAAACTCAGCTTAAATGAAATTTTCATGGCAAAAACAAGAATCGTTTTGATTAAATAATCTTAACACCAATTTTACAAAAAAAAAAAAATAATAGTAAAACACCCATACCAACTCTTGAGGTATCTATAATTACTATGCACAAGAAAAAAATTGATGGCGAAGTAATTTTTGTATACAAAATCAATCACGAAACAACAAAATCAAATTCTAAACTAGAACTGAAGCTAAAATTACCTTGACTGTTGATAAGAATGCCGCTAATCTACCAAGTACAAAAGAAGAAACGATTAAAAATAACAAATAACAGTTATTAGAGATGTCCTTGTTAAACTGCACAAGCACATCATTGTTGCTTTAAACACAACATTCATTTTTTTTTATTTTTGTTCACTGGTCAACGCACTGTGCGACGGATGGATTGCCGAAATCCACTTTTTCGCACTCATCGTAGTTCAATTGTCATAATGCAAAAGATATTCATAGAATAATCACTGCACTTCCATACCTCAGAACGAAAATCAGAACTAATTAAAAAACAATAAAGAAGAATTAAAATGTCTAATTTTAGACAAATATTATTGTTGTCTACCTCCAAAACTTTATTTACAAATATTTTGCATCGACTGTCAACATTTGGTTTGAGGTAAGGAAAGTTTCTAGTTTTTGAATAATTACCTGCAAAGTAATTAATAAAAAATTCAATTGAATTCATTAATTTATTTCAGAATGAATGATTTTACAGGTAAGTTACTGAATATATGTATGAAGTCAGTTTGATTTTTTGCAAAGAATAGGGTCATAGTCATATCGCCACCTGAATGCAAGAACTAGGTAACTACATTTTTGTCTTTTTTGAGATAATATGATTTTAAGGTACCTTACGGTAGTTACCATTTAATGAAATATATATTTGAGTCAAATTCCTTTTCTGCTACAATATATGGATCAATGAAAAAACTAGACAACTAAAACAACGCAAGAATTTTCAGTGCAAGAAGTAGGTATCTGCGATATGAATTTTTTGGGTGATCTGAATCAGGTAATTAAAGTTATCTTATTTGAACACTTGGCTCGCACAATCAGCTGCAACTCAAGTAAGACCTGTTAAGTCTAATAAAAAATTCAAAAACTGAACCAAAGCGAAAAAGTAATAAAAAAAAATTTAAAGTATAAATACCTATGTATGATTTTTTTTACTACTACTGTATACCCATCCAAACAGCAGCTAAATAAAATGTATCAAACAATATGGATAATTCTACTGACAATGTTGTTTAAGATAATACATAATTTACCGTTTTATGCACTTGGTTACACAGCAAAAAAAGCTTTTCATTAAATCTGAAAAAAACTATTGCGTTCGATGTGATCGGATTTAATTTATTTATATTTCTTCGCGAATTTAAAAATTAAAGTGATGTTTTAGTAAAAATAAAAATGATAACCCGAGCTAAGTATCGTACGCAAAAAATTCACAAAAAGGTATTTTCTTAAAACATGCAAGATTTTTTTTAGGAATATAGCTAGGTGCTTAACCGCGAAAATAGTTATTTCAGATCTTGAAAAAAGACTTTAGTTAGCTGGTAGCTGTCTCCGATGTCTGTGTGGTTTCAGACTTACATATGTACATACAATTCTCAATGAAGTTAAGCATTTTTATCTCAGAAAGTAAAATGATTATAATTAAGAATCAGCAAAAAAAATTGGTGCAAGAATTGGATAACTACCTATTGTTTCACTAATTATTTTATATTTCAGGTAAAATAACAAAAATAATAATGATTTATTCGGTATCTTATAGATCACGAATATCCTTATCACGTAAAAAAAAATTATGTTGCTGTGTTCGGATTACATTGGAAAAAGAGTCTAGTAAAATATTCTTATTAACGTTTTTGCTGATAACTCGAAATATGATAAATGCGAGTTACCTAGTTCTTGCATTCAGGTGACGATATGTAATCTACAAACATTCCATGAAGTTGTTTTCGGAGACATTCACTCATTTCCATAGTGGTATACATAAGTTTTACAAAAACTTATGTAAGTTCAAGAGGTATACATTGTAGACTACATATTTAAATTGACTCACCATATACAAACTTATTTAAATAAATGAATGATTAAAGGTGCTACCACCAATTGCTTACGAATTAATTTTGGGTATTTTAATTCGTTTTTTTTTTTTTTTTTTTTTTGTTTGGCTAGATATAGCTATTTCTTCAAGTGGTGCCAAGCCCTATCATAGTCTCCTTTGTATTGGTGCTGAGCTTTAATCCAATTTTATTTGAAAAACTTTCTACACATCATGCGGTATTTGAACCCGCGCATCAGATTTGGTCAGTCTTCGGAGCTGTGTACCCTACGTACTATGCCACCGTTGACCACTGACGTCACAGGTCTAGATGTGCTGTTTGTTTATCAATTGCATTTGGAGCATCAGCATTTTTATAAGCCCCTTTAAGTATGCTGTCTTGTTCCGCCTCCATTTTTCTCCGAACCTTATTTGATAGACTACAATTCGTAGTACGTATCAAAGGGGGAGAGGTTTGAAGGTCGGTAACAAACCAGACTATTAAGTTATTATTTATTGTATTGTATTATTTATACTAGAATGTCAGTTTATTAGACTTGACCATTCTTTATTCCGTCAATTTCATTGAATTTTGAACAACAACAACAACTTAAAGGTGCTACCACCAATTGCTTACGAATTAATTTTGGGTATTTTAATTCGTTTTATTTTTGTTTGGCTAGAGATATAGCTATTTCAAGGGGTGCCAAGCCCTATCATCAGTCTCCTTTATAGTGGTGCTGAGCTTTAATCCAATTTTATTTGAAAAACTTTCTTTAAGTTGTTGTTGTTGTTCAAAATTCAATGAAAATTGACGGAATAAAGAATGGTCAAGTCTAATAAACTGACATTCTAGTATTAATAATACAATACAAATAATAATAAATGAATGATTGTTTTTTGAAAAATTAGAACTTTTTTTTTACACTTTTTGGCAAGACTTTTTGCTTAAACATTTCAATGTGGATTGAAACTATTCAGCTGAACAATAGAAAAAGAGTTTTAGTTGTTTTAGTTTAATAAATTTAAAATGATTTGCATACTAGCTATTCAGCTTTTTTTACTCACAGCCTGTGGGTTTTTAGTTTCTGTATATGAACGAACATTGATCTTGCTATTTGAGCCTTTTTTTGTTTACGTATGTTTGTTATCAATCCCTTTCCGCTTGCAGATGGAGTTCACACAATTGCTTAATTCAAATTCGTTTTTACTTTTTGTTTGTTTTTTTTTTTTTTTTTTTTTACTTTCTGTACATACAGTGGATCACAGCTTATTTGATACAATGCCTAGTTAAACATTTAAGTTGCAATAACTTGTAAATATAAAAAGGTTATCAGAAAATTTCAAACCTATTTATAAGGAAAACAAATTAACTTCCTTAAAGAACAATAATTTATTTAAAAATATTGGTAGGGAACCCCGGGGCATAGCTGGCACCCGGGGCATAATTTCTTTATTTCTACTTCGAATAAAGGGTCAACTCCGAAACGCAATCTACCAGTTTCAATACATCGCTCGCTATAAGGAGAAACCCCTTTTTGAATTAAAGTGGCAGTTGCTCTTCGTTTTGAACAAAACAAAATTTTCGACAGTGTTTTTATTATTTTGAGGTTTTTTCAAGTGTATATTTTTCGAGAAACTGGTCACTTGAATATTGGAACCCTGTAGCCAAAAAAATGTGTTATGGCTACAGGGTTCCCAAGGTTTTATCACGTCGCATAACATAAAAGTTGAGAAAAACAGGAAGGAAGCAAATTCAGAAGACGAGGAGTGCTTGTATTATGGGTATTTAAACTCCCAGTGCACAGAAAGATGGGTTTCCCGCAGAGCTTGTTGCAAGTGGTATCATTGTTCTTGCGCTTGGAGAGGCTAATGTTGACGAATGGAACCAAACATGCTTGCATTACAATCCAATTTAGCTCTATATTATACCCCACATATGCCCATTATGTCTCAGCACCGGGGCATAATGGGCAAATTGAATGACTTTTTTAAAGCAAAAAACAAAAAAATTTACTAAATATTTATTTTTTAAAAACTTTCTTTCTTTTGCTTATTCATTAATAAATTTTCTTTCATAGAAAAGTTCTTCCGAAATTCTCTTCACATTTTTGCAGTTTTTATTAACAATAATCCTTAAGGGGCCCGTTATGCCCCGAGTTCCCCTATTTAACAACATAATAATAAAAAACTAAAAACACTGTTAAATTTAAAATCACAGCTTATTTCATACATGATGATCAGTCTTAGAAATAACTACAAATTATTAAGTTTTGGTGGTATTTTAATATCTTGTGTGGTAAACCTATGGCCTTTTCGAGAGCCTGGAGTAGTTTCGGCATGGAATCAACAAGCTTTTTTGTTGTTTCTGGTGTAATTTTTTGCCATTCTTCTAGCAGTGCGTTTTTCAGGTCATTTTTATTGGAGATTTTTTGTTTTCTAATGCTATTGTCCAATAAAGCCCACCAATTTTCAATTGCATTCGTGTCAGGTGACTGTGCTGGAGGTGTCATCAAATGGGGGCAATTACAAATGAGCCACGTCTGGACAATTCCCTACTTGTGCTTCGGGTCATTATCCTGGTAAAATCGGAAATTTGGACAAATACCCAATTTGTTTGTCGCCACTTTAAAACAAATTATTTTTCAAAATATTTAGGTACATATTTTTGTCCATCGTTCCCTCAATGAACTCCAAACTTCCCACCCCGGCTGCAGACATACAGGCCCATACCAAAACGCTTCCTCCGCCATGCTTCACCAGTAGTTTTAAGCTCTGTATTTGGCTTCCTCCAGACATAAGACATCCCGTCAGATCCAAAAATATTAAATTTGGATTTGTCCGCAAAGATAATACTATCCCGAGAACTCGGAGTCCTTGAGAACATGCTCCTTAGCAAAGGTAAGTCGGCTTATTTGATTTTTCTTGCTGATAAAGGGCTTCTTACGAGCAACTCGTCCATTAAAATCATGTTCGCGAAGCACAAGGCGAATGGTCTCAGCACTGCATGTCTTCCCTAATTTTTGCATGAACATCAGGAGCAAGTTTCGGGGCCGATAAATTAGGATTAATTTTAATTTTGCGATCAATATATCGTTCATCGGACTCGGGCGGGCTAAAAATTTTGTTCGGTGCGTTTCTTATCTTGTTCCTAACACGAACAAACCGCTCCACGATATGCTGCACTGTACAGGCACTTAAACCAAATATTGCAGTTTGCTGAATAGATTGTGCATATTTATAGTGGTGAATAACCAGTTCCCAAACTTCTATTGTTGTGCGACGACTCATTTTTCAAAAGAGAAGCGAAATGTTATTTTCGCTTACGAAATTACACTTAAAATTATGAAAAACAGATCGCAAACAAACCTAAAAAGACAGAAAAACAAAATATAACAATCAACTGCCTGAAAATTTGGGGCACTGATGCACTAAGTTAACTGTATCAAATAAGCTGTGAGGTGATTTTTTGGCTCAAAAATACTATTTCTTATTAATAGTGTGAATATAGGTTAATTTGTGAATACTCAAATTACACTATATACTCTCTGAAAATAGGACTACAAACCTACATTTCGGACATATACTTTTTACCTTTGAAGATACACTGTTTTTATTTTACAAATAAACACTGTATCAAATAAGCTGGGAGCCACTGTATGTACATAAAATACACATATAAATACACATAAGATACGAACAGTAAGCTGTTAATTAGTTCTCTTAATGTTTATTTTAAATTCGAAAAAAAAATAATTCTTAGTGACATCTGTATCTATCGCATAATAGCTTTAGATTGTTATATATGCATGTGAGTCATTTTATACAGTTTGAACTTCAAGCGCTGATTATCTGTTAGCTGTTACTGATAACTTAATTGAAGAAAAAACGTTTGTGCTGACAGCATTTTAAGTGGGCAATAATTTTGATAGTTAATTTTATTGATTTTAAGTAAGAAATAGTAGCTAACTTAGATACTACGTTTTCATTAGACCTGAAATGTGGTTATTTTGGAAATTGCAGAAAAACTGTTCAAATTTTAAATTTCCTAGTTTTTGTTTGATAACCCATTTCATTTTGAATTTCATTTGGCTGTCAATCGATTGTTTTTTTTTTTAATGCATTGAATTTAAACATTTTAAATGGGTTTCACTTTAAATGGATTCCATCTGGATGTGTTCATAAATTTTACGTAATTTCAAACCGAATTTCATATATGTAAATGTATTTGAAATTACTTCATTTAGAAATTTATATAGAAAATGTATGATTTGTAATTGAATTTTCTAATTTTCAATGAAATTCTCAAGTCCAACGGTGGAACATACATACTTAAGGCGCCCAGAGTTTTTTTGCACTGCCCTCGTTAATGCAGAGCGTTTTTTAATGGCGAAAAACTGTTATATAGCCCAGTCATATTAGACATTTGACTTCGGAAAAATCGCCGGAAAGCTGGATTTTGGAATACAGCCTCCTGATGGTGTTCTTAAGAAACTGTAAAAAGTCCCTATCGATAGGAGCGGCGCTAACAATTTTACGGGGGGTTAAAGGCCCCCCAAAATGGTTTTTCAGCAATATCTCCCTAACGGTACCTTGTACAGAAAAATGTTGATGACAAATTTAAAGCTTAAAAAATTTCCTACAAAAAAGATTATGTTACTTTTTTTCATCAAAGTAACAGTTTTCGAAATAATTCAATCGGTAGAGTTAAGGCTTTCAGTTTTCTATACAAATGGAGAATGCACATAAATATACAGGATGATTTAAATGTGGTGAAAAAAAAACCTAAATCGTATAGGTTGAGTCAAAACAAAAAAAAATTGTATGGAGGGGGGGGGGGGGGGGTCACGGGCGCGTAACGCGGAAAGGCGCGCGAGTGCGTCTGCTGGCACGTGTTCCGGCGCGGGTTGCCACGCGCTCCCAAATGCAAAATTCGCCAAATCTGCTAGACATGCCCAAAGCCTGGTTGGTAGACTGTTCGATAGCATTTCTTGCCAAGATGACATTTTCAGGGGTTCTTACAGTTCTGGGTTTTCCAAAAACTCTTTATTGAATAAAAGAAACAGTTTGAATGGAAATACCAACATATATTAAAAAAAAAAAAAAAACTGGAACATTCAAGATGACAAATCTTTATAAGTTAAGAACCACTATTCAATTTCTTAAAATTTTACTTTTTTAAATAAACTTTTAAGCTATACGAAAAATCGCCCAAAAACAAAACGCCCAAAACCTAAAAATCAGAAATCACCCAAAATGATTGGGTGAACTTGCATAATGAAAGAAGACTCAAAAAATTAATGCAGGATTGCCCAAAAATCTGGGGGCAGCGTGGGCGTGTGCGGGTGGCGCGGGCACGTCACGACACGCCCGCGCCGTACGCGATGCCGACCGCGCTGCCGCCCGCCCTGGCTGTCGGTCTACTTTTCGAATGAATAAAAATTGGGGGTGTCAGTGTCACGGTAAAATTTTACTTACACGGTGATTGTATAAGATATCTTCTATAATTATTCCTATTTTCGTGCCTTATTTTTAACTAAACAAGAAGTCTTAATTTTTAATATGCATGTACAAGAAAATAACGTCACAATGTAGAACATTCAATGTATAGAAACCTAGAACCAGAAGAACTGTAACTGTGTAGAACATTTTTAAAAAAAGAGGGCAGATGGTCACTACACTATATTATTGATAATTAATCAATAAAACTGAGTTAAATTTTAATTGAATATCCTGTAAGTGCACCTGGGCAAAAAAAGAAGAATTAAAAATATATACATATTAATTAATGAGCGACCAATGAAAAGCTGAAAATGCTGAAGAACACCCCAACAGAGGAACCTATACTGGAGCAGAAATCACTAATTACAATATTGTATGCAAAAAAAAAAAAAAAAAAAAGAAGAGACAATATACATATTTACCTAATTATATAACCAAGCTTATAAACCCATAGCGCTTTAACAACGACAAGCGGATGTGATAGCAATTTTATTAAAATTAAATTAATAAGCGACCTTGTTTCTATTCATTCAATCGATAAATTTACCAAGCAAAATGGAACGATGTTGGGTAGTTCCGTAATTGAGTGCAACACCCTTTATGGGATCGGAATAGATTACACGGGCATCATACACTCTTTTCAACTAAATAGGTTTAAGATTTGTTTAAAAAGCTCGCCGCTAACAATTTTACAGGGTTGAAAGGCCTCCAAAAATGGTTTTTCAGGAATATCTCCCTAACGGTACGTTGTCTGAAAAAGACGAATTTGTAGCTCAGAAAATTTGCTACAAAAAAGATTAAAACACTTTTCTTCATAAAAATAACGGCTTCCGAAATAATTCAATTGGTGGATTTAATGTTTTTTGTTTTCTATACAAATGGAGAATGCACAAAAATACTTATAGTACAGTCAATAGGGAAAGTTTGAAGTGGCCTAAGTTTCGTGTTGTAGAGGGGTTGATTCTGAGTATAAATGTGAGTTGCGGGAATTTCGGGCTTTTTTTTCTGTGTAAGGCACTGTTAGGGAGATATGTTTTCCTGAAAAACCATTTTGGGCGGGGGGGGGGGGGGGCCTTTAACCCCCCGTAAAATTGTTAACTGTGCTCCGATCGATGGGACTTTTTACAGTATTTTAAGAACACCATCGCAGAAGGCTGAATACTAAAATCCAGCTTTCCGTCGATTTTTCCGCAGTCAAAAATGTCTAATTTGACTGGACTAATGACCACGTTCCAACATTTATGTATTGGTTGAATACTAAATGAGAACTTAACCCAGACATTGTGAAACAGCCGCCCTCGCTGTCCAAAATGTATAGTATCTATTCTGATGATGGCGAGTGTATTTGCGGAGGAGGTAAGTTATAGTTATTGGCTCTATAGCAGGGGTACGAGTATGAGCAGAATCCAGGAGGAGTCTAGAAACTATGCGACAAATGAGATGAGATGAGATGAGATGGTGATTCCTACGTCTCACCGCATTCACCATACGGGTGTAATTATCATTGAAAACAAAATTTACTTTTAATTAATAGTATCTGTCAAGGGACGTATTTTGTGGTTTTGTCTCTGCCTTTGTTTATGTCTGTGTGTTTGTGTGTGTTGTTTGTTTGTGGTTTTAAAGGGAATATGGAACGCAATAGGATAGGATTTCATATATTAATTTTACAGGTTATAAACCAATTTGTTTGGTTATTTTTAAGATTAAAATATTATTTTTAAGGGATTTGGGTTTTGAATTGTTGGTTTTTCAAGTCAAGTGTAACTTTAAACAATAATTCTAAGAGACATGCATAGGTATTTGTTTGAGTGAGTATTGTATATTAATTTGATAAAAGGAAACTTTATTTTCGGCTAACGGTTCACGTATAAATTGCGTAACAATTACATATATTATCTGGAACAAAAATCAGAAATTTCAGGTTGCAATGGGTTATATTTAATTTTTCTTATTTCTTAACATTTTGATTTTGATAATGCAAAAGCTCTCCCTGACAGAATTTTTTCTTTCAGTGTAAATACTTAAATACTCAGCTTTATTTTAAAAACTGATTAAGTGCATATATTGAAATTTCTGTTAATGATATATTTCCCTTGTTTTTAATACATTTGCCAAGTGTACAACAGTGCTCTAATGTTAATGTCAATGTGACAAATTGTTTGAGACTAACACTATTCCTTTCAATAAAAGCACTTATACTAATCGCAAAAAATAAATAAAACAGCTATTACTTAAGATTTAAACTCATAAACACAAAATGAATAAACACTTGGTCCTTTTTCTCGCTTGGGGCAAACGGTTTTCTACTTGCGAAAACGATTTTTTTTTTCTGAGTGTAGGTATTACACGCGTTGGCAGAGTGAACTGTCTACCGACATCATGGTTTTAAATGCTTTCGAATTCTTTCTTTAAGGCTTTATTAAATCGCAGGTCTGCGCCATTAAACCGAACACAATTGATGCCCTCAAAGTCAACATAACAACCATCATCCAACAAATTCAGCCAGATTTATGCACCTCAACCTCAAATTTTCGAATACCTGCAAGTTCGCAACGGAAATTTGAACGAGTCTTTCATAAACGTGCAACAAAAAAATTTCCTAATTTATCAGTTTTCTGCATTGCCTCCTTGTTGAAAAAAAAAATAACCTTGAAGGGTATCAACTGACGACTGACAGTAGTTGGCCGTCGGTGGCGCACCAAACAAGTGCATGTGCCACACATGTACGACTGGGTCGCACGAACTTGCTCTTGTAGTAAAAGTTTCTTCGAATTTTAAAGATTGAGTGTAATATAAAACACATAATTAATAATTTTGAATGTATTTATCCATTTAATAAATTGAAGAATAGAAAATTGAATATGGAAAAAAAAAGCATGAAACACTTTCTTTAAATTGATAAAACAAGTACTTAAATAAATAAATAAATAAATAAATTTGGTGGCACAAACGGCTCATGAAGAACCCAGGGCCTAGCGACTTACAACTCTCAACCATTCCTGTGTGCGTGTGTTCAGAAATGGAGGGGACCTACAGTTTATTGCCGAATCCGAACAACTAAGGTGAGCGGCACTTTTCTATGACAAGATATACTCTTGGAGGATTTGTCACTTCCTCGCAAGAGGTAGTAGCTCCAAAAAAAAAAATTAAAGTGGAACGCACTAACCATTACGCCACGGGCTACTAACAAAATAAGTACTTGAAATGTTTTAATCTCAGAATGAAGAACGCGCCATCGCAATTCCTGAAAAAATATGAATTTATGCAAAAAAAATTTTTAAAATCGTTGGAGCGGTTTTCATAAAAAATGATTTTTTATATATATAATTTCTTAATATTTTTTAGAAAACAGATTTGGTATGTCATTATTAAGAATATAATAATATACAGCTTAAACCATAATTAAAAAAAAAAAAAAACATCAACCCGTTTTCAAAAAAATGATTAATTATTCACACTTAACAGGACGGACCTCCTAAGTAAAAATTTTGATCTAAATGGGTTAAGCGGTGAACGGGAAAATCGAAAATAAAAAAAACGGTTCTATGGCAGGTACCGTTAATAACGGTTTTTGGTAATTTTTTTTTTCATCAAAATATAGACCATAACACTAATAGTACACACACAAAATTATCGTGTACTAAATCGTGTACTAAAAATCGTTAGAGCCGTTTTTGAGATAAATAATTTTTTTTAAAACGATTGTATGGCGAGTACCGTTACTTTTGGAGCTAAAAAAAAATCTCGATTTTCCCTCTAGGGAATCACCAAACAATCTTATGCTCCAAATTTGAAGAAAATCGCTTAAGGGGTTTAAGCTGTGGGCTGAGGTACAGACAGACATATACACAGTCCGACAAACGGAATTGCGGGACACACTTTTTTCGCGTTCTCTATCATCGTAATGTCAAGTTTGGTTGTTTTCTCGAGTTCGATTTTTTGCACGAATCCATAACTTGCCTATAGTACCTATATCGCAAGTAAAAATAAATAGGTTGAGATTTTCTTTGAAGTGGAAATTAAATAGATGCTCATAGTTACAAGTTTATTGAATTATTACTTACTTAAGTAGACATGTACCTAGTGAACAAAATTTTTTTACAGAATTGAACTCTCTATAATTTTAAATAAGATGCTTTATACCAAGAAAATTAAAATTTCTAAAAATTATCAGCTTATCAAAGCATAACTTTTAGATTATACATAATCAGCGATTGTTGAGGTAATTGCGATCTTTTTATTTTTGTGGATTATGATGTTGTTCTAAAAAGAATTTTAGTCGAATTTTTTTTGTAGAATGCTATTATCTCGACTTTTGGAAAATGTGGTTTCACAAATTGAGTTTTGTTTAAGAATTAAGGTCAAACAACGGTGGCCAAAATACGGGTGTTTTGGCTTTATTTTACTTTCACAAAGCAAAATAAGTCCAAATACCGATATTTCCTGGCACCAGTTTTTTTTATTAAGTATAAGTTACCTATGTATCTATTAACCTCCTACTACATAGTTGAAAATATTATTTAAAAAAAAACAGCGAAATTTCAAAACTTTACGTTGTTACCAATTATAGGTATTTGTTTTTAAAATTCAATGCTCTTATCAACATTTAGCTAATTTATTAAAGTACAAATTATATACAAAAATATTTTTAATATTTTGAAAATAGGAAAAAGTTCTTAAAAAAAAGCTTAGCTTAACTGTCAAAAGCACAACTGCCCCTCATCTATATCCGCGCTCGGTGGAACTCGATAAAAAATGACTTGAGAAACTTTGAGACAGCAATGCTACCCTCCTTTCACCCCCTCGATAAGGCAGTCCACTATTCTACTTCTATAATTATAATAATAATCCATCGTTCGGTTATGTCATTTACTTGGCGCACGAACTATACGAGACCGAGGGATACTATGCGACGGACGGCAAACGAAAACGGAGTGTACAATTCGAACAAGATAACAAACAAAAAATTAAAACATAAGCAAAAGCACATGAATATACGAAAAAGTCGCACACGACATTACGGTGCGCGCTGCTGCTGCTGCAGATTTTACGTACGAAAAAAATATTACAACAAACGATGCCTTAGCTAGAGCCTAGACCAGCGTTGCCAAAGTGGCACAATCGTGCTTTTTTGACACGATAATTTCCTCGTGATACGGTAGCACGAAAAAGTTTAATATGACACGTTTTTTTATTTCCATTATTTTACTTAACATAAAGCAAATTTCAACAAAATTTAATGAAAATTGGTCCCAATTCCATAAAAAATGAATAGAAACACAAATTTTTTGAAAAAAGCACGAATAGAGAAAATGATTTCCATTGATTTTTGTTATTGTATTACACCCCGTAATAAAATTTATTACAAGTTTATCAAGAAAATACAAGAGTTTGTGTTTTTTTTTTTTCATGTGGCACGAAAATTGGCACGTTTTTTTCAGAAAATATGGCACGTTAATTTTATTTCGGACGGCAACGCTGCTTTAGACGTGTATTATTGAGTAGGTACACTATATTCTCACTGAATCGTAATCGGAGTCGACGACCTGGTGTATCTGATTGAGTAATTATTAATAGTCTAAAGCTGATGTTGCTGTTATAGCTGTTGTTGGTCGTTTATACATATAGTTTTCGCTTAAGCAGTATGCTCAATATTCCCTTGTCTGCTTTAGAAATTTTTAAACTTCAATACCTTGTTGCAATCTTCTCAAATCAATCAACTTGTTTAAATGTACGAGTGCCTGCATACATACAATTTAATGCCATTAAGAAATTATGGATAAATAAATGACATAGATAAGCTTGTCTGTTTTTGACTTACGAAGAAACACACAAATTTGCTGTTGGGCGAGATATCAGGGATTGCTATCAGGGATTATTCTTTTTTATTGTACATACATACATAGTTTGATATTGATCTGTTTTTTTTTTTTTTTATTACAGGTTACCACAGGTAACTCTAGTGTAACCGTGGTGACCAATATTGCGGATTTTTTTCTAGAAGTAATTTTTATTTCCATTCTAAAATTGCATAGCTGTTAAAACAAATCGAAACAAGAGTTGTTTCATACGCAAGGTACCTACCATGTGTTACATGATCACACTTGAATTTTAACATTATTAATGAAACATCAATAAATCTAATGTCGAAAAGTTTACAAGGAAAATAAATTCAGTTTTATATCTGGTCCGTTGAATTATATTTACTTCGAAACAAATTTTTTCCTCCTTGTTGCTTAAATAATTGAATTTAATTTTATTGTATTTTTCACGCCTGGGAAATTTAATTTTTGTATAAAAATTTCGCTTCGGCTCGATCTATAACTAGGCTTTAAAAAAAAAGTGAAAAATAAAGCTAGTAATCAGAAAAATAAAACAGAATCATAGACGTGTAAACATACTTAATTGAAAACGGTATGTTTTCACAAATAATGACAACTCTTTTGAGAAATCATACAGAAAATATAGCGACGGGTCATATGACTTCAATAATTATCGTGTAAAGTGCCCTTAAGCCCAGAAAATTGAAGAAAATTTCGGTTTTTCGTATATAACTTCTAAACGGTGTGTGTAAAAACATATTCATGCAACGTTTATTAATTTTGTGACCCTATACAATAAATATCTATCATTTTTCTTTTAACATTGACCGTTTAAGAGATATCATTTTAGAAAATTGGTCACAAGTCAATAGTGAAAGGGTATTTTTTTTAAGGGGGAGGGGTATAAACTGTTGAACTATTACGTGAAAAAAAAAAAAAAAACATCACAAAACTGGACAAAAAGTGAAGAACAAACAGTTTAATTTTTGGGGCATTCTCCGTTGTACGCAGGCACCATTCCTCACTCAAATGTGTATATTTATATTTTTTATAAATACATACGTACATATACATATGTATTTACATACGTAGACCCGGATAATATACGAAAACTATTAATTTATAAAGAAGACAAACAACAAAAAATTTAGCACATACACCAGTACAGATATAAATTGAATGCCAAAGTCTTAAAATTATTATAATCATTCACTAATTTAATTAATTAAGTAACTTTAAATGTTCTAAAAAAATCAAAATCACTATGGTAAACTGGGGCACATTCAGCACCGAAAATTCAAAGCTCTATATTTACGAAATTAATAAAGATATTGATAAACTTTATACAATTTATGAAACCTTAACATTTAATAATCAAAATAAAATAAAGGAGTTTTTAGACCATTTACAAAACATATATATTTTTATAATTTAAGAAAATAAGTCATTTCGCCTAATGTGCCCCAACACGGGGCACTTTCGTCAATGCTAGGACTTTCGGCAGTGGCACACAAAGTTTTTGGATCTTAACTGCAAAATAAAATTAATACAAATCATTCAAACATTATATTTATTTAATAAAATAAAAAAACTATATTTTTATCACAATAATTCACAAAACTTAATATAAAAATCACACATCTATGTCGTTTCTCATGAGTTCAAGTTCATGAGTAGGAAATATATTAACGTAATATTTATTCCAATGTCGAAATGTCGCTGCCGGATTCGTAAGATGAGGTCCCTACTTTCAATTTAATTGCATTCTTCAGTTTTGAGGAAATGTCTTCAATTAACTGCCTATGGACAGAATAGAGTGCTGGAACTGGAGCCACAGACGGAACCGGAAGAGCTATCGAAAGTGTCGTATGTTATTTGTTTTATACGTGCCCACAATGTAGCTGTACAGCTTTGAAAGTATTTTGAAAAAAAAAAAAAAAAAAAAAAAAATTTTTGTGTACAAGCTCAGACAGAATTCACATTTTTTGTTTCCAATATTTTTCCTTTTAATTAATAATTTTTTTCGCGACACAACCAAAGCGAAAAGTTGTTTTTTTTTTTTTCATCATACAATTTGAAACGTAAAACGTGGTGCACGTGAAAAGTTAAAAGGGCAAAAAATACACAAACACTTCTAAATTTTTTTGCCAACTAACTAGAACTGCCAAACTACAAAGCACCCTGTTTTTTTGTAGAAGGTTGCGTTCAGCATTTAAATTATTGAGTTACACATTAGCGAAGTTACGGCAAAGCCGAATGTGCCCCAAAGACCAATGTGCCCCAGTTTACCATACATATTAATTTTTTGGAAAAAAAAAATCTGAACTAAGTCACATAAAGTTTTGGAATGTAAGTAAATATTTCAAAACGAATATTTGATGTAGATGCATAAGAATTTAACAAATTAGCGAGCCAGGAAAACACATTAGGGACCCCTTTTCTCATTAACCTTTTGTTGACAAATAAAAATAAAGAAAAAAAAACTACCAAAAACAAAATACAAACATTTAAAACCATTTTCCATCGTCTTGGTTCCCGAAAATGTGTTTGAAAATTTGAACAAAGTGTGTTTTTATGTCTTACAACTTACCCCATAAAAATGTTACAACTAGCTCCACCATGAAATTTAACACAAATAGCTCAATTAAAAAAAAAAAAAAAAAAAAAAAACCAAAACCATAGCTCAGGTATATACATACTATACATGCATAAACTTAACTAAAACTTTCATTTTTAGCTGTTACTTTTTATTACTGGTACTTCTAGCCCCGCTCTCCCCTACTAAGGTCCATAAATCCAATTTGTTGTTGGCCTTTAAATAAAAACTAATAAATACAAAAAATATATACGAGGAACAAAATAAAAACAAAATTAGGTAAATGTTTGAGAAATAAATCATTATAATATTTTTTAATTTTTTTTTTTTCTTTAATTTAAAAATGATTTTTTTTTTTCAAAAACTGTTATTTAATCAACTTAAATTAAAATCAAAATAAAAAAGAATTAAATATGGAAATGCTTATTTATAGCAGTTATAACAGTGTGTATTGCAATTAAAAGCAGGCCATTAACGCGCTTCGTGGCTTTCGAAAAAACTTTAGGTGTCCGAAGTATGCCCACTCGGCGGAAGGCCATGGCTCTGCTGGGCCGCATAAATGGTACATGTCTAGATTCACTTCCTTTTTTTCTAAAAAAAAAATATTTCTTTTATCTTCTTTCAAGTGGAATGCTCATTGAAACAAGCACAGCAAGGGAAGTATTTGTAACTTGTTCACCCCCCAATTTATTTACTGAGAACTTTACTCAGATATTGTGAAACAGGCAATAACACACATAAATGCTACTACAGTTGTTATACTCGCCGATAGCTTAACTCAGGAAAAGATGGTTAGGCTTCAATTGTTTATTGTTAAGAACCATCTTAATAAATCTATTTGATAAGACCTAGATCTATAGGTCCTATGCAGGCTACCAAAAAGTAGAAAGGGAATCATAATGTTCATCAGTGGGGAATTAAATAATAAATTTAAGGGTTGTTTTCCCTTGGTTAAGATAATAAAGCGCTATTTGTTTAAAATCTAAGGAAATATTTTTATAATCAAATTTTGAATCATATAAAGTCGTCGGAAAACATGCCGTCTAGGAAAAATGATTGTTTTGAAGACACAAAGCGAATAATTTATGGCCAAAATTAAATTAAATTTTTGTTAACAGTTTGGGCCCTACCAATAATCAAATTCAGTTACCATTTTAAAATTTCAATAAAATGGACCATAATGGAATGGGCTCTAAATAATAAACCGTGCATGGTATTATCTAAATATTTACGTGTACTATAAATAATGAACCATATATCAAATTGACTCCAAAAAATTGAGAATATAATGCATAGTTAATTATTTAAGATTCATAACGCTATGGTTAATTTCACTGCAATATTTAAGTCATAACTAAATTTGATTATTGGTAAGGGCCTTTGTCTTTGTCTTTCGTAATTTAGTAATCAGTATGCAGAAAAGTCGATAGAAAAATCAAATTTAATGCAAAACGAATATATTTAATTTCAATTCTATCCACATTTCGGAATCTTGTCATGAAAATGAAGAAGACACTTTTTAAATTGAATTTTAACGATGAAAGAAGATAAGATGATAAATGTCTCTTTCTAAATATTCTTTTTAAAAACAAAAGCGAATGGTCACCATGATTCCGGTAGACAGCAGCTTTGTTTGTTATTAAATTGCATTGGGGGTTGGTGTGTACGAATGTTTTCACTTTTTATTCCTCTTATCTTATCTTATCGCAAATAAAATAGTTCTGCCATTTAACACCTACTTCAGAATTCGACTGATTCACTGCAATAATGAATAAAATGATGATGTTGGTCGCGTGTAAAGGTTTTTTTTTTTTTTAATTAAATAAAACACAGACAAACGTTTCAATGTCAAGGTTATGTAATGTTAATTTTGGCTTTATTAAAAAAGGAATTTTCCGCCTTTATATGTGTTTAAAAATGATTTCTGGATCCAGCAGATGACTGGAATGGAACAAAGTTTGGGAGCCCAATTTTCGAATACCTACTTTAGTGATCAACTGGGGCCGTTTATTTGCAATAAGAAGCATTGTTCTGATGCCGCAAATGTAAGTGCGTTCGCGTACAAGTCCGAAACTATCCAAAACTACAATTTTCTACCGGATTTAGTCCAAACCTGTTCGCGTATGCACATTTCGGGTAATTTTGGGTAGAAGAGAGCGCTCGTGAGAGAGTAAATTATTTCCCCTTCTTGCAACAATTGACCTGAGAAATTTATTCCGGCAAAAAACGGTAAGTTCGGTAGTTCTGTCAAAAAGCTAGTGGGAAGTAAAAAAACAACAACAAAAATTAAAAATGGCTGCTGTTTGTTTACTTTTAGTTTGTTTTTGGTTAGAAGTGAATATTCTTCATTGTGTTCATCTTATATTTTTTGATAAACTACTGAAAAAATTGAAAGGAAGTGTGTTAAGTTCAATTTAATTTGATTACTTCAATTTTAATTAAGACTTTCAGTAAATGTATTCCAATGTTGAGGTTTTGTTTAATTTTTCTTTTGTTTACTTTTTGGTGACGTTTAAAATCTGGCAGAAATTTTTGGTTCAAGGCGTTCGTGTACTTTTGCACTGTTTCCATTCTCTTTCAGAGAATTTCATCCTCACTCCTCAAAATTTGACAATTTTCCAGTTTAGTCCGGAAAGTACACGAACAAACCTATTATTTATTCTTAGTGAAACGGCAAAATATACCTATACTGAGCAAAAATCCATAAATAAATTGATTGACGTTTTGGTATTATGGTTGTGAATTGGTAAATTTTGTTATTACCGTGAATATTAAACAAGAAAACAAGACTAGCCCATTGTGAATAGATATTTTGTTTGACATTTCAGTTGCAAGTGTTGAGTTTTGTTAATTTGTTATGCCCTTGTTAAAAATTAATTTTTATTTCAATATTAATTGTGTTAAAACTATAAAAAAAATTAAGTACATAATAGCTGACTAATAAATTAAGCTTGCTTTGAGTTAAAAAAGAATTCAAAAAAATGTGTTTCTCGCACGCCTACAGCTCTCACCTCGACCATCAAATAGTTATCTTAAGGCTTCCTCGACAGCACAGAAACACTATCTTCTGCCAATCGGCAATAACCCGAGTTTCAAGATGTAAGATGACGTGAGGAAGCAAAGAGAAACCTCATGGCATTATCAGTCCGAATTATTAAATTTCCATAAAACAGTCTTGGATAGCTGTTCAGCTAGCTTCTAAATAGTTGTACATCTCCTTATACAGGGTGATCAGTATAAGATGCACCAAACTGCTGCAGCGAAGATTGGGTTAAGACAAGAAAAAAATCGTATGGGAGGGGGGGTCTATTACCCTCCTTTTAGGCAGGAGGGGTAATTTTCTAAAAAATTGACTTAAAACAGAAAAAAAAATATTTAAAAACAACGGTACAATTTAAAACGCCATGCTATAACTTTTTGGAAAGCCAGAATTCTCTTCTTCGATTTTCATTTTAAGTTAAGTTGTGTTTTTGTTTTCAAAATTCAATGCTTTTATTAGTTTTCAGTCAAAAACAGAAAACTGGATACCAAAATGTCTTTTAGTTTTTGAGAAAATTGAAAATAACAAAAGTAAGTTTTCCTTAAATTCGACTTCCATCCGTTATTTTGTTGTTCAAAAGATCTTATTTCTACAAAATATGTAGTAAAGTAGATTTTGTTATTTTCAATTTGCTCAAAAATTAAAAGACATTTTAGCATCCGGTTTTCTGTTTTTTATTGAAAAATAATAAGAGCATTGAATTTTGAAAACAAAAATTGTACTTAATTACATAAAATTTAACAAAAAAATTAGTTTGAAACTTTAAAAAAAAATTTTTTTTTTTTCAAAATTTCGAGTTTGGAAATTTATTTTTCAAAAACTATTCACTAACACAATTTAATTTAAAATGAAAATCAAAAAAGAGATTTTTGGCTTTCCAAAAAGGTATAGCATGGCATTTTAAATTGTACCGTTGTTTTTAAATATTTTTTTTTTCTGTTTTAAGTCAATTTTTTAGTAAAATTGCCTCTCCTGTCTAAACGGGGGGAAATAGACCTCTCCCATACGATTATTTTCTTGTGTTAACCCAACCTACTCGCTCCAGCAGTTTGGTGCATCTTGTACCTATCACCCTGTATATAAATGCAAAACTAGCAGTTTTCTTAATTATGTCCTCATATACTCACTGACATACCTGTCATCTGTCTATTTCCAGTGAATTAATGAATTTTGGTGAACTTTTGGGTATGTTCAAAGAACTTTTCATTTATTTCAAGATAACTTTTCAATTCATGACTAGAAACTAGCCTTAACATGTTCATTGATAAAATCTAATTTGTAATAGGTTTGATGGACACTCAAATAATAAATTAATCAACATTTATAAATAAGGTTTTGGAGTAAGATAACAGCTCTCTACAGTTTAGGCATTAGGCATATTTTGTATTTTGAAATGGGTTTATAAACAAGTGGTTGTATTTTTCGCCTTATTTTCTGTCTTTTCAAGTTAAAGTCAAGCTTTCAAGTTAAATATCCTACTGTGTGAATTTTGTGCACCTATACTTCTGCAGTCGATGTACTTAACTCTCTGCATCGATATCAAACAAACATCAAATAAAATTCAATATAGCTCTGGATGAAATGTAGGTTCTATTTTTATTTTTATTTTTTTTTTATTTCATCAAACGGAACCTGTTTATTGGGAAAATGTTCACGAGCCTGGCTGGTACATATTCCTCACCTTTTTTATTTTTTGTTTGTTTTTGATGTCAACATCATCGTCGTCATTTGCCTCTGACTTTATTCAGACAACTTTTTTCCTTTAAAAAAAAAAAATCGTTTGATGGATATGGATTTTTTTGTTATACCTCCTCTGGGGAGGTGAAAATAGGCTAGCTCCGCCGATAACTGGTTCTCCTCTTTTTAGTTACAGAGCTAAGAATGAATAAAAAAAAAACTAGTTTTTCCTAAGTAAATTGCCAAAATTAATTGCAATTCATGTCTTGGAACTGGTTGATGTTGATGAGGATGATCAATCACGTGACACTTTCTTATCAGACACATGCAGCATTGCCATATAAGTATGACTTTGAATAATTATATTTGTTTTTTTTTTTTTAATCAAAAAGGTAGGTTATGTTTCCAAAAAAATTATCATTGTGATGCAGAATTTTCCAAAAAAAAAAGTTTTTAAGCGATTTCTGCTGTCAAAAGAAAATAATGTAGGTACCTACTTACCTTAAATAACGTTTATATGTACATCCCGTGGCCGATACTCGGCCAACAAAAACTGACACACTCTAGGAAGGAGAAAACTTTCAATTTCGCAAACAATTTGTTTGACAATATTGAAGGAGAAAAACTTTTTTTTTATTTTTTTTTTTAAATATGCAGTGTTCGACAGTAAAACAAAAATGACCCACAGTGTCTTAATGTGTTTCTCAAGTATATTCTGGACATCTTCGCAATTGTGGCTTTCCAACCATATAAAATTTATCGAAATCGGTCAAATACTTTTTGAGAAAATGGTATGTACCACAAAAATTATTTAAGGCTATTTATACAGTAAAAGCTCCTATTGCGGACAACTCCCTGAAGCGGACGATCCCCTTAAGCGGACACTGCCTTACCCGGACGCGGACAAGAATATTAGGCGTGATTTGTTAAATTTATAATTCCCTTAGGGCTTAGGCGGACAAAAACTTTTTTTTAAGTAGGTATGTAATTAAATCTCAATCCTTATTTTCAGAAATAGTTTTACATATTTTTATTTTGCATTAAAAACGTTCCCCTTGGTTCACAGTTCACAGTGACAACAGATGCGATTTCATTAAATTACTGTCTGTGATCAAATGCATAGCGGATTTTATTTTTGCAGCTATCGTCTGTTTTTGTATCTTGTTTCTTGTATATTCTTGTTCTATTTTAGTTTGAATAAATTTCATGGATTGTAGGTGCAAACATTTTTCATGAATCTCTGGGACGGACAAGTGTTGCGACCGTCGCGTCGCTGTCCGGCTAAGTAAACCCAATAGTTTCGTATCTTCATTTAAAATAACTGTTCCTCAATCACTTTTTGATCCAATATGTAATAGTTCTTGGCCTCCTAATACACTGGTTAAAGAGTTTTCACTCCCGCAAAAACAAAAAAATACTCGTAATTTCTTAGTTAACAATAACAATGCAAAAAACTTGGTAGGCTTTCCCTCTACTATCAAAATGTAAGAGGGCTGCGAAGTAAAACTTCAACTATTTTTAAGAACTCTCAAGCATTTCCTTATGATATTATGGTCTTTACTGAAACGTGGCTTAACGCCTCGATTTTGGACACGGAACTTTTTGATCAAGAGTTCTTAGTATTCAGAAAAGACCGTCATATTGACAATGCGAACTTAGTAGGAGGTGGGATCTTAATCGCGGTTCGTAATAATTTTAGTACAACTCTAATTACTTTCCCTTTTAATCTTGCAATAGAACTTATATGCATCAAAATATCTTTGGATTCAAACGATATATTTATCTTGAATGCATACATTCCTCCTAAAAGCTCGGCTATAGCGTTTTCAGAGCTGTCCTTAGCGCTCGACTATATTACTGAAATAGCTAGCTTTAATTCCACTTTTCTTCTGTTGGGTGATTTTAACCTACCACACATTGCCTGGATACCATCAGAAGACGAGTCCTTCTTTGAAGCATCCTTGCATTCATCTCAACAGGAGCTTCAATTATTGGACAATATTATTTCTACCGACTTACAGCAAGTTAGCTGTATTAAAAATTCTATAAATCGACAACTCGATTTGGTTTTCTCCTCTGACGCTATTAGTACTGTAGTGGTAGAATCTACCTCTGCAGTTTCTAACATAGACCCATACCATCCTCCTCTAGATATATTTCTTGACTTTTATTCGTTTCGCTTTAAAAGGATTACAATGGTCCGATCCTTATAATCTTCCACCTTATGAACATCGAATTAAACTTCTTCAGATGCAAACGCTATCACATAGAAGACTTAATAATGATATTGTATTTATTCACCAACTGATAACCGGGGTTATTGATTCACCAGATTTGTTGAGTTGTTTAAATTTCAACTATCGTGGAGGAGGTCACAACCTTCGGAGTTTGAACTTAATGAATTTGTCCCACCATCGTACTAATTATGGATTGCATGAACCTTTAACTCGCATGTGCAAACTATTAAATGTGAACGAAAATCTCTTCGATTTTAATATTAATAAAGTAAAACTCAAAAATGTATTGAAGACCAGTGAACCACGCTCATAAATGTTTGTCATAGTTTCAATGTGTTGTCTTAATTTGTATTAATTTCTGTTTTTGTTTGTATTTTATTTATTTTTTCATTTATTAAATGTTTTCTTAGTGTACGTTTTGTTGTAGTTTATTGCCTACTAACTACTAACACTGCACTAAGTGATGAGCCAGTGTGCACAATTATTGTGTTTGGCAAATCTTTTGGTCGTTAGTTGCAGCTTGATTTAAGCTCTCTTCGACAAAGATCTGATAGTGTAAAAAAAAAAAAAAAAAAAAAAAAAAAAAAAAAGGGAGCTTTCACTGTTTATAGATGTTTTATCCTTTAAGAAATTTAATTTAATGATTTTTCCTGGGAAGGAAACTTGAACGAGTAGGAAGTACATAATAAATTTTTTAGTTTGAAATTTATTTAATGAAATTAAATTTATAATGGCAACACTGGAACCAACCTAGATAAGAACGCAGAGAGTAGACAAAGGTACTTCAAGTTTGTATATATTTTACCTATGCAAGTACATATGTACAATATTATACGCAGGTGAAATATGTATTTGCTGCGCTTATATTCTCACCTCACGCGATAAATAGCAGACATTACAGTTTACATAACATTCAGCCGACCGACAACCTAATTTTTTTTTACCGTGTGTGTATACTTTGTTCAGAAGAGCATAAATGATGAGTCATTAATTTAAGGGTTTTCTTTTCGCCCAAGGATTTTTTTCAATTATTGTGGTTTGGTGGGAATGGGCAGTGATGAATGCGGGTTCTAGATAAGGAGTGACATAATAGCTATCAAGGTCATTGTGGGACATTGTACAATACTTCGTGAATATTCTACAGTGCTAAATTTGGAAAGGCTTGTATACCTAGTTTATGCGGTTATGGACCAGAATTATGTTTCGCGCATAGTTATTTTTAATACATGTATGGGTGAAGGGAATTTATTCCACGGGGATCAGTTACACCTGGGAATTTATTCAACTCTTAGTGGGAATGAGCTTAGAAAGCTCTGAAAATAATAAAACAAAATCGCACGATTTCTTTTTTTTATTACTTGCGAGCTTACTTAGCTGAATTTTCAAAAACTTAATTATTCAACATTTTCAAAACTCAGTTATTGAAAATTTAGCTTAGAAAGTTTTGCAAATAATTAAAACATCGCATGATTTTTTTCGATTATTTGCAAGCTTTCTAAGCTAAATTTATTATTATATTATTATTATATTTTTAAAATTTCCTTCACGAAACTCTGTATTTTTAATTATTATTACCTAGGTAATTGTACTTGGCAAGTTTTTGGCAAGTTTAGGCGAGGCCCTGGAAAGTTTTCGGTAAGGAAAACATGGACGAGGAAAACATGACAGACCCCCATTAATGCCTCGCTGAGAACATTAATTTAATAAAGTACTGGTAAGGCTCTTGATGGTTACTGTTTAAAATCATTTTACGAAAATTAATAAAAGCAGGATCTTATTACATCATAGTAAAAATCTTTGTGTGTTAATTAACTGTGCAAATTTCAAATTAGGATTGGTAATCGATGTGTCGAATAGTAAAATCGCAACTGCAGACAAAAAAGAACAAGACAAAACCACAACTGATTTTGACATTTCTCAGAAATCAGTTCTCAGTTGTTCTACATAAAAAGCAAGTGAGCCTGTTTCACTGAACAGCAAGCCAGAAAAGTTTTTCTGTTCAAAACTGTTCCGAACAGCTTCACTGAACATACCTACAGTCTTTCACACATTCTTGCACACGCACACGCCAAAGTAAATGACAATAAACTAAACGTCAGTTTAAATATTCAATTTCTCATTCGCAAGAATTTTTTAGTGGCCAGTGTTTTATAATAAAATAAAAATAAATTAAAATGGATTCGCGGTTAATTTTAGTGAAATTAGTAAACTTTTATCATCTTTAACAAGAAAAAACGGGTTTTTGAATATTGGGATCTCCCAAATATAAGCAACAGAAAGCGCACAGCCGCAGAAGCACAAACGATGACACTACAAACGGCATGAATAGAGACTATCAGAACTACGTTGACAGGACCAAACAGGATGACCATTAGACGGTGTTCACATTGGACTTACTTCTTGGATTTTTTTTGACGTCTATATACTTTTTCTCGTTCCCACTCTGTGGTGAGAAAGAGACAGGCAAGTGAGGCAGGATTTTTTAAATTTTTTAAAAATTTGTGGATTTTTTTTGACGTTTCCTTTTGTGACATGTGTTTTGTTAGTATTTAGTTTTTGTTTGGCACTTAAATACTACAGAATCAAGTTGTTTCAATTGGAAATATATTTTTTTAGTGAAATATTAATTTTGTGATTGAAAAATGTCTAGTTAAATTCTCCGGCGAATAAAAATTTGTATTTTATTTTAAAGACTACTGAACGTCAGAGTGAATCGGTCGTGTGTGTCTGAACACGAGCTGACTGACTTATGCCAAAAAAAATCGTGATTCTGAGTCCAATGTGAACACCGTCTTAGGTCATCGGCAAGCTGAGACATGGTAAGTACACTGATATCTTCGAAGCAAAATTCTTTCATAGACATGGACTGCCAGCGTGGTGGGCATCGAGGAAATGGATGTCTATCTAGATTAATATAATATAGATCGACTGACAGCTTGTAGCTTTGACACCCATATCTGAAATGGTTGAATGGAAAACCATGTAAAACAAAATATGTAGAACAAATCTAGTTTTTACCAGTCAGGGCTTAGGCAGAATTAAACTAACGAGGTAAAAAGGTTCATAACTGGCCAGGGCCTAGCGAATGCATCTAGTAACCTTTGCTAGACCCTTGTTAGTAACTATGAAAAACTTGCCAGGGCCATATTGAAAACTAGATTCTTTTTCCAGGCGGGTGTACTTAAGCTTTAATTACACAGTTCTGGTTCTAACATTGCCATTGCCATCATACGAATAATATTGCAGACACAATATTTTTTTTTTTTAATAATCGTCCATTGACGTATAATTAAAGACTCAACTAAAATATTCAAAATAAAAAAAAACATGCTCTTATGTACCTAACTGAACCTTCATAAAATACACAATCGATAAATAAAATCTATATTCCAGGAAATAATTTCCGTTCTGACAAAAAAAAAAATTATCATGAATTTAAAATGTCATAATGTCTCAGAAAAAAAAAATTGTGTAACGGCGGGCTCGCCATGTCATCACACTTGGTGACAAACAAACACAGCAGACAGCACTAGAGCAGAGATGATTTTATTTGGGAGAACATTTGAGAAAACATCAGCCAGCAGGTTATGTTTACCTTCTTTCTCACTACGATAACAGAGTATTTATTCGAATTTGAATAAATAATTGCAATGAATCAAACATTTCGATCAAAAAAAAATACCATCGATAACATTAACCCTCGTTCTTTAAATAGTATTTATTTTATTTAGGTATGATGATTTAATGATGTAATTACCCTTATATCGTTTATGGATTTTTTTGTTTATTCTGTTTAACGAAAATTCGAAATTTCCATTTAGTGAAAGAAAGGAAGTGTTTTCTTTGTTTAAATAACTTTTTTGGAAACTTGCAATAGGAAATGGCGGCTAGGCAGCCATACCTTGCTGTGTGTAGACTCTACAAGCAGCGTGTAATGAACTTAACCTGAGGATTTATCATTTTTTTTTTTAAAGGAGGGCATTCCACCAATGTGCACGAATTTTTTTTTTTTTTTTTTTTTCAAACATACAAAGTAGTTAGTAAATTATAACCATTTTTAAGAAAATTTTATAAATTCAAATCCAATCAGGTCGCCAAAAGACCCACCAGCTCATAACGCTTGCGCTATGAAAAAGTTATGACATCACATGAAGAGCCAAGTCCCTAAACTCTACCAAGCCAAACTATTCCAAGCCCTCACTCTACAAACCCTCCATCGTGGTCAAAAAGTATAGCTTGGTGGTTTCATAGAACTTATGCATGGCAGACTTCATTTTAACGGAAATCTGAAAGCCAATTTATAAATTTCTGAGGACTGCGCATATTCTCATAAAATAAGTAAACATAATAACTCACAAAATTTTTCAATTTGGGTTCTAAAAATTATTTTTAAAAGTTTTTCGTCTTACAAAATTGAATTATAAAAATAGAATAATAAGGATATGTCACTTCCACTCAAGAGGCAGTAGGTTAGGTAGCCATTAAAAAAAAAACACATTTTAGTGTGGATCCGAACCCAGACCTCTGGCTAGTTCACAGTGGTTCATTTGTTTAATTTTAGCGACACGTTTGTTCTTGACATGTTTGTCAAACCTTATGATTTGAGGACGTTGAACTTTGACAAGAATGTATTTCCAATGCATATGCAATTTTTTCATTCTTATCGGGCAAAAAAATTAACAAGTATTTTGTTTAATTTACAAAATGCTATTTCTCATATAAAGTCCCTGAGATCTCAGAAGCTCACACGGTACAGGTTTGTTTGTTTGTGCCGTTTCTGGTTTTGTGAAAAAGTGAATCGAATAAATGGTTTTCACATTCGCTCTCATGCATTGCTTTTACTTTTACAATTCACTCGGTACAAACAAGCGATTCTGGTTCTGTGAAACAGTCAAACCGATATCGAACAGCGCATGGGCAATTCTCGCATTTTTCTTATTTTTTGGTTGAGAGATATAACATTTTTTCTCTATGAGTTGGACATAGATAGTTTGAAACATGGTTGTATTTCTCATTACTTGTTTTATATTCACTCTTTCAAATTGAAAATTCACAAAGGTTTGACCGCGTAAAAAGAAGTTATTCATTCTGAAAGTTTTTTTTTATGCTTGGTTTCACATTTTCACAGAACGAGAATCGGAATTAGGTTCATTGAAATGTTAAAATAACCTTGCATTTTTTACAGGACAACATTTTGGTGGATCTGTAGGAGGGATTAGTGTGAGTGTAAAACCCAGTTTTCGGGGTTAAAACCCCCCCCATTCGAAAAGGGGGCGTTAAAAGCTTTTCACAATATCTTGAGAACCATACATCGCACAATCAAAGTTTTACCACATTTGTGTAGAGAATTTAATTCTCTACAATTCATGTTGACGCACTTTTTATCGTAAAATTGAAAACAAAAAAGTTATAATAAAAAAAATACATATACATATGTAAATATAACACCACCCTGTGTTGTTGGAAATTGTATCCAAATTAAAAAAAGAAAATACCTCAACTTTAAAGTTCGAATCAATTTATAAATTTGGTCCGTAAAATATATACCGTATCTAACCATAAATCAGTAAATAAAAACTTTTCGATATCGATTGGAATGGATAACAAAACTATACAAAATGAAATATAATAGAATCAAGCATCTTCCCATCGTGTTCCGGTAAGCTGAGTGGTATTATTCTTTTGCAAGAAAAACAAATACACAAGAAATAAATAAAATGAAAAAAAAATGAAAGATGAAAAGATTCTTCAACTCGATATTGAGATAATCTATGTTTAACTTTGTTCAGCTTTGAGTCCTCTTTCTTCTATTTTCTCTTCGTTACCTTTTGTTTATGCTTTTATTAGTTCTATTTTTTTTCTTATGGTGGTAAACTTGAAGCTCTAGTGAGGGATTGTATTTCATCCCTTGCCTGATAAAAAAAAAAGAAAAGAAGGTAAGAAAGGGTAAGACTGGGTAAATATTATTACCAAACAAATTATCAAAAAATATTGACCTAGTGATAAAACGAAGAACAGAAATGTATTTCAGTAAATCATAACACAGCAACGGCAGCGCCGGCCGTTTTGTATACACAATACTCAGAGACAAACCATTTTCTAGTATAGGAAAGTTAGTCAAAAATTAGCCGTCTTGTGCAACAAAATACGGGAAAGCTGATTTTTTCATTCCGAAAGAGTGCTATTTTAGAAGGCTTGTGCAAGTATGTTTTCAGGACGCCTTCCATGGCGCTGACGGAATCTGTCGTTTTGGAATACGTAAATTCATCTATGTTTGTAAAGATGTGGTCAAAACGATAGTAGTGAGAAAAGGACATAGAAAAAATTAAGGGCTATATCAGCCCTATTAATAAAAAAAATCAATGTCCGCTCCTTAACACACGAGTTAGCGAGCACACAAATAGGATAACTTTTGTTATTAATAAACATAAAATAAAATAATAATAGTTCCAGTCTGTGCCACTGAAAGTACGGTAGCCCTTCATCAAATCGTAGAAATATTTTTATACATGTTTCACATACATGCTTGAATAGTTGAAAAGGTTATTATGAAATGCGTGTATTGTATGTGTGTGCTATCAAGTTATCCATCTCTTAAACACCAAATTTGACGAGTTACATATTTATTAATGCGAATTGCAAATTGACAGATGGGTAAGTTAAATCTTTCCGTTGTTTTTCGTTTATTAATACGGGAGATAATACTTAATAAAATCATTACAAAATACTTATATAAATGTTTAGATTTAGTTGTAGACCTCTTATTTCTTACAACGGCCTCACGTCGTCGCTTCATGGAATTAACCAAAGCTAAAATCTTTCCATGCAGTCTCAACTGTAATCCAAAGCAGATTGTTGTTGGTGGGTTTAAGGCTGCATCTATTTTTTTAATATCTATTGGGTTGAGGTCAACTGATTGGGGAGGCCAATCCTAGGCACGTGTTCAGCATTTAGAGGGCGTCGCACATATTCACGGCAACCGGGGCTGCCATACAGAAAAAATTTGCTTTCATTCATTCAAAAGATGATTTAGGAAACTTTTGTCTACATTAAATACACTTCTAATTTACCCCATTATACCCTATGCAAAGTTTTAGTACTGAAACTTACAATAAGATACAAACGAGAACAGATGTTTGTTTCTAGAATATGAATGATGGGAATGAGCTATTTAGGGGCCAAAGCGACGGAAAAAAACACTTTAAATATTACAAAAGAATATAATCTTAAAGAATAAAATCGATTGTATAAATTTATTTAGCAATAAAATTATGTAAATAAATTGTTTTTAACAATATTTTAGTTATTTCAAATGTTTTTCTTTTTTTAAATAATGTTAAAAAAGTTTAATTTCCGATACCGATACTAATCTCGATACGATTAAATATTTTTACAGAAGAAACTATGAGTAAATTCACACTGTTGATCCAAGCCTAAGAATTGTATGTACATAAACAAACATGTAAACCTTAAAAGCCAAAGATTATAGGCCTTACTGCGAGTGGCGTTTGTTTAACGATAAACGATTTATCCAGATAGCTTTAGATAGCAATTTGAACGTGCCCCTTTTTGGTACGATCGAAAATTTGTATCAGAAATTACTTACCGGGAGAATTGACATAAATTGCGTCTTCTGTTGAATTCTGAAATTGAAAAATACAAAAAAATTAATTATTACTTAGATTTGATTTAAATTTTTACGACAAAATATTTTTGATTAAGGTACAGTGGCTCAACTTATATGTAAATAACTATTTATTATAATTTCATGAATATAAAAGTGTTGACCGTAAACTAAATATAAAAAAAGTTTGTACACTCTATCCGAAATGGAAAAAATCTCTGCAGTTTTTTTTACGGCTTCCGATTTGCTTTTAGAACCTCATAAAATTTATTTGTTGCATCAACAATTTCCTCCTTTTTTTTTGCGCTTAGATCCTTTGTAGACCTTGAAGCCATTTTAAATGATTAAAAGAAAATCTAAGCAACACTATTTATTACTCACAACTGTTTAACTCCACTGCAACGAATATTAGCGCATAGACCTTGCGAAAGTGCTTTTTTCTTTCTAAGAGACTAAAAGCGAAAAAAATTTTACTCCATTTTAACGGAATTTTCAGAACAAACAAAAAAAATTAATCAAAAAATTAGTCAAAAGCTTTAAAACAGAAAGCTCTTTGATAAAATCCATTGAAAAAAGCTCTTTGGTACTGCTTTCAATGGACAATGGTAACTCTGTTGGAATGCATTTTTTTTTCATCTCACACAGTATGCTTTAGAGCTGTGCCAATCGTTTATTTTCAAAGATCGAATCAATCCATGATTGATTGCTTCAAAGATTCGATCTTTTCAATCAATCATTATTTCAATCATTATGGTCAAAGATAAATTCGGTCACTATGTCAATCAGATTGATTTGGTCCTTGTGATTGTGATCCGTAGCTTCCACCAATGGATGCAAATTCCAATCGTTCAAATGAACGATAAAGGGTACTTTCAGTTGTTCTAGTCATTCTCAATCAAATCATTTCACAAAGTGAACACGATTATTTTTGGTAGGTGTCAAATGTGCCAAAATTTTTATACGGCAGATCGGAAAATGGAGAACGCCAATCGATTTACGAGGTAGATATTACCTAGTGTTAAGGCCGACGCTCTGGGACCACTGGAACACTATTATTTTGACAGGTGTCGAATGCCAGACGCTACTGCTCTAAAAAAGCTTCCCCTAAGGCCTTTACTGAACATTTTTGTTGAACGGAGTACAATAATTGTAAGACAATAAATATTTTAAATTGAAACCTTTTTTTGTTTACACGCTTTCTTTCGCTACCCGCTTGGAAAAATGGCAAGTTTTTGGCAAGAGTGACGCAAGGCTCTGGCAAGATTTCGGTAAGGAAAACCTAGACGAGAAAAACATGACAAGCCCTTATTAGTGCCTCGCTCAGAACATTTATTTAATAAAATACTGGTGAGGCTCTTGATAGTAACTAACTATGTAAGTATAGTGAAGTAATTTTATGAAAATTAATAAAAGCGGGATCTTATTGTATCGTAACAAAAATGTATGCGTCGTTGTTAATTAACTGTACAAATTTCAAATAATGAAATAATGAAATTAAATCGGTGTGTCAAATAGTAAAATCTTAGCTGCAGACAAATCTGAAAATCGTATTTTATGCCAAATACAATAAAACATTTAATTTAATAATCTTGTGAAGTATTTTCTCTTTTAAATAGGTAGGATTATCATATCAAATAAATGAACAAAATACGAAACAAATACGAACATATTTTTTGGGGGTCAAGTTGATCTTTTTTTCAGATTTCACTTTCCGTTCAACCAAAAGTGCAGCCCTGCAGAAGCACAAACGATGACAGTACTGGCCGCTGCACGCGTTTAAACTGACGTGACGTAAGTGCACACAAACGGCATGGCATGAATACTGGGACTATAAGTGCTATATAGTTGACAGCACAATAAAACCAACCAGGACGGACGACCATCAGTTTATCAGCAAGCTGGAAGGTGGTAAGTAAACTAAGGTCTTCGAAGCATTCAACATAACAAACAAAGAGAAGTCCCTCTTAAAATTAAAACCATGGAGAATTTTCGTGGAAGCACCAACTGTATCATCCTGCTGGCCGTGCGTCGTCGTCAAGGAATTGTGTCTCGTCAACAATACAGACTACAATAACTATTGGTACCAGACACTGACTGAAATATTTGGAACAAATCTAGTTTTTACTAGTCAGGGCTTAGGCAGAACTTAACTGACGAGGCAAAAAGGTACATAACTGGCGAGGGCCTAGCGAATGCCTACAGTAAGCCTTGCTAGACCCTTGTTAGTAACTATGAAAAACTTCATAGCTAGCACCTTATTGAAAACTAGATTCTTTTTCCAGGCGGGTAACAATAATATTAAGTTTACTATGTACCTAAAAAATTTGGTGGGCCATTTGTTGTGCATTTTATTTTGTTTTTTTAACAACACCTATCTACTTGTTTACATTTCTTAAAAATAAAGTGATTTCTTTAAGCATAAACATGATTGATAAATAATATACACATATACCCACGCAATATATTCAAAACAAGCAGATTGGTACAAAGGTAGGTATATCCACAAATTTACTTTTCTGAAATCTTTTATGAGATGAAAAAACAAAAAATAAACAAACGATATCTGTCAACAAAATTTAAAATAGGTATCCAATCCACATTGTTATTTTTAAATTTATAAATCAAAAACAATTTTTTATAATACGATGACAAGTCACGCAATTCAATTACACCAAATGTATCTTATCTCTAATAAATTGTTTATGTATGTGTTATTGTTATGGCGAATAGAGGTTAAACGTATAATATTCTGTTACATTTGTGTACATTATATGTTTTACACAAATTCGTTAGTATAGGATAGGTAGGTTAGGTGTGTAGGTAAATATACACATGTTCTCTTCGGATTCATAGTTCACCACATAAAGCTCCCCCTACGCTGCCGCCATCGACTCCCAGCCACCTCATCTCATTCGAATTCAACCTTTTTTTCGTCGTCGTCGTCGTCTTCATCGTCATCGTGTGTTTACAACGATTTTATTTTTTATGACTGAACATCCAACAATTTTTAAGTAAAACTTTACGGTCGTACAGTTCAATGTTAATTTTAAATTTTTGATTAAGATAAATTTTATGCATTTGCATACAGACGAGAATGGGATTCATGGGATTCGTTGCACTTGGTCGAGTTTAGTAATTTCTGATTAGGGCGAATTGCACTTATTAATTTAATTCTGCATCAAATGTGGACAAACACGAGGACAGGACAAATCGACGCATACAAATTCCTCATTCACTTCGTATGGTTAGATAAGTAGATATGGTGGGAAATCGATCTATTAATTATTATTCGAGGGGTTAAGTGAATAACACGATAAGCCACATCACAGTTTTTTCTTAATCTATTAACTTTCTGTGCAATTAAAAAAATTATAGGTGAGCAGTTAACATTTTGTGAATTTTCATGAAACTGAAATATCCCATTACGGACAGGTTTTACAGGCGGACAGATCACTCACGCCTAATTTCTTCATGTAAGTAGATAATTAGCTATAGCGAAATATCTAGTCTAGCTAGACCGGATACTATAGCTCTGGTATTCGGTGCTAACGAAAAGAACTTGAAAGTAAGCTTTTTCCCATCACTAGTACCGGATCTAATTTTACAAAGCTGTACCTACTCAGAACTTAATACGTCTAAAAATTGTCTAGCTCTAATTTTGACACTATATTGTTTGATTGTTATGTATATCAGCAATCGAAAAATCTCTATAAAATAATCACGATATCTTTATGAAATTTCTAGCTATCGGAAAATAGAATGGAAATCGATAAAATTAACTAAAAACGCAATCACTTGCTATTATATCGAGGCACTGGCTGATTTTGAGGAACTAGCTAGTAGATATACCGAATGCTATAATTAATAATAGTTATCAAGTGGACAGGACTAGGGCCTAGAACTTGTGTGAAGAAATGATTTTATATTGATTTGAGTATGTATCGGTAATTTGAATTTCGTTAAAAATTTCCAAATTCGATTCGAAATCATCTCATTTCACATACAAATTCCCATTTCCAAATGAGGTAATTTCAACCATATTTGCATTAATTTCGGTAAGAAATTACGTAAAAACCTTATGAACACACACAAATGGAATCCATTCTAAGTGGAACGCATTTAAAATGACAGAATTTAATGTATAAAAAACAACCGATTGCCAGTGTGGACTTCAAATGAAATTAGGAAATTTGAGATGTGAACACTTTTTATGTAATTTGCCAAATTTAGGTATCTCATTTCAGCACTAATGAAAACAAAGTTTAGGGCTCTGCTAAGAAATTGGCTGTCAGACGAACAGAATTTTGTAAACAAGCTTTAAGTGCTTTGCACATGATACACGGCCAGCAAACTGCGAATTGCGAATGGTCGCGTATTTTGACATTTCATTCACATGAGTGGTCGCTGACAATTGCGAAGTGTCATCAAACATAAGCAAGAAAAATAAGAGTTTGAGGTTAAATTCGAGCGAATTTTCTATTCGCTAGTTTGTGGAATGCGTCCTGCTGTTGTGGATTGCGAATTATGACGTTTGACAATTCTTTGAAAAACGCACATTTCAGTTCTTTTTTAAACCATTCAATCGATCATTAATTAAAAAAAAAAATCCTGAAGTTCGTGAGAAATGGGACGATATGTAGAACATAATGGAAAAGTACCTACCAAGGTATATTACAAAAATATCTGTTTCCTTTGAACGGATAACTCCATTCCATCAGGCGGACAAAAATATGTATATTGTCACCGTCAATCCAGGGGAGATTTCACCTTACCTATGTATCTTTGTATGTAGATACCTACTAGAGGTCTGCATGACCCAACTCATTGTACTCAGATGAATACTCATTTACTAACAAGCACATAGAGCACTGTACCCACAAAGAATGAGTACTCATTTGTGATTACTCATAATTTACTCTAGTGTACCCGAAAATTATTACGAGCACCCATTTGTGCATGAGCACAGCGTTAGTTGATCTATGTATGATCTCGCACAACACCAACTTTTTGTATTCTCTCACTTGCAGTTGCAGGCATGTTTTTTCTTGTCTCTTTCTTCGATGCTTGAAAAAAATTAACATTCCTAAGGCAAGCGGGGTTACCCAGCACCCCATTACTTTAGAAAAGCGCTAATATCTTTTGTTTATGTTGTGTTGCCTCTTTCAGTCTTACATTGTAGGCAGTTAGATGCATGTATTAAAGTGTCGAATAAAGTTTTTATTTTAGTTATAGGTATTAAGTTATAATTATTGTTGTGGGGTTATCAGTCCCCCCTTTGCTATTTGCGTCAACTTTATTTTCTGTTGGGTGCTTGGTTTTTAGATAAAAAAGCGCTTAGTTTTCGGATAATCAAAATGAAAATTACTTCTGAAGAATTGCTGATAGTTCTGATAATGAAAGCAATTTAGATTTATAGTGGATATAAGAAACAGAAGGCAATTTATATGTGTACTTAGGGGAGGAATACGTTAGAATTGGGGGTAACTTTACTTGATATTCTAAATATTCTGGTGATGAAACCCTGGCAAGTTAAGATTTGCACTGTGTCTAGGAAAACAGTCCAAAAAAAAGTTCAAACTTCTAGCGTACAAATCGAATAATATAAATATGCGATCTCATAATAAATAAGAATTATTTTTTTCTTTAAATACCTACTTATTGTTTTATTTAAAATTAAATGTAGTGGGGTGATAAACAACCTCAGTTGCTATTCATGTAGGAAAAGCAAGCCTTGCTTTTGCACACAGGAGTATTCGTGCTCAAAATCCGGTCAAAAGTCATAACATGCATTTTAAGAAATTGTATTAAATTTGCATTTTTTACACATTTTACTTATCAAACTAACATAGGCCGATTGTAAACAAATTTTTCAGACCCCCCGTGCCCAGTAAATAGACGTAATATAACCGCCTAATACACATGCCTTTAGTTTTAATATTATGACCCTTGGTTTTAATAAGCTTGTAGGTTTTGTTGTGATTAGTTCTTGGTGATAATTGTCAAGATTTTAACTGGTTTCTGATGGTGAGTATGTATGTACTTTATTATAATAACAAAATATATTAGTTTTTTTACGATTAAATTTCTTTTTGAGATTAAAATAATTTCTCTTGTTAAAACACCCTTCAAATCGCATTAAAAAAAATGTGTGTATATGGGCGAAATATTTTTACATCGATAGATCAACAAAGGTGTATAGTTAACAGTAAAACAAAAATGTTTGCCCGACTTTACCCGACAAAAAAAAAACCCTTTTTTCTAAAAGTATGTCAAAAATAATAATATTTTTAGTCCAAGTAATTTTAATCTCAAAAAGGAACTTAACTTTAAAAAATACCAACATATGTTGTTATGATAATTAAGTACATACCTTAATAACCTTCAGTATCCACTGAAATGTTTCACAAGTAGCACCAAGAACTAATCACAGCATCAAATACAAGGTTGTTAAAATCAAGGGCGATAATATATTAGTCGATTATATTCTATATATCTGTCAGGCGCCACCGCAGCACAGTGTGGGAATTTAGAAATCTAGCGGAATTAAATTAATAGCGCTTTCTTATATTTTTTTCTGCATATATAATATAAATGACTCGTAGAATCAAATACAACTTAAATTTTTGTCATATCTCTTCAAAGTTTTTTTTAAAACGAGCTTTGAAGTGACCGATCTCTCATATGAAAAAATGTTAATTTTCTGAAAATCACTACCACGCATAAAACAAAACTTGGGTTGGTTTTTTGATAACTTTTTGCAACAAATATGCTCAGATGTAATGTTAAAAAAATAAATTACAATTGGAATAGGTCAAAATGTGTGGAAAGGGGGACGTGAGGGTTTTAACCTTACCAACAAAAAAAATATTAATAACATGTCGCATGTTGAACTTTTTATACACTTTTTTCTCCTAAATTCAAGAAAAAGTAAACAGAAAATTAAATAAAGCAAGTTTTTTATATATATTAACATATCTGAATTTATCTGAAACAATAAGTTTTATTTTTTTAGTCTTATTTTTGATTGCCATAAATATAAATGTAATAAATAAATCGACATCAGCATTTAATACATTTAATAACAAAAGAAGTACATGAACAGATTTTTTAATTTAAGATGGAACATCAAAGAGCGCCAAAATTTCTTGTTCAATTGGACCTTTTTTTTCGGAATGCAACTTAGACTTGCTAAGAAAGGGTCTAAAGATATCAAAAGCCTGTTAAAAAGATCTCTCATTGGATGTTTTCTCGTAAATAGTTCGCAATATTTAAATTTGTATTTAAATTTGAAAAACACCCTGTACATTTTTATTGCTTTTATATTTATTATATTATAAGTATTATTTTATAAAAAAATATTTTTTTTAAGTAACATGTTAAATTTTTGTATTAAATAAATAATTGACTGAAACACCCTGTAAGTTGTAATACATATATAATATATGTATACAAAATACCTAAATTTGATATTATGTATTATTTTATTAATTTATTATTATTTTTTTAAAGTAAAATGTTAAATTTTTGTATTAAATATATATTAATTGAAACATAAAACACCCTGTAAGTTGTAGTATGCAAAATATCTCTCTCTCTAATATTGTGTTTGCAAAGAGAGAACACATTTCTCAAAGTTAAAAAGAATATAAGAACAAATAATATTAGAAAAAGAAAAACAGAACATGATTTTTTGGACGGTAAGCGTTTAGAAAAATTAGCAAATTTTTCAAGTGCGCAGATATGCGCAGCAACTTAAAACGCAGTATGAAAGGTGAAATGTCAGCCTTTAAGACGTATATAGTTTCCCTGCTGAATAACCCTGAATACATTAAAATTTTCTCCAATAAATGTAAAAATTAACAAAAAAAAAACACATTTTTTTCACTTAAAAACACAACAACAAAAAATTGAACACCCTTTGAAATATAATTTTACTCACTTTCTTATTCTCTTATATTGTATTAAATAAATAAAAAATAAAAACTTCAATTAAGACTCACAAAAGACGTTTAAAAGTGAAAAACCCCGAACACCTTCGCACCGCAAACTTGACTCAAATAAATCACAAACTCTCACTTTAAAATCAATTCTCTCAGTAAAACATGCTCTCCACCTAAAAATTTTGGTATACTTGCTTACAGGGAGGTATTAGCTATATATTAAACCAATTTTTGCTTTGGTTCATGCGAATGATTTTTATAATAAAATTCTGCTAGATTGCCAGAATCCCACACTGTGCGCCGGTGGTCTCAAAAAATTTTTCAGGTCTGATTTATGTTAGTTTGATTAGTGAAGTGTGTAAAAAATGCCAATTGAGTGTAGTTTCATAAAATGTTGGTTTATGACTTTTGTCCGGATTTTGAGGACAAATACTCCTCTGTGCTTCGGAAGATTAAATGTGTGCACTTCTTTCGCTCAGCGGTACAGTGAATACTCATGATTTAGTTTGGGTATTCATAAAATGTGTTTGAATGAATGAGTACTCATTTAAATTTCTACGAATACCCACGAAAAGGAAAAGCAACAAGCACTGTATTCGTTCTATTATCAGAGAATGAATGTTATACTCGTTTTTTTTTTTCTTTTAGTGAGTTGAGTATACTGAAGTAGTGCAACAATTTGAATAGATCAAATGAATACCTACATTCATGCAGACCTCTAGTAGGTACCTATCCTACCTATTTTGTGAAAACAAGAAAATTAAATCGTTATCAATATTATGTAGGTCCCTAGGTACCTGGGTAGGTACATTAAGAAAGAGACTTTATTTTTAATTTGACCCAAACCTTGCTAATCTAATTAGAAAATAAAAGCAATATTGTAGGTAAATTAGCCCCTTCACCAGCATTTCTGGGGCCAAATCCAACAGAGTTGCATAAAATCTTAAGTTCAAATTTACACATTTTATTCATCGCAGAATATAAAATTCCTACCTACATATCTACCTAACTAGCTATCATAAACGTCTTCACTTCACAACTTGTTCTGCCGCTCAGGTAGTAAATAAAAAAACAAAATCGGCTAAAAGAAGGTTGTGAAACAAATTTTGCGAAAACTTCTTAAAGTTTTGTCAACATTATTTTTTTCTAAATAGGTAGGTACATAGCTACATAATATGTATGACTCGCCAAAACAAGAACTTGCTTTTTTTCGAAATAAGGACAATATTTTTTATCGCAACAAAAAAGAATTTTAAATCAATAAAATTAAAAAAAAAAGAAAGCATGTTCAGAGATTTCCTTGCATACGATAGACAGGTACAGACATTTAAACTTAAAAAAAAGTACCTACTTTTGCTTTATTTTTGTTCCTTTATTTTCGCTTTCAAAGCTCTGACATTGAAAGTTAAAAAGAATAATAACAAAATCAAAAGAGAAGAACAAAAAACAAAATAACTAAACTACATAGTTTCATTCTTTCATTTCAGTATATGTACATAGGTACTCGTACTCGGTAGGTAGGTTAAGCTACCAAAATATAGAGAAAAAAAAATAAAATTAAAACCTGATAAGAACCTATCCAATTTACCTCGTTGCTTATGTGTTTCAAAAACGAGAATTCTTTTGAACGTAATGAAACTTACATAAAGTTCCCCTTCCTTCACTTGTCCAACCATTCAACCCCGCCACGACGACGTTGTATCTGTTTTGATGGGGACGCTCTGCATTATGCATTTCGTAATCCGTCATAAACAAATATTAATGATAAAAAAAAATTACGTTGACTTTACTTAAAGAAAACAACAAACCGTAGCAATAAACAAATTTACTTTTCTGTGTTATTTTAACTGAAGCTTCTACTTTATAGCTTGCCACACAGTGGGGCAGGATGACATCGAAATAGGCAAGTACTTGATCGTGCAAAATACAAAAATGAGTTTTCAAACGTTTATTAGATTGTCCGTAAAAGGACGCAATGGCTCTTAGCAATTTGTAATCGTATTTAAACTAGGGATTAAGCCTTATTTTAAAAACCCCGCACTATTTATAAAGAAACTGTTATAAGTAACCGACCCTACGACATGCCAATTTATAATAGTTTATTCATAAAAGTTCAATACGGCACCGCAGGGCCAGTGACCTTCGCCGCCGGTGGGCATACTTCAAGCACCCAGATTGTTTATTTTTTTTTTTTTTTTTTATTCCTGCAATGCCCGCTAGTACAAAATCCAATTCTAATGGCCAAAAGCTTTTAAAAAGTTATAAATTGGTATTTCCCAAGTCTTGTTTTTCTTATTTTGGACGAGACTAGAGACATGCTAATAACAGTTTACAACACTTATAATAGTTTATCGGTTCGGTGCTTCCGGAAACTTTAAGAAACTGCGGGGTTCTTTATCCCAAAACTAGTAGCAATAAACTATCAATGGCACTTCTAAATTAGACAAACACTGTGGCCCTCTGCACATGAATCGTTTTGTAATAAGCCTAGAACGCTACGAATGCGAAACGAAACTTTCGTGTGGTCGAAAAGTATATAGAAAGCCATATTATAATGAAAGAAACAACAAATACAAGGACGAATTAATGGTCCGGGCAGTAAATTCTGTGCGAAAAAATCTGCAATTATCAATTTCATTTGTAATCTTTCAAGGGTAATCTTTTTGTATTTTTTATTTAAAGTTTTTTTTTTTTCGCATTTCGGCCCACTTTTGGGCCCTTGCCTGCCTACTTGCCAGCTGGAGGGCGTATTCTGCTCTTTTTATTGAGCGGGCCTCTCTTCCAGGTAGTGTGGAAATGTGGTGCCCTACCTAATTTAATTCCAGTTTATTTAGCAGGCCCTGGCAGCCAATCCCTTTAGTTATGGCCAACCGGGAGGTCCCAGGGACTCCTGTTTTAACCAAGCAAATTTCATAGGCCATATTGGTAGCCAACTGTTTTTTTTTCGTACTTCTTTATAGGCAGTTATAGCTGCTTTTTATTAACCTTGATGTTAATTATCTGGTCGCTTATTGCTGACTTGAAAATCGGTTGTGTAGGAGCTAACACTTTGTTTGTAGTCTGTTAGACGTCCCACACTGCAAAACAAAAAGCAAAACGAACTTTTTCGTTTATGATTTCGCTGCGTCAATTTTGCATGTGATTTTAAGTTCCGCATCAGCAGCGTACTAGGCTTATACATATACCTACCTAACAGCGGCGTGGCGTCCATATAAGACGAGTCCTATCGAGTTACCTTTTGAAATCCTTCCCTTTAACAAAGTTTATCAAGTAACGAGCAACATGCATCCTAAAGAATAAACATACCTTTATTTGTTTATTCCTTACACCTGCACACAAAATCTTAACTACTCTGCCTATCGCCTCGTTACTCTACCTATTCCCAAAGCAGAGCAAAGCAACACAAAATATGTCGGGTTATAAAATGTCTGGCTGCAAATTGGCCCAATGAGATTAGTTTAATGAGATCAAAGCAAATTGTAAATTGTTGTTAGCAAAGAAAATTGTAACATAAAAGTCTAGGCCATAGCCAATTTCTATAGTAGCTGATGCAAGCCTTATTAAAATCTATTCCATTTTTGTGGTGGGATAAAATCCATTCACCCATTTTTCTAATAAGTGTCAAATATCACCTCTCTATCTTAGCCTCTATTATCTTAGCAAAAATAAAATATTTAAAAATAAAAATGTTTTTCTCCAACACTAAATCAATTTCTATCCCACTGTACTTAAATTACCTCCTCTTCGCTTCTTTCAAGAGCGTTCGTTAACTGTGTTTATTTTGTTTTCATTTTGCTTTTGCAATTCATTTTTATTTTTCATGTTACACTGACCGATGATGACCGCAGAAAAAAATACATATACATACATACCTACATATGTACATACAGACATAAAACAACTATTTATGATTAGAAAGAGTGACCAACCTGCTGCTACCATACTACAAACCCCCAGACCTGTCCATGTCCACTTGTAATCATATCCAAGTTTTTCTATTTTAGTGATGCTGATGACTTCTATCATGCCAAACAGCACATTTCAGTTTTGTTTTTAGCTGTTACATTTTCTTGATATAACTTTTATTAGATCCCCATTCCCTCCCCTCCATCGCTTTCAATCGCCGATAAAAGCCCTCTTTATTTTTATCAAATTAATGGCCTTTTAGGGAGCTTTTGAAGCTGTTTTTTATATGGCGCTCTGCAGTTTGCCCAAGCACTTTACAATGTGGGAGCGAATAATGTGTGCTTTTTTGATGCTATTGCAAATAAGTCAAAAGTTTTCTAAAAATAGCATAAACCTACATGAAATGTCTGTACAAAAAAAAATATATAAATATCACAATCAGTAAAAAGTTGTGATAGCAGCAGATGAGATGAAACAATTAAAATGATTTATTGAACCAAAGTCGTAAGTCATAACTCATAAGTAATAATATCAAGCCTACACATTTTGTTGTTGTTCATGTATACTTTATGATGATGATGATGGTGTCGTATTTATTCCAATCCAGATTTTTAAATTCTCGATTCGAGATAATAACAAAATGACGATTAACAATAAACGTAAACGATGGATGAAGATTGAAGAAAATGTATACGTACGAATAGGAATGACTGCGGCTACATACACAGCGATCTGCGACTATGCCAATAACGAAGATGTTAATGATGATGATGATGATAACTCTGTGACTGACGCCTGAATGATTTGCCTACTTAATTATCTCTGACTCACAATTTGCTACGCTTAAGCACTATATTCCTCCGCCACCTTAACATTTATTCAAGTGCCTACACATTTGTGAGTGAATTAAGACAAAGGAGTGAAGTGTTGCCATTTCAGAAAACATGTTAAAACAAAAAAGTATAATGCAGGTTATTTGATGTGGGGAGAGATTGTAAACAAAATATAGGTATAGGCTAGGTAGGATTACAACATATGATAATCAAGCATTGTTTTTGTGGTAAGGAGAAATAATTGGAGATCGAATGTTAAATATGTGAGTAAGAGCGATTTCTTTGGAAGATATAGTGACAAAAACGAATTTGGCTAAGTGATTTGGGATAAGTGATACGTCATTCAACAAATTCCGTCTGCGTAAGGTGATTGTCACATGTGACAATCACATTTTTGTGACTAATTAAAAGAATAAATTTCATACTTTATAAACACAAAAGCCAACAAAAAAAAAATAACTTCAGACAAATAAGCAAAATAATGACAAACTTTACATAAGTGATTCCCCTTAAAGTGACACCAAATTTTAACAATATTTTGTGATCAATTTACCCAGACGGAAAATCAAGTCAAATCAATCAATGACTGTGATAAATGTGATGATCACAAATCACTTTACGCGATTCCACCCCTGGACTGGATGACATCGGCCGCAGATAAGGATAGGTAAAAAGATTATACTGTCCAAGTGTTACCATTGGAACACTTTCCCCGGGGAGTTTTTTTTTTTTTTTGGGGACTCAAGGACACGTTTTTTTTTAAAAAGGACACATTTTTTCACTATCATAAACCTCCAGAATCTTCAAATTTATTTAAAAAACAAATTACAATTATTATTGTAAGTCTTACAATGTTTTAGCTTTATTCTTTATTTTCTGTTAAATTTTTCTTTTGGAAAATAATACAAACTCTTAAACTCGTATTTTTTTTTTAAATGTTATGCATTTATTTTCAAAGGACACATTTTTTCATTCAGAGGGACACATAAATTATTTGGCCTGTGGTAACACTGATACTGTCCAATAAAAATTTCAGGCCTTATGACAGAGCTTTATCCAAAACACTGGTGCCTGTTTCTGCTTGCATGGCAACCAAACCAACCAGATAAATCGTTGTGGCTTTTCCTTTGGTTTTCGTTAAAGAACTTTAAATGGCTTTTAATTTTTTTTTGTTAGAGAACAACTGTAAAAATGTATGTTTTTTTATAGCTTTAAAGAGCAAATAATTGAACAGTAGGAGGAAAAGTGTTTCGTATTAGTTTTTTCTCTTTTTGTATGGAAGAATTCAAATTGAAATCAATAGATGGTAACCCAACTGAGTTTTTTTTTAATATGTTATGGACAATTTATCATGCTCACTATGGCTACCCTTTCAGAGTTTTGAAGTAGCGACAGTTACAGTGTTTCGCCCGAATGGAATTTACATTTTCACCACCTTATAGTTCGCTCTTTCGCCTAAAAATAACTGAAAATTTATACAGTCAACGGCTTTTAAGCCTGAAACAAATATTTAAAATAAGGGTAATTTTCGGAACATAAAATATTTGTCGGGTTAAACTCACAATATGCGAAAAATATTTCTCAAGTGGAATGTTGTTCGCGTGAAACTAGCAATAAGGCTTTTTCTTATTCTTTGTTTCCCAAACCTTGTTCACATTAAGCTCACTCCACGCCGACTCACCTTGATGTCTCAATATCTTCAAGTAAAAGACACTATTCTGTTGGCGTTCAGATTCCGCAAAAAATTGTAGGTGCACACCACCTTCATCACTGCCACATGAATGTTGGCTGAGAGTGTAAGTCACTAGGCTCTATTCCTCCACGAGATGTCGCGCATTTTTTTTAATAGTTAGGTACATACCTACCATGTTTAAAAAAAAAAATTTGAGTTTCATTTTTTAAAAGGAAATCCAACTAATGGCTACAACACCTGGGGCCCTGCTCTGTAATTCGTTCCGAAAGTGAAATTTCCTGAAAACGAATATTTTGTACTCTCTATTTCTAAAGCGGAATGAAATCTACTACTTTCGGATTGACAATTCCAAAAGTGGATTTTTCGTACCTGGTAACACGTTTCCGAATGTCAAAAGCATTGAAATACGGAAAATTTGTTTCTACAACAAATGTGATAACTGAAAGAACAAGGAATGTGTTAAAATGTAAGTTTCTTTTAGGACAGTTTCTCGACGTTTTTTTTTTTTCATTTAAAGCCTTAACTACACTGGCCACTTTTTGCAAAATTAGAAAAGTAAAAATATATTTTTTCATGCTAACGCAGTTTTTTTGTGGAATAGAATATACACAATTTTTTTTGAACCAAAATTTAAGCATTCTGCATCATTTTTATAAGTTTTCCAGTGAGAAAAACTATACCAAATTCCAAAATGAGTTTGCAAATTTTCACTTTTGTAATTTTTCACTTTTTTGGCTTATGTAGTTGAGGCTTGATTTGAAATTTATGTGTTTTTGACACAATATTTTTTGTGCCATGCCAATGCATGTCCTACATTATTGGTGCTGACAGCCTCCTTGTCCTAAAAACTTTAGAGTTACAGCTAGTCTTAAAATGGCTGGAACTGCAGTTGATCGTAAAAGGGCAGAAAGTTCACCTTGTATCGAATTAAGAACGTACAAAAAAGTATTTTACGACAGTTTTATGTTCTGTACAAAACTAAAATAATAAATAATAGTTACAGTGAAATGATTCATTCCCATCAATGAAATTTTACCTTTTACACATTTCAATAACAATATTTGATTTGTCACGTATAATTTTCTGCTCAATTCGTTCTTCATTATTTTCTGCATCCATCCAAAGTGCAACCGAATCCATTTTCTCTTGTTTTATATTCAATTATTTCTTTAAAAACTATAATTTGTTCTTATCCGTCTTGTTTGTTATTCGTTTTGATATCTTAATTTGAAAGATCTCAAAAGAAATAATTCGACGCTCAAAAAAAGTAATCCGTAAGTTGGAATAGTATTAAGAACTATTTTGTTTGCATTTCGAAAGTGTTAGAGGGTACCATTTCAAAGGCGGAACGAAAAACATTTTCGAATGGGAATGGCTTTCGGAACGAAATATAGAGTAGGGCCCCTGTACCGTAATTTGAATATGCGCATACATAATGTACAATCCCGATTCAAAATTATTTCACTCGACTCTAAAATTATTAATTTACCACCCTGCATTAAGAACTCGAGACAGGATATTTTTTCCATACCGAGGTCACATCTTAATATTTATGGTTGGTTGGTGTGGGCACAGTTGTTGTTTATAAACCAATATCAAAAGATGACGTCACACAAATCTGACTTAACACTTCTTTCCAAAAAAAAAAAAAACAAGCGAACTAGTATGTACCTACTTGTAATTGGATATAGAAATCTAATATGTCTCGGTTCAGTGGACAATTAAATCTCATACATTACATTTTATTTCCTACACCACTCATCAATGGAATAATTCCATTTTAAGTATTATTTCAAGTTCATCTTATGACATAAAATAAAAAAGTGGCTACACTTATTCTGAACCGAATTGCTTTAGGGGCAGAGAATAATCTTCATTATCGTTTCTTGTTTTCATTTTTTTTTTTTGTTTTTTTTGTTTGCTTGTTTCTTGCTCAACGGATGAAAATAAGTACGCAAATTATGAAGTAGAGCGCAGTGAATAGTTAGCTAGCTAGCTAAGCTAGAACTGCTATGGCCTTTTCCATAGAGTTTGTGTGCTTTCTTTGATTCGTGTAAACGGGCTATTAAATATGTTATAATGGCACAGTTTTTCCTGCCTTCTTTTTCGGTATAAAGAACAACAAGCTCAAAATGTCCACCAGTCGGCAGTCACTGCAGTCAGCCTGTCCGTGTATCTCTGAAGCACATCTCCGCTCCGCCGCTGCTTAGGCAATTTGTGAACACATTTTTATGTTGCTTGTTTGCTGTTGGTGGTTGAATATTTCTTTTTTTTTATGACGCAATCACACACAGTTTCTGTTGTATTTTTGTATAAGTTAGTGTGAAAATGTTTTGCAAATCTTTGTACCACATGGTGTATTTACAGCTGCAAACTGAACAATACTAATGTATGAGCTTTCTTTTGAGTTAATCTAAATGGTTATTTATGACGTCCAAAAAGGTGTGGAAAATGTATTGTTTCATTTCCACTCGACAGGAAATAATTAAATTCTATTTCGCTCTTATAGGCGTTAAATTTTCTTGCACGAAATATTTCTGTTTCCAAAACATACTTGACTCCTATATTTTTGTTTACATTTCTGCGGATCGAACACGTAGTTTCCGCCCAGTCTACTTCACGTGAAGTGTTAAGCTTTGACATTACTTGAGATTTCTCATTACCTACATATTTGTTTTCATTGACCTTTAAGCGAAAAACTGTTTTCGTATCGGTTTCTTAAAATGGGCCTCTTTTTGATATAAGTCGAGCAAATTGCTTAGAAAATATGTAGGTACTGTTTTATTTTTATTGTTTTGGGTGGAGTATGTTTTTCCATGGCAAAATTGCTTCTTTTATTTCACCCTAAACTATAACTGGAGGAATTGGAATCATTTTGGCGCGCTTGGTAGTTACATAGTATTATGGTGTGTGGTGGTCGTTTATATTTAGAGTTTTCTGTGAAACTTTAAATTGGCATTTAGCCAGCAATCTCAGTGTCTTTAATGGACTACAACGATGACGACGACGATATACGATGGAACAAAATGCTTTAAAATTTGGCAAAAATAAAGCTGACTGAACTATGACCCTACCTTTACTCGCCCGAAGTGTACCATGGTATCCAAAATCTACCAAAAAGGTGTTGTGGTACCTACGAATGTTTAAAATGAAAAATGGCCTGCCACCTGAGTATCTAACGTCAAACTTAACCTGCGTACGAGACAACCAACCGTATAACTTAAGATCTAACTTTGATTTTAGACTTCTATTTTATAGAGACACTAGAACCCAAAATATGATTTATCACCGCGGATTTAAACTGTTTAATGAACTACCTTCTGAAATAAAAAATGAAAATGTTTTAATGTTTTAATGTTTTAATAACATTCAAAAATGTTCTCATATCTCATAAGTCCAATGTGAACACCGTCCCTAAGTCAAAAATCATAAATATTTAGAAAAGCTATTTGAAGTTTTTCGTTACTTCAAAAAATTTATTTTAATTTCGAATATCAGTAAAAATAAAAAAATTGTAACAGTTTTATTTTTTTCCTTCTTTCAAGTGTATATTAAAGTTTTAAAAAAAAAAGCCTTTTAAAAAAAAAAAATTTTGACTTATGTAATTTTGCATCAAAATAGCTACAAGCTTAAAAAAAATGTTTGAAAAAGTGTCATTTTGTTTTAAATAAAACCAGAAAATGTAGGTATTGTTTTATTAAAACCTTAAAATAAGTTAATTTTTATAAAAGAAATAACAGGTCAAAACATTACGCTTATGTAAAGCTTAAACAACTGTTCAGCAGTCTACTTTAAAAAAAAATAACTTCAGTAAACAATATTTTATTTATTAAAGCAAAGGAATTGTAATAGTAAAATTTTACTAAATAAATATATATATACATACATATGTACATACAAATTTATTATAAAAATATTGACCAAGCACAAATACCGTTCAATTTTACCATTAAACTGACATCGTGCATATAATTGCAATGCACAATAAAGAATGAACCTGCTCATTTCTTGCTAATATAATTCCAGAGCCTCAGTGCGCCATTATTTCATTATTTGACTTCGTGTAAATGATGCGATCTGTATACTTAAAGGCTCTCCCAAACCAACGCGATTATTCGCCGCGACAAAAGAAAACAACAATAACAACCCGTGGTTGTCAAACAAAACAACACGTTGTAGTTGTTTTTGTTTTCTATTGTCGCGGAGATTAATCGCGTTGGTTTGGGAGAGCCTTAGCTCAAAATCTCAGTTTGCTTTTCAAGAGAGGATATTAAATTTCAAGTGCAGAATTTTTAAGTTTGTGTTAGAAAAAACATGGAATTTTTATTAAAGGGAAATGTAGGTATACATTTTGAAACGTTCACATTCCACATGGCTTCATATAAATCTTTCAATTACTCTTTTTTTAAATGTTCATCCTCGAACTTCTTACTTATAACAACACATTCTCATTTAGGTACGTGGAATAATTTTTTTTTTTAAATATTTCTTTGAATAAAAAACAAAATAATAAACCCCTTATGTCCACTTACATAGGCACATTTGCTTAAAAGAAACATAATCATTATATAGTTCAACACAATCTCACAAATGGGACAGCTTCCGTAAAGGAAAAAATAGCACACGAGTTTTATATTATTGTTTTGAAATTTTGACACAGCTTTGGAGTCATAACGCACTACTGTATTTAAACCCATTTGAAGAATTCCAACCGCGTTCGTATTCCAATTGGAAATCTAAATGGGCAATCCATGTGACACACACAACCAGCAGTAAAACTGTATTTTGTTTTTGTTTTCGTGTTGTGTCATTTTCGCATAATTAAAAGTTAAAATTACCTCGAAGTTGTTTTTGTGTTTTTGGCGGCTGTTACTGATTGTGAAGCTCTAGCACAGAACAACGTTAATTCTCAATTAAACAATGGCATGGCAGCATCCTGCTGATGAAGAGGAGCAGGTACCTACCAGGCCAAAAACAAAAAGATTTTCTTTTTCTATCTTTCTGTCATGTTTTATGAAGTGCACGGCATAATAGTCAAAGACATGGCGTTACATGCCAATTGAAAATTTTCGAAAATTAATTTTTAAAGCTTAAGTAATATGGATGTAATTATGTATGCAATTTTCTTCAATACATACTAAAGTTAAACAAAAATCTGAAACGATCAGTTTGAAGTTTAATAAAAATCATTAAAGAGTATTTCGAGAAAATTAAAAACAAAAAAAAAACGTAATTGTTGTATGGCAACTACCGCTTTAGATGATCGAAAACAAAAATTGGAATTAATTTTTGTGTGAAGTTTCAAGCAATTTGTGTAGGGGTATGTATGCATACTAAGCAAAAAAAATCGCAAGTCCATTTTTCTAAGTTATCGCCCAAATTTTCTAAAATTAAATAGAAGAATAAAATGATATAAATTTTTGTTCAGCATATCGATTATTTCTTGATAAACTTGGTTTTGAAATCAAATAAAAATCTAATGGAAACATTTTATTAGCCTAGAAGCATGTTCTTCTTGAGAAGATATAGCATGGAAAATTCAATTATTTCTCCATCGCTCTCAATATCAAGTGTTTTAATATAATAAACGTTTAATAAATAAGGTGAGAATCAATAAGTAAAGAGTATGAAGCAGATAATTTTTGTAAGTCTTCGAGGTCGTATGCACTACGCACTCCACTACTTATGACCACTGACGTCACAGGTCGAGGTGTGCTGTTTGTTTATCAAATGCATTTGTAGCATCCGCATTTTTATAAGCTCCTTTAAATATGCTGTCTTGTTCCGCCTCCATTTTTCTCCGTACCTTCCTCATACCTATCAATTGGTTGAATCGTTGAGTGAATAAAGACAGAATTAAATTTGAGAACACGATATAATTGTAACAATTTAATGTTGAATGTATGTATGTACGTCGTTCATATATACATACATAGTTGTGAAGGTATTTAAAGTCTTAAGGGTAAGGATATGGAAATTTAAGTATGTGTTTAAGGTTGAAGCCAATATCCAAATAAAACCCCAAATGTCCTTTTACTTAGATTTGTTTAAACGCAAAGAATACCATTAAACCCTTTAAATTCAAGCCCAATGGATATAATACGTGCTCACCTGCCTATATGCCTTCTTTTCCGATTGTAAATAATAAACTTAAGATTTCCGATAAAGTAACTTTCGTGGCCACTAATACATCACAATTGCCATCCCTTAAATTACACTTTTATCCCTTAATGTTGTCCGTCAGCTCTTTAATAAAATATATTCACCCCTTCCCTGCATAAAAACATAGCTTCAAACTAATATGACTTATAAATTAGTTTATTATTTGTGTTTATAAAACGAACATTTCACGTGTACAATAAAAAAACTGACTCACAAACGGACAATTCCACACCGATAATGGCTACAAGGAAACAAAAAAAAAAAAAAACTTAACATCTTTTTTCTTTTTATAAGCTCCCATTAAAAGCAAAAAACTTGCTAAAAATAAGGATTTGCCCACCACAAAAACCTACAAATTAATTAAGGGACATTCATTCGGCTGGATGCCTCTTTACATTTAAATGCTTCTCATCCAAGATCCCCAGTATCAACCCTCAACCCCAGCTAAGAGCGCATTTCAACCAAGTAAAAACTCATCCAACGTTAAAACAAAAATAAATTATCCCCAAGGGTATATGAAACTACAAGGTCATTGGAGAATGCCGAGAGAAGGAAGAACACCAAAGCGCCGTCGTCATCGTCAGTCGTCACTGCCGTCATCTTCGTCGTTGTCGTTGTACACACCCTCATTACAAAATCTGGCAGACACTCCACATCTACAATGACGACGAATAGCAAGCAATTTAAATCAAAATAAGTGCAATACCCACCTTCTCTAGCTAAAACAACCCCATTTTTTATAAAAGGAAGAACACTATGAAATCTCCTAAATTATAAAGGAATATTCTTAACTACTTTCTACTAGAATTCGATAACATTAGTAGATGGTTTTTTTTTTCGATGCAAGCAACTCGCAAAAGCTAACCCTTTAAAAAGTTGTAGATTGTAGAAAATTTCCAAATGTACCTACATACCTACCTACATAATTAAATTAGAAATTTCCGCTACACAATAACCAATATGAGCTTTTTTTTTATTTTACTTATTTAATTATTTGTCTACTTATTTATTTATCTATTTTTTTATTTATATACCTATTAACTTGTGTATTTAGAGAATGGGAAGACTTAAGCTACGAGCAGACGGCATATAAAAGCCGCAAATGTTTGCGACTGTGACGTCATTTTTACGTCATCATTTGCTACTTTTGGCCGCACATCGTGTGAACACCCATTTGGGACAGTTCCCACATGCTCGCGAACAATTTGCGGAGCATGTGCGACACCTAGATCACACATTAGTTTGCGACTTTTTTGCATATCGTGTGAACATCCTCGCTTATTATTTGTGACAGTTTGCGAGAATCTGCGACCATTTGCGATAGTCCCAGGCATTTGCGTTGGCCTGAAAAAATAACATTGCATATCTGACGCATTTGCGAGCATTTATGTGAAATTTTAAATGCCGGGCGACAGTATTAGGTATAGTTTTGTTTTGATTTCAAAAAGAAAATAAAAATAATAAAAAAAAAAAAAACAATTAATACACCGTGATGGTACATTTACACAAAATGAGTGATAGTGAGCCTGAGGGAACAACATCCACTGATCACGTACCTAGAACCCTCACAACCAAAGCCAAGCCGCAAGAGAAAATTTGTATCGGGAACGAGAAGAGTGCATCAAGGCTGGACGCGCGATCAGATTATTTTATTCATGTCGATTATGGAATCCGCATTACTCGATCCGCAGTGATTCGCAGTATTTTGTTGTCTTTTTTCACGGCAAATAGATGAAAAGAAAAGAGAGCAATACATTGCGGATGAGGTTTTACGGATTCCATAATCGATATGATTAATTGCTGCGGTGGAGAAGCGTCCCAGACTCTGGGATGCTGGTGCTCCAGACTACAAACTGTTCAAAATTGATGGTTGGCGTGAGGTGGTGGATGACCTCGGCTTTGAAATAAGCATTAACGAAGCGAAATCCAAGTGGGACTGTTTGAGAGTGACTCTTTTAAGTCCAATTTAACAAAGATGCGCACGAAGAAGTCTGGGCAGGGCACAGAACCACCTACAGTGTCATGGCAATTCTTTAACCAGATTATTTTTTTGGAGACCAACGTACTGCAGCGCTCCACTTCATCATTTTCTTCAATGGTAATTTTTTAAACCACTGACAGCGACTCACAAGGCAATATGCAAACCAAAGAAAATATGTGTTCGCAAATCTGCATATGATTGGAATTGGGTCATATGCGGATTTTGTAGCACACCGTCTGAACACCCCGCATATAGACCAAAACATTTGCGATCATATTTGCGGACATATGATGTGCAAGCACCTATATCGCAAATGCATTTGCAACTTTTGGGACAGTTTTTGCACATCGTGTGAACACCCTATGTGTAAGTGTGCGGACACTGCTATGTAAACAGAATTTGTGACATATTTACGACTTTTTACGTGACGTCAGAATCGCAAACGTTTGCGGCTTTTTATATGCCGTCTGCTCTTAGCTTTAGAGGAGAAAATAGCATTGCGTGCTTACAAGGTTTATCTGTATCTAAACCATCATAGCGGGTAAGCCGCTGCGGATTCGGAAGCAGGTGCGGATTAGCGTGTTAGAGAGCCTTTTATCCTGCCATTTTGCCTTTATGTTAAGTTGCCTTAATCCTAAACACATTCAAACCCACTCAAATAAAAACAAAGATAGCTGAGGACCATACCTAGGTATGTACATACTCCATCTAAAAAGTATGTAGGAAGGTATGTACCTACCTATTTAAAAATGGTCACAACAAAAGACCCGCATCGCTGAAACTATTCACTGCATAAGTTATTTGAAACTACTGATGAATTTGTTCACACACCAAATTGAAATAACACTAATCTATATGTTTAAATTAGACATGCTTTTTAAAATTGTTGTCAAAAAAAACGTTATGTGCCCATTCAACTCCTCCCAAACAGCTTTTTTCCATACCCTACTCTATCCCTATTGCAATACCAACCACATCAAAAATCAAATTTAAAACTGAATATCATCTGACTGCGAGCGAACAAACAGACCTACATAGGTAGGTATGTATGTACTAAGGCGTAGGTACCTATTCATTTTAATAAAAAAAAAGTGTTCTCTTAATATAAATCAAATATGGGATAATTTTTTATATTTATTTTGGAAATAGGTAGGTACCTACCTAATTTTATTTTCTTAAAAAAGAAAAACTTTTAATTGGTTGAACACAGTCAAAATTACATTTTCCGTTTGAAAAAATGAAATTTTTTACGAACTTTTACGATTTGCACCTTTGTAAAAATTTCATGTTACCAAAATAGGTACGTTGAATAATTCTTAAGCTTGAACACTTACAGGGCTCTATGAAAGTCCTCCATAGGCCATTATATCCGATTTTATGTGGTGGACCTTTGCATCGGGGCTGCAGGACATACAAGTGATGTCTTTTTACTTTAGAGAAAATAAGTTATGGAACAGATTTAAATTTAAAACTCCTGCAATTTAAAGTTAGCCCAAATTCTAACAAACGTTATTTTGAACATTAAACTTCAAAAGTTGTACCTAAATAATTTTTGTAATTGAGATTTAAATTTCTTTTTAGCTTTAATTCCATTATAGGTAGTGTAGTGTGGGCCAGCTTTTTGTTAGGTCACCAAAAATTTCCTTAATATTTCTTATTGGCAACACTGATAATTTCGCGTCTTTCTCTTTCACGCAAGTTCAATCAAAAACTGCATTTCCTAGTAAAATAAAAAAATTGCACGGCAATCCGAGGAACACATTGGCAATACTGATTGTTGTTTTTTTTTTTTACTTCTTAAATCAAAAATCTAGTTTTCATGCATCCCTTTTCTTCTATCAAAAAGAAGACAAACATCTTTACATATAATGTGCTTTCTATGCGTGTGAGCAGTACAGTTGAATATTAAATTTAATTTTAACAAATAATCACTTACCCTCTCTCACTTACTCCAATGGGGAAAAGAACACAATTTTTCACAATATATATTTTTTTAATATAAATTTCAATGTAATTATAGTTCAATTCACTTTTAAAATATCTAAATTATATTGTTTAAGAATTCAATTTACAAGAAATTCACCCACAATTTATTCATAATTGAAACGCCCTTAAAAAAATTCACACAATATTTCTGTTTCCTCAACACGGAACTTCATTGAGCAACGTCTGAAAACGAACTGTTCACAAGCACAAGCTAGCTAGAAGGATTTTTTGTTATCGGGTGGAAGATTTATAATTCTATTGTGAATTAGTCGGAGTGAAGTTGGCTGAGTTTGATAATGGTAATGGCTTTGTTCGTTGAGTATATTTAAAAAAAAATGGAACATAAGGCCTTAACTACATTGGTCACGTTTTTTGCTTAGGGGCCAGTTATAGCGATCAGGAAAACGCATCAGGAAAAAATTTTGTTTTGTATAGTTCAATGTTTTATCATACGATTTGAAGTATAAAAAGGATACGAATCGATGGTAAATCAATTGAATTATTTTTTTCATGAAAAAAATTTAAATTGGAGGAAATACTTTGCCTAAAACAAGTACTTATTCATTTTCCTGATGGGAATTCCGTACAGAAAACGAGTTTCCATCAGAAAATGCATTTTATAGAAAAATATTTCTTTTAAAGAAATTTTTTTTAATGAAATAAATATTTCAAATGATTTATCATCGATTTGTATCCTTTTTATATTTCAAATCGTATGGTAAAACATTAGATTATCAAAAAGAAAATTTTTCCTGATGCGTTTTCCTGATCGCTATAATCGGCCCCTTACATGTGAAAGGTACAAGAGATTGTTAAGGCCTGGTCAAACAGAACGCGGGCCGACGGGACGGTCAATACTTCAACATGGAAGGAAAGAACGCGGCGGGCAAATTTTGTTTGTAATTTCTTACAAAGACCGCCGGACCGCGCTCTGTTTGACACGGCCTTTAAGGAGATTTAAAGAAAACGTCAAAAAAATCTCCAGCAACTAGTATCTCCGTGTGAAAGTTCAGTTCAGTTCCGTTGTCGTTATAGTGCGATATAGCGCCGCAGTAAGGCGCCAGTTATAGCTTTCATTGAAACACAAATCAGTGAAACTGTGGGATTATTTTTGTCAAGTTGGTTATAGCAATCATTGAAACTTGACTGTCATTGAAAACATCTCTGGTGCATTGCCCACAAGTAATTAATTTTGAGGTTGGATTTGATCATTGAACGAAATAATAACAGATGAGAACAAAATAAAAATCGAACAGATATCATTGGAACGATTGTGTTCCACTTTTGTGAAACGAAAATCAGCTGTTCATTGGAAACCATTTTGATCATTGAATTAATAAAATTGATTTTAAAAGAAAGTTTCAAATTATAGGTTCGTTCGCGTATTCCCCAAATCTACGATTTTTTACGAATTTCTACAAATTTAACGCAAATTGTGTTCGTTTACGCAAAAAATGTGTAGTTTTTCGCAGAAGAGAGCGCTCTCGAGAGAGTAAATTATTTCCCCTTTCTGCTAATTTCAGCCCAAAGAAATTCTTCAGGTAGAAATATGAGTTCAATCAAAAGTCACTTTGATATTTGCCAGAACATCTCTTTTCTTATACTCCTCTGTTTTATTTAATTTAATGTAATAAATTAACTTTTTCTTACTTTTTTATTTTATTTTGAAAATCTTTTCAAAGAAATGATTACGATATTTATTTTTTTTTGTTTTCAAATATTTGACGTTAAAAAACCGGTAAAAATTATTTGTTCAAAGCGTTCGTGTACTATTTCGCAGTTTTACTTCTCTCTGAGAGAATTTCATCCCCATTCCTCAATATTTGATAGACTGTGAATTTTAGTGCAGAAAGTACACGAACGAAGCTTATATTGAATATTTTTTTGACGAAAGAAATTATGTGAATAATTCCCTTCATTTTGGTACCAAAATGCCACCAACTTTCTTTTAAGTGCCTCAAAATGGAGACGAAATTTTGAAGGGAATTAAAGGCTCTCCCAAACCAACGCGATTAATCGCCGCGACAATAGAAAACAATAACAACAACTCGTGGTTGTCAAACAAAACTACAAGTTGTTGTTATTGTTTTATATTGTCGTGGCGGTTAATCGCGTTGGTTTGGGAGAGCCTTTATTCAGTTAATTTTTTTCGTCAAAAAAATAGTTAATATATTTTAAAACTTTCTTTTAAAATCAAATTTATTATTTCAATGATCAAAATGGTTTCCAATGTAAGCTGTCAGACGAAATTGTTTCATTTTAACTGTGAAGACTTTGCGTAATTTAGAAATTGAGTTCTCGAAATTGTGCAATTTTAGGCTCAGTGGAAACATACTAATAGGCTCTCCCAAACCAACGCGAATATGCGGCGCGACAAACGAAAACAACAATAACAACACATGGTTACAAAACAACACGTTGTTATTTTTACGTTGTTTGTTTTTTACGTTGTTTGAAACGTTGTACGACGTCGCAGAATTTGCTGTCAAAACTAATAGAAAAAACCAAAGTTTGCGAAACTTGGTGAAAGTTGCAAAGAAACAAAAGTAAAATTGCAAGAAAAGTAAAATTGAGTAAATTTTCACCAAGTCCATACTTGGGTTTTTTAGCTATGGGTTTTGACAACTAAAGGCTCTCCCAAACAAACGCGATTAATCGCCGCGACAATAGAAAACAATAACAACAACACGTGGTTGTCAAACAAAACAACACGTTGTTGTTATTCTTTTCCATTGTCGCGGCGATTAATCGCGTTGGTTTGGGAGAGCCTTAAATGTGAAAATTTTCGTTTTTTAAAGACGGATCTACACATGACTCGTGTGGTGTGTTGTGGACTGAGTAGTCCAGTCCCAAGAAGAAAAAATCTCTGAGCGCTCAGAGATTTTTTAAGTGGGACAAAAAATCTCCCCTGAGCGCTGAGATATTTTGCGGAGATATGTGAGACGAAAATTTTCTTTCTCAGACAAAACAGCTGTTCTTTTGACAACCAAATCAAGTGCCAAAGTGGTAAATAAATACAAAATAAAGACGAAATATTATTAAAAACTTTAATAAACTGAACTGGTTATGGTCGACGAGGAGGACGTTAGTTCGCGACCTGCACCTGAAATTAGTCTTCTGATGATGAATTTATATTTATTTTTATTTCTTACTTTTTTTTTGAGCGTAAAAAACAAACATTTGAAACGAGAAAAAGTGACGAATATGAAATTGTATTCAAATCTAGATGTAAGTTATTAAACTGTCCTCCAGAGAGCAGTTTAAATTCAATTGGATTTATAGAATTTGGATTTCACGAGTGAATAATATGGAGTTGGATTTAATTGTTGGATTTAAATTAATTTAAATCTGGATTTAAGTTTATAATAATAATTTGGCCGATAATGACAGGCATCGATGTATTATATTTTATATATATTACGTCAATGATGATAGGCATTGACGTATTATATATGGACTGCTAGTTAGTTGTCACCTTCATACATTTCTTGCGCAGAAAAATGTTCCAAGAAATCGCAGCGCTCTTGGGACTGAGCGGCCACATTCGCTACTATAAACAAACACCGGACACTAAAAAAACGTTAAAATTTAAATATTTAAGAAAAACTGACAACAGTTGGCACCCGAAAAAGTTCGTTTTTATTTGAATTCGAATATCAATTTTTTTATTGTTTAAATTTTTTCGGTTTATTGAATAATGTTGGTAAATTTTGATCGAACTAACTTTTTTTGATCTTTCACACTGGTTTTTTTTTGGCAATATAATGCATTATTACTTTATTATCTTAAATGTGAGTTTCATGCAATGACTGGAACATGATCAACAAACGAATCAAACGCACTACGTTTAAACTTTTATTTTAATAAATTTAATCGGAAAAATATTTTTCATCCGCCTTTATTGCACTGTAAAGAGCATTTGTTTTCTGCATTTCAGGATTTGTCTTCATTTTTTTATTTTAACTGTAAAAATTAGAAAGAGAAAAGACAAAGACAATTTTTGAAAAAGCTCTATTAGGCAAATTTGTGACAATAAATACACATTTGTTGTTGAATTATATAAAGCAAAACGATTCAAATGAATAATTTAGCCAGTTCACGTTTCTAAGATCTCACTGAGATCTCATTGAGCAAGCTCCGTCAGCTCCACTGAGCAGAAGGAGAAACCTGAACAAAATTTCTCCGCTAGAAGTCAAAACCAATTTCCATCTCTTTTTTATTAATTAATCAACTGCGACAAAAAATAATTGAGCAAGCGAATCCAAAAAATATCAGGCTCAGTTTTTTGACAGCAAAAGTGAGGAATCTCACTGAGGAATTACGTTCAGATTTCTGAGATTGCTGAGATCTCTGAGATCTCAGTGAGGTTGAGAAACCTGAACTGGCTAAATTACAAATGGAAAATATTGAAGATACGAACTGTCAAAATTAAAAAAAAAAAGACGAAGCTCAATTTTTAAGTTCCACCAAACGTCACAACTAAACAGAAAAAACAGCAGGAAATAGCAAAAATAAACTCTAAATGGGTGGAACACAAACACACTGAATGCTCGAACGGTATCGGTGTGTATCTATCTATGTTAGTTTCACTGGTTAGTTTGTATTGCTGTTTTCTCCCTATCTAGTCCTTCTTCTTGATTAAAAAACTGTCAAAACCAGGCTTTTTGTAACAAGTGGAAAAATCAAAAAAAAAAAAACATGCGCTAAAGATGCCTGCTTGCGAAAAAGCGTACAAAAATTGTGTTTGACCTATCATTTCTATTCAAACACAATTTTGGAAAAATGAAAAGAACAAAAACATTGGGCGCGCTCGGCTGGCAATCAATAAAAGTGGAGGTGAAAAAAAAAAGGGATAGGATCTCACCTTCGCATGATGATTCTTGAGTCAACGTGTAATAGCTGACAAAGCTATCCGGATAGATTTGTGTTGTTGTAATCCCATAGGAAAATTCAGCTGATGAACAAAACAGCTGTTGTAAAAACACTAACCTGTATTTTGTTTTTGTAAATTGTGAACGAGAGTCATCGATATTCGTTATTCTGCGTTTCTTTTGCCACAGAAAATCCGTGATCTCGGATCAAAATCCCTATCTGCAAAATAAAAACGACATGAGATTCTCAAAGATACGCAATATATTACCTTTCAGTATGTGCTGTATTCTGTGGCATGAGCTAGCTTATGTTCGCTTAAGCAAACGAGCGAATACATAATATAAATGCTTAGAGTAACCATAAAGAAGTCCAGTTCCGATTCGTTCAATTTTCGTTCACTTGAACAAACTATGCAAGAGCGATACCAGTCGCTCTGATAATTTGTAAAGCCTTAACTACATAAACCAAAAAAGTGAAAAAGTACAAAAGTGAAAATTTTCAAACTCATTTTGGGATAGTTTTTCTCACTGGAAAACTTATAAAAATGATGTAGAAAGCTTAAATTTTGGTTTAAAAAGAATTTTATACATTCTTTTTCTCAAAACAACTGCGCTAGCTGGAAAAAAAATATTTTTACTTTTGTAATTTTGCAAAAAGTGGCCAATGTAGTTAAGACTTAAATTTAACAAATGCGATAAGTTCAGAAAAAAAAAAACATGAGTCACTGTGACTACGTTCTGTAAACTCTCTTATCGATAAAATTGGTCGAGAAACGATGAGAACTGAAACATATTATATGAGTTTTGTTCCATTTTTCACCGTTTCTCGACTGATTTTTGCTCGAAAGTTTCAATTGGTTACAATTTTAATACAAAATCTCTTAACCAATTCCGGCGCAAAGAGATGAAACTATTTATTCTTACTTTACACGTGTTTATTTCAAGTTGAAATTATGTTCTTATTTATTATTTTATATTTTTATATATATTTATTTATAACTAATACATAATTTTATGCTTTTTATCATTTTACTTCTTATATTTTGTTAAATTTGAATTTTTTCTGTCCAAAACAAGTTTTTATCAATTACGTCCACATATTCGTTACAGTTTTATTTTGTTTAAGTAAATTTATTTATTTATATAAATTCTTTAAAAGAAATTAATGAGCAAAAAGATGTTTGCAATATTTGTGTATCGGTCTTAATGGGACAATTTTATTTATTGTATTTGGGAGATATGTGAGGGTTAGCTCTTTAAATTTAATTACTAAGCACAACTAACTATACATTGACTTCAATTTAATTTATTTTAAGAATACTGCAAATAATTCTGAAATCGAAACAAGGACGAGAATACTTTAATTTCTGAAGGTTTCTATTGTTTTTTTTTTTTTTGTAATATTAAAAAAATAAAATAAATTAAGAGCCAATTGTACATCGAACACAGACCTTGTTTCAAATATAAAACATTACAATTTACACAGAAGAAGAGATATTTTTAAAGGGACATAATGCTTAATATTTTTAGGAAAGGACTCATAAGGAAGGGGCTTTTATTGCCAAACATTACCAATATTAAGATTACCAAATTGTTGACTCAGGTTTGAGGTAGCTGCCGTTGCTGTAGGCTGCACCATTGGTCCGTTCATCTGCATTCCCATCAATCCCTGATTAAGTGCCGGATTTTGCATCTGCATAAGGCCCTGGCCTGTGGCCATGATACCACCACCACCTCCTCCACTTGAAGCGGAGCCAAATGCTGCATACATACCGGGGGCTCCGCCTGCGGCAGGATATGTCGCCTGCATAGGTGGGAACTGAGCAAATCCAGTCGTTTGAACTCCCATCATCTGTGGATGATAAGTCATTCCTCCGGCTGCTGGTGAGGTGAACGCTGCTGGGGCGGTCATCACAGGCGCATTGTACATACTTGCTGAATTAGGTGGTGTCATAAATTGCGCTTGGGATGGACCCATCAGTCCTGGAGGCATTCCCATGCCACCTGTGTTTGCGTTCGGGTTGACGAGTAACGCTGGAAAGGGTTTGTTCTGCGCTAAGTTGCCATTGAATGTATTACCCAGAGGATTGCTGTTGAACTGGCCACCGCCTATATTTGATTGTGGATTTGATGTGGGTGCAGCCCCGTATAGGGCCAATATACTGTCCTTTGTCAACTTACCGGCTTTGTCCTTCTCGCCACCAATACCAAGCGAAGTTGTTTGACTAAAGAAATCCTCTTCTTCTTTAGCAAGCGAGTTTGTTCCCACTCCAGCACCAGAATCAATATTACCACCCATTGAGGAATTATGTGTATTGGTAGCAGCCACTGGGGCAGCACTGAGAAAACCGCTAAACGTATCATTATGTAAATCATTATTTAAGTTAACAAGTCCGGCAATTGGTTTAGTGGGCGATGCTAGTCCCAAGAGATCAGAGCTCCCCGCGCCAGTCAACGAGCTATTGTGATTTGAGATGGCAGAAGATTCGCTAATTCGATTGGACTTAGGGCTGTTTGAGGGCTTGGGTTTTGGCAAAGGAGCAGGAAGAGGTGTTTTTTGCGCAGACGACATTGTCGTCTTCTTATCGCTTCCACCGCCAACGATTCCAATGCCTAGCGCGGAACCAGCTTGTGCTGCTTTCTTCTTACGTTTTTGTCGCTCCAGTTCCTCATCGATTTCTTTAGCCCAATCAACCTTTGGTGGAGACGGTGGTACCCATTCACGGGCTAAGTATTTCTTGTGCTCGTATTTGGCGCGAATGAAACTCTCGAGGGCGTTATCCGTTTGCGGACGACGAAATCCGTCTGGCAACTGGGCCTCGTAAACGGCTCGAGCACGAGAATTGCCCATCTGTTGTAGAGATATCACTTGTTCCGGTGTCCAAGTGTCGAGATTAACAGACTTCACACGAGATATATGCACACCAAGATTGCGATGAATTCCAGCACAACGAATACACAGAAAAACTCCTAGATTCCATGATGCCCAACGTGGACCTTTAATCAAAATAATCAAAAAATTTCAATTTTTATGGTTAATGTTTGTTTTTAAAATAAATAAATACTGAACTTTGAAATGACAAAATAATCTATAATTTATTCAAAAAATACAAAATTAAAAAAAAAATAATAAAAAGAATAAATAATATAATAATAAAAAGAATAATTTCATTACAAAACTGACCAATCGAAACTTCATAAAGAATCATCACATTCATAACAATATGTACATTTCATACTCTCTGGTGTATTGTACCTGAGAACTGAATTCATTTATACTGTGTATATTCGTCTCTCTTGTTCCTTAGTTTTAAGTTATTTGTATCTATATGACCCTCAGTCACTTAAAACGTATATATAACTGCTCCTGAGCAAGAGCAGAAAATCTATCATCACAGCCATGTGGCATTCTTGTAATTGTAATTTGATAAAGCAGGCAATACGTATAGCCGCAGTTAGTATTTATCTTCGCTAAAGTAATATTTTAAGAATTGTACTTTGTAATTTAATCTAAAAGTCTCAATAAAAAATTCAATTAATTCCGTGTGTTCAACCTACATCTGAAATTTCAGATTTCTGAATTATTGGAGCTTCTGATTGGCCAGCTGTCATAAAAAGTTAGATGACTTTTAGTTATTGGCCAATCAGAAGCTCCAAAAATTCAGAAATCTGAAATTTCAGATGTAGGTTGTAATTTGTAAAAGAAAAACGACATAAAAAACTTTGCGTTTCACAATAAATTTATATGTCGATTAGCTTGTTGTCAGTTATTCCAGTTTTCCAAAAAAAATTGACTGATTGAAAATATTCAATCAAATAATTATTAAATTAATTCTTAAATGTGGATTTTGAAGTATCCTAGCTCCTAGCTAAACTTTTTAGACCGCGAAGTGGACCGAGGCCCGTGGTATCGCTGCAAATTGATGGAATTCAGTTTGAACAGTTGGAAAATGAACGTGGATAAGTGAATTTGAGCGGTTAAAAATATTTTTTGCATTATGAAAGTGCATTTTTATTGTGTTAGGGAGTGGTATTTTTTATCGTGAAGTAATTTGGTCATAACGCAAAATACACGATTTCTTCTCGTCTCCGTCATACAAATATCCATCATAATTAATTCCAAACTATTAAATTAATGTATTTGTTGTTTGAGTCACATTGACAGCTGTAAATATTTTATTTGCCAGTTTAATTTGTTAATCAGCACTTCAACTGGCCTGTAAAATATTCAGAACTTTAGGTGCCACTTAGACCTATTCAGATATTGTGATACGTAAATGCGGTTGTAAAATACCAAATAAGTTCCAAATAACTAAATTGAAATAGTCAGGTAGACTTAATTTATACTGTTGTTATTTTAAAAATCTTATCGTTAATATTTTTCTATTTGATTATTTCAAATTTGTATTGATTGTTTTATTCCGAATAGACTTTCGCAATAAGGCCAAGAGTCCGCAAATTTTTTTTTTTTTTCAATTTTAACACGACGAAAGTATTTTGATCGGTGATCAACAAAATAAATTAAGGTATTTACACAATGAAAAAGTAAAATTCAATTATTTGATGTGATTTCTTAGAGCGAGGTTATCGACCTATCAAGTATACGGAGTTGCATAAACACAATTTCCGTGTATTCAACCACTGATTTTCTGCGTTTCATTTATTTTGTGGAGACCGAATTTTAATAAGGTATAGGCTCCACTTTCGAAAGGAACTTAATAATTTAATCAATTATAATTGGAATGAAGTCCACCGGGTCAGCTGGTAAATATTGAAAAACGTTCATAAATTCATTTGCTACGAACACATGTAAAATAGAGGTACCTTTCCGGAACATTTTACAAGAATTAAAAATAAACACTACACATTAGTCCTTGGGTATGCTATCGGGTTAAATGGAGATTCTAATGATTCGATTTGATTAAACAAGATAATTTTGAATTACAGCCCTATTCTGCTTTTGAATTACAGCCCTATTCTGCTAAACATTGGGGTGGCCCCGGCGCAGTGGAAGTAATGCTTGACTGCTAACCTGGATGTGTGGGTTCGAGCCCCAGTCTAGGCAGCATTCTTTTCTATATTCCCTCAACTGAACACCACCCCTGGGATTTAAAGAGATAATCAAAACCTTATTTCTCAGTCCACTGTGCCAACAAAAATCTATCCTATCCTTCTATTCCTTCTAACATTGCCTAATTTATAAGACCCTAGGTCTTACTGGCAAATATATGTTTGTGTTGTTTGTTAAACATTCACGTGAAACTTTGAATTCTGCCGTTCGTCGGAGGGAAATAATAACTCAAAGTTTTGTGTAAATTTCGATAAAAACAGATTAACAATTAGATTCTTTTAAGAATTTCAAAACTAAATATCAGTTATGATTTGCACTCTAAAGATTGACGATTTAAAAAAATAATTCAAGCCAAATTGAATGAACCTTTCACATGAATCGAAAGTTTCGATCGGATCAAATAGTAGAATAGGGCTGTAAGTTTTGGTCAGGGAGAATATTTAAATAAAAAGCCATCTAAACTGAATGCGTATTCAAGTCTAACATAATATATGTACATCCTTACTGTTGAAAATAATGTATCTAGGAAATAACAAAATACAACTTTAAGAGGAATGTAACCCAACTATAATACGAGCTAACTTGGCATCACATCGCTGCTGGAGAAAGAGGAGATCAATGGTTTTGGAGGAAAACTCCCTCTGATTATACAATCATGGTACCTATTCAAGATTTAAAAAAAATTTATGATTGCTAAATAACAACACGCACACAGGAATGGGTGAAAGTCTAGGTCCTGGAGTTTTAGTAATTATTTATTTCCAATTTGCATTGTATGATTCTACTCAAGGACATTCTTTGTTGCGAAGAAATTGTTGTGTTAATGATATTCTGATGAAATAATCAAGGTCTGAATGTATAAAGTTTTTGATTATAAATGGGTTAAGAATTTTGTATACACGTAAAGACTTACACCCATATTATTCACTCAATACATCTAGATTAAAACTTAAATCTGGATGTAAATCATACAAATTCAATGTAAATTCATCTGGATTTAAGTTTAAATCGGGATGTATCGATGCCTTTGATGCCTTTGAATTATTAACAAAAAAAGCTTTTGTAGGTTTTGAATGAAAAGAAAGTTTTCTCAATTCCAGAACATTGCTTGCAGGCTGCACACATCATCTAGTACGCCTAGCCCAAACTAAAATCGAAGTAAAAAAAAAAGTCAGGCTGCTGACATGGCCAAGTTTGCGTGTTTAGTTTTCATTATCATCATTAGATAACTTGAGACTCGACAAGGACAGCAAGCGATAAGAGTGGAAACATTATCTTAACCATGCGAATTCGATATAAAAGTCCAACTTAAAGATACACTGCAGACAGTACGAAATGTGAAAAAAACAGAAGCCTATTTTCTATTCTCCGACTTGCTACAGACGATAGAATCGATTCAATATGTGCAATTGGCTGATACGCCCCTCTCATCTAAAAACAAACAACTTAATCTTGTTAAAAAATATACCTTTTGCATCACAGTCCACACAATATTTGTTGTCCTCATCCCGAAGCATTTGAGTCAGAAGTGTTTGACACTTCTCCTGAATCAGCTTGGTTCTTTCAGTTTCTTTTCTGCTATTGTTGGAACTCATTTTTTCGGCTTTTCCTTAAAGAATGTTTTATTTTTACTTCTAGACTAAATTCTAACTTGCAATTTTTCAGTTTTGACTCGATAAATTTTGCAATTGCAAGCAATGGCAAAGTAGATAAACTTATTCACAATTGGAATTTCTTCGTTTTTTTTAAACTTTTTTTTAATAAAATAATTAAACAGAACATGAATTTCTAAATCCCCAAATCACCATTTACACAAGTTGACGGCCATTGTCAATTTTCCCTGTGTGTGAAGAAAATTTTTTAAAAATGTCCCTATTTGCTCACGATTAACAGATAGAGGGTATGTTCTGTAGCTGTGTGACGTCACAATCATCTGGTTTTGTACTCAGAGGAAAAAGATGATTTAATTTAATTTTATTTGTTGTATTTTTTGTTTTATATTTATAGTTATTATCACCTAAAAATAATTTGTTTGAATGCTGAATTCTAAGTTATAAACATTATTTACCAATAAAATAATATTTGTGTCGTCACAAAAGAGTCAAGATGGCGACTTGAGTGTATCATATGATCAGACCATCGTGATTTTGCTGATTATGTCAAAATTTTTGTGTCGTGTTGGGGGAAAAAAGTTATGACAGTTAAAAAATTGAGAAATAATGGGAAATGGGATTAGTTAGATCCCTTTCACACGAGGAAACTGAGTTTTCAAAACTTTCGGCTTGACAATAGGGGGGTTCACATTCCGTGCGTTCAACATACATCTGAAATTTCAGATTTCTGAATTTTTGGAGCTTCTGATTGGCCAGTAACTAAAAGTCAGAAATCTGAAATATCAGATGTATGTTGAACGCACGGATTCTCAAATTTGTTTGACACGCACGGCATGATTCCGTGCGTTCAATCTACATCTGAAATTTCAGATTTCTGAATTTTTGGAGCTTCTGATTGGCCAGCTGTCATAAAAAATTAGATGACTTTTAGTTACGTTTAAAGCCTTAACTACATTGGCCACTTTTTGCAAAATTACAAAAGTAAAAATATTTTTTTCCAGCTAGCGCAGTTGTTTTGTGAAATAGAATATACACATTTTATTTTTAAACCAAAATTTAAGCTTTCTGCATCATTTCTATAAGTTTTCCTGTGAGAAAAACTATCCCAAAATGAGTTTGAAAATTTTTACTTTTGTACTTTTTCACTTTTTTGGCTTATGTAGTTTAAGCCTTAACTACATAAGCCAAAAAAGTGAAAAAGTACAAAAGTGAAAATTTTCAAACTCATTTTGGGATAGTTTTTCTCACTGGAAAACTTTTAAAAATGATGCAGAAAGCTTAAATTTTGGTTTAAAAAGAATTTTATGTATTCTTTTTCACAAAATAACTGCGCTAGCGGGAAAAAAAATATTTTTACTTTTGTAATTTTGCAAAAAGTGGCCAATGTAGTTAAGACTTAAGGCTTTAAAATGACAAAATGAATGACATTTTGTCACTCGTGTAAATCTGACATAACGGCCTCAATCATCTCAATCTAAACCAAAAATACTGAATAGGTATAAAGATATGCATCTTTCGTAAGTTTCACCCTCCAAAACCCATTTGTTTACATTGTTGTTTTTGTAATTTAATTTTGTGTCGATGAATAGATGTGAAATCCAACAACAATATAGCAGGGTGGTGTGAAGATAAATACTGTGAAAGTGTGAGTTGTGAAGATAAATACTGTGAATGTGTGAGTTTTATACCACCATTTTAACACATACCTTCTCATTTCTTATCTGATAGAGCTTGTAGTCTTGTAGAGGCAAACTGAAATGACAGCTGAGGATTCATATCTTTATATTTATGTCTGTTCCTTTACTTTGAAACTCTGTGATTTTCTGCGCATATTACTGTCATTGGGTACGTTCAAAGCAAAGAAATCTGAAATTTCAGATTCTGAAATTTCAGATTTTTTTATTGAACGCAAAAAAAATCTGAAATTTCAGTCAAAAGCCACTGTGTCAAATTCCCGTATTCACTTATTGAATTAGCATAGAATGGAAATAAAAGAGAACTTTATATGTTCGTAAATTTTTAATTTAGCATGAGCTTTGTAGATGAAATTTTATGTAAAAAGATTAGCAACAGATTTGTTTGTTATTGTGCAGTAAATTTATTATAACTTCAATGCAAAATTGTTCCACAATAATCCGATTGACAATTATGGGAATACTTTTCGAAGACAAATCATTCCTTTTATTCAAAGAGTCACTAAACAATTAACAAAAAGTTCTTTAATTAAATAAGTAAATATTACAATTTTATTATAAAAACTTATAAGCACACATCAACCACTAACCACACCGAAAATCATAAAGTTCAATTTGATGTGTAGCACTTCAGCTCTTTTTACACTTCCCCCACCACAAACAACTGTCATCTGAATTTTCAGATGAAATTTTCTTGTCTGAAATTTCAGAATAAACGTAACTAAACGTAACTAAAAGTCACTAAAAGTCATCTAACTTTTTATGACAGCTGGCCAATCAGAAGCTCCAAAAATTCAGATATCTGAAATTTTAGATGTAGGTTGAACGCGGCCATTTTATTTTTTTTTATATGAACTTTGACAGAATGTTGGACTGAAATTCACACAAATGCACAGAAAATCACAGAGTTTCAAAAGGAACTGGAACAGGTCTATTTAGTATTTTTGATCTAAACAGGGTCTTGGGGTGTGTTCAAAATAAGTCAACAATCAACATTTCTGACTTTCTTCTTTGCTCTATTCGGTGATTTTTTTTATTTTCGGTATTCCACACCTCCACCCACCATTTCAGGATCCAGTTGATGTTGAATGTTGTTTTGATTTTTGGTGTGCTTGGACCTGGTTCTTCATGAATCCTCTTTCGAGACGAATCCAAATAATTAACGCAATATTTAACGATAAAAGTAAACTATTCAAACAATGGCAAATTTCTGAAAATAAGCATACGAATTTTTCCACATTTATTAATGAAACACCAATTCCATTTAAAAAAATGTGGCACCAAAATTCACGATTGAACCATCCATGTTGTTCGGTGGGTATTTTTTGTTTTGTTTTTTTTTTTTTCAACTACTTTAAAATCCTTAACAACTAAAGAAACTTCTACTACATAGACAGATGCCAGCTCCGAGTATCGCTTTTGGAAGAAAATTTTCTGTGAAAAACCAAACACTCAAGTACCTGGACTGGCATTCAAAATTGTCTCGTACAACATTCTCGCTCAAGACCTTCTCCTACAGCACCTAGAACTTTACACACGTTCAAATAAAAAATACTTAAAATGGGATTATCGTTTGGATCGGCTGACAGAAAAAATAGTCGAACAAAGACCAGATATACTGTGCCTGCAGGAAGTTCAGGAGAATCATTTGTCAGACATCATGGCCCGGATCAAAACCCAATTACCAATGTCTTGCATATATAAAAAGAAAACCGGAACTAAGACTGATGGATGTGCTATTATATTTAACAAAAATCTCTTTGAACTTGTTCTGTGGGATGTTGTGGAATTCTATCGACCAGAAATTGAAGTGAGTTCTGGAGACTGAAAATCAACTTATAAATTCTTTCTTTCTTTGTTCCGTTAGCTTCTGGATCGGCACAACATTGCCCTAATTGCCAAATTCAATTGTAAAACGAAAAAAGAGGCTAATCTATTAATTAGTACAACACATCTACTGTTCAATCCAAAGAGGCAGGACGTCCGACTAGCACAGATAATGGTTTTGTTAGCAGAGCTTGATCGACATTCGATCGTTCAACCTGAAAAATTGGATCGGATGCCAGTAATCCTGACGGGGGATTTTAATTTTCAAGCGGATTCTGCTCCATTTCAATTGATAACGACCGGAAAACTTTGTTATGAAAGCCTAGCGAGAAAATCGCTGACCGTATTGGGCAAAAGTGATTCGCCTCCAATTGGGAAATGCTTTATATCCGACCAATTGCGAATAACTGATAACTGTCAACTTGTTGACTGTGTTAAAAGCAACTTGCAAAATACTCCACAGAAAGTAAGTTCACTTATTTTAACTCAAATAAAATCGAATTTTGAATTATAATTGATCTTCAGAGCATGGAACACAATCCAAAAAATACTAACCTATTTTCAACTGGAACTTTGACTCACGGCTTACATCTAAGATCAGCTTACAATCACTTCAATGGGATGTCATATGGCTCGATATTCCAAGGCAGGTGGGTCACTATTGATCATTTGTTTTATAGCACAAAATGCAAAAACGGAGCATTGCAGTTGCTTTCAATCTATGAATTGCCAAAAGTTTCGCAATGTAAACGGATGGGATTTCTCCCAAACATAGATAATGGTTCGGATCATTTGATGCTGGCGGCGCGTTTTTATTTAAAGTTTCCTTAGCTGTATTCAACCAATTGAAAAGAGCTTTAGATCTATGTTGAATCCTAGATAAAATATATTTTTGTTAAGAAAGTTCTTTGTGTAGTTCCCTTATTAGCTAAAATTTCCATCTGCCTTTTCACTCGAAAGATATCTAGGAAAGTCAGGAATAAGAAACCAATTAAAAGGCATACCAGTGTAGCAAAAAAATACTTCTAAGAATTTTCAACTGGTTGTTCGGACTGATGGGTTGCGACATTTACTCGGGACCGCAATATTTGGATTTTTTGATAAGTATAGAGAAAATTATTAGTTCATTCATTTTTAAGGAAAAAATTAATACGACTAGTTTAATGGAAAACAAATAGTTCGTGGTGTTTGATATTAAATAAATATCAAATGTCACTGCAAACAACTATCCCATTACTGCTACAACAAATGGACTTTGTTTAAGTGTTGTGAATTTGTGTGATGAACTTGTCTTATTTGTTGTCGAATACAACTTGGTTTCATCTGTAGTTTAAATTTTTGTGTGATGAACTTGTCTTTTTTTTTGTCGGATAGAGACTTGGTTTCATCTGTAATGTAAAAGTGTAGAGTATGCAATCGAAGCTTCCTATTGCAGCAAACTTTTGCCTGTAAAAACAGCCAGTATATGTTCCTTCAGCGTTTCGTCTTAGCTTAAATTATCCGATTGATTTTGTAAGTAAATACTTTGAATTTCGTGTATGGTTAATTCAATGGTAACTTGCGTTACATTTGGAAAAGTTTTACGGGCAATTTTATTAAAAGTTTCATGCTTATGCATATAAAAATAAAACCAAATATATTTATACATAGTAGTAATTCCGCTCGCTAATTTATCAAAAACAAAAAAAAAAAAACAGGTAACTCACGTTACTTTTTTTTGTGGTTGCAATTTTTTTTTAATATTTAAAGTTTCTACTCTACATTACCAAAATCGTTGTATGTACGTTAGTTTTTTTACGTTTTAAAATGCAAATATAGCTCAAATCCTTTCATTTGTGGTTTTACTTGCAAACACTTCGGATTTGGGTGTCTAAACTCAAAACTTTACTCACAAGTAAAATTACAAACGCCGTGTTTTTAGTAGGCGAACGAGAAAGCAATAAGGCGGAAAACGTAAATGTTGTTCCGGCGAAACTCACAATAGCTTTTGAAAATACGGGCGAACAGAAAATTTTAACAGAAAATCTTCGGGTGAAACTCACAATAAGGCTGACTATGTTTGCAGTCTAAGAACAATTTTACTTTGCGTATTCCGTGTGGTTCGCCTTAAATTGTGTAGATTTTACATCTCAAGTAGTTTTTGGCAGCATGGTGTTAGTTTTGGTTAGGATAAACGATGTTTGCTTTGTTCAGTGTGAATAAATAGAAAGAATTTGAGCTATTTTACTGTGAAAATAAAACTAGTACAAAGAAGACTTATAATTTTGAACTTGGAAGAAAACAAAGTAGGTACCTACATTTATGCATGTAAATTTTATTTTTTAAGTATTTTCCTTTAAGCTAGTAAATGACTATATCGACACTACTACTCTTCAAATATGGTTTAGAAAACTTACCAGCACATTTGGTGGACTTGGACTAGCCGTTATTTCTATATTATTTTTATTGATTTAAACGCGACTCCTTATAGACATTCCAATCGAGTCGTGTATTTGTTTTTGTTTGTTAGTTAAGAAAATCTATTATTTGACCCCGGGCAAATTATAACAAAAGCAAATTACAGAGCATTTATACTTACGACATTGATATCCGAAATTCTCAAAAAAAAAAAACAGCACGGAAAAATTGGTAATTATTATCACACCAAAAACATAAATGTTAAAAAAAAAGAGCCAAGTTCTCCATGTATACAAAAAGCCTTTATGTAACAAGTCAGCCGTAAAAAGTAATAAGATCTAAAAGTTTGCCAAGTTCTAAGTTTATGAAGGTTTATATCAAATATTTTAAGTAGAGTAATATCGAAACAAATTCAAATTATGAGAGAAATTTCTTATTTAATGATTTCACTTCTTTTTGCAATGTATTTTTTTTTTAACACAAAATCTTAAATTTTCAATTTTCGAATGCACCTCAGCTCTAACACTCCAACAAGTCGTCATTGTACAGCAAACAATAATAATAATTCGAAAGTGGGTGGATGCTACGCCCCGTGAATGATAAACCCCAAATTTTTAAGTTTTCCTCAGCATGCATTATAAACCCTAACGCTCTACCGAAATTCATATTTATACAACAATCAGAAATGGTTCATATAATTGACAACACTTCTGAGAAAGTGAGTTGATGCCACGCCTCTGAATGTCAAATATCAAATTTTAAATTTTGTTCCTTTGTTTGCATTGCAAGCCCTATCGTTCTACCAAATTTCATCATCCTACAACAATCAGACATAGTTCTAAAAAAGTGGGTGGATGCCACGCCCAGTGAATGATAAACCCCAAATGTTCAAGTTTTTCTCAGCATGCATTATTAACCCTAACGCTCTACCGAAATTCATATTTATACAACAATCAGAAATGGTTCATATATTTGACAACACTTCTGAGAAAGTGGGTTGATGCCACGCCTCTGAATGTCAAACATCAAATTTTTTTCCTTTGTTTGCATTGCAAGCCCTATCGTTCTACCAAATTTCATCATCCTACAACAATCAGACATAGTTCTAAAAAAGTGGGTGGATGCCACGCCCCTGAATGATAAATCTCAAATTTAAAGTTTTTTTCTTTACACACATTGCAAGCCCTGCCTCTATACCAAATTTCATCATTCTTCAACAATCAGAAACCAATTTGTTAACATTGCAAGCCCTACTGCCCTTCCGAATTTCATCATTCTGCAACAATCAGAAGTGCTCCATATAATTGATAGCAATATAGAAAATCCAAATTTTTCGATTTTTTCATTTGCATGCACCACAAGGCCCACCTTTGTGCGAAATAACAAGATTGTATGGTGTCGGGAAGTGCTCCATATGATTGATAACTATTTTCAGAAAAGAGGGTGGATGCCACGCCCCTGAATGATAAATTTAAAATTTTAATTTTTTTCCTGTGCTTAAATTGTAAAACCTACCGCTCTACCAAATTTTATCATTCTAAACCAAGCAGAAGTGCTCTAAATAATTGATGGCAATTCTGTGTAAATGGGCGGATACCACGCCCCTTATATTGAAAATCCCAAATTTTCGATTTTTTTTCTTTATATATACCAAAGGGCCTACTGTTGTGCGATTCTATGGTGTCGGAAAGTGCTCCATGTAATTGATAACTATCTTCTGAATGATAAATTTAAAATTTTAATATATTATTTATTGTATTGTATTATTTATACTAGAATGTCAGTTTATTAGACTTGACCATTCTTTATTCCGTTCGGAGAAAAATGGAGGCGGAACAAGACAGCATACTTAAAGGGGCTTATAAAAATGCTGATGCTCCAAATGCAATTGATAAACAAACAGCACATCTAGACCTGTGACGTCAGTGGTCAACGGTGGCGTAGTACGTAGGGTACACAGCTCCGAAGACTGAGCAAATCTGATGCGCGGGTTCAAATACCGCATGATGTGTAGAAAGTTTTTCAAATAAAATTGGATTAAAGCTCAGCACCACTATAAAGGAGACTGATGATAGGGCTTGGCACCCCTTGAAATAGCTATATCTCTAGCCAAACAAAAATAAAACGAATTAAAATACCCAAAATTATTTCGTAAGCAATTGGTGGTAGCACCTTTAAGTTGTTGTTGTTGTTCAAAATTCAATGAAATTGACGGAATAAAGAATGGTCAAGTCTAATAAACTGACATTCTAGTATAAATAATACAATACAATAAATAATAACTTAATAGTCTGGTTTGTTACCGATCTTCCAACCTCTCCCCCTTTGATACGTACTACGAATTGTAGTCTATCAAATAAGGTTCGGAGAAAAATGGAGGCGAAACAAGACAGCATACTTAAAGGGGCTTATAAAAATGCTGATGCTCCAACTGCAATTGATAAACAAACACCACATCTAGACCTGTGACGTCAGTGGTCAACGGTGGCGTAGTACGTAGGGTACATAGCTCCGAAGACTGAGCAAATCTGATGCGCGGGTTCAAATACCGCATGATGTGTAGAAAGTTTTTCAAATAAAATTGGATTAAAGCTCAGCACCACTATAAAGGAGACTGATGATAGGGCTTGGCACCCCTTGAAATAGCTATATCTCTAGCCAAACAAAAATAAAACGAATTAAAATACCCAAAATTAATTCGTAAGCAATTGGTGGTAGCACCTTTAAGTTGTTGTTGTTGTTGTTCAAAATTCAATTAAAATTTTAATGTTTTCCTGTGCTCAAATTGTAAGGGCTACCGCTCTACCAAATTTTATCATTCTACAACAATCAGAAGTGCTTCAAATAAATTATAGCAATTCTGCAAAAGTGGGCGGATACCACGTCCCTTATATGGAAAATCCCAAATTTTGGAGTTTTTCCTTTGTATACACCACAAGGCCTACCGATGTCCGAAATTACAAGATTCTACGGTGTCTAAAAGTGCTCCATAATGTTGATGATCTGTCAGTCAGTTAGTCAGTTACGGTTTTCGCGATTTTTGGCGTCCTTATCTCAGGAACCACTAATGCTAAGGAGTTGAAATTTATTGAGGCGCCTGTGCTCGCCTAGTTTAGCAAATATGGCGATTTTGAAGTTTCTGAGATTATTGGTTACGAAGTTAGAGGGGGGTCGAAAAGCACTTGAGTTTGTTCCTGTAAAAAAGGAGTAGTGCCGAGAACTTGGCTGGGCACTACCGTGCCCTTTGATCTATTTCCAATATGGCTGCCTCTTTTAGAAGAAAAAAATCAATTCCATTCTTAACCTGATAGATCTACTTAAATGGTTTTTCAGGTAGATTCCAACTTTTATATCTATTTTTTTACCAAAATGAATCTACAAGTCGCCAGTTTTTATCTTATACATTTTGAGTTAAATTTTTCATTTTTACTTTATTCTAAAAACACTAGTTATTTTAAGACAATTTTTTTTGAAGTGAAAATAAACCATTTTGGGAATCCTCTGATCGACATCCACCCAGTTCTTGAAGCTAAATCCAACAGATTTTGTCATGAACTGGTTCGAGGAATGATAACCAAAATATTTGATAATGCCTTCATCAATTGATAACATTTTATGCATAAAAGCCTACTGCTGATATTTTTGGCATAAAAGGTTCATAGTTTAGACGTTTTACATATATAGAGCGTTACTTCTATCCATCTAATAATTAGATTCTTGTATCCTCGTCCATTTGCCGATACATGAAGTCTAGGCATTGAGTGGTAACCACTGTAAAAGAGCATTCCTAAAAAAAAATTGTACATGTTCTTTCGTAAAATCAAAGTTATCGTGCAGCATAGAGACAAGTTTGATTCAAAATTAGTATTTATCTATAGCTCACTTTGATGATATTGGAAAGCAGTCATTTTTGTATACATCTACCTCAAGACGTAGAAATGAATTTAAATTACATTCGAAAAAAATGCCTTTAGATTTTCCCGGTTTACCCAAGCGGGTACACCTAACTTCACAGTTATTAAGCTCGGATAATAATAAATGATGACATTATTTTTCAATTTTGTCATACTATTATTGAACTTTTTTTGAAAAAATAAAATAGATAAAAGAAATATTTGATTTTGTTGCCAAATATCAAACAACCTCCAAAAAGCAGTGAATGTTGAAATCGTACTTCACGCGGAGTAATAAAAAAAATTAATAAAACATGTTGTCAAGATGTCAAGAGACCAAAATAAGTCAAATCTGATTAAAATAAATAAGAGATGGGTCTACGGTAAAACGATAAATTCCATGAATTTTTTGTACCCAAGCGGGTACAGTAGTAGTAAATCAATTGAGGAGCAACACTAAGTTATTTAAGCTAATGACCGACGATTTCTACACCCAAGAATATAAAGAAAATAATTTTTGTGGGAAATTAATGCACTTTGATTTTTTTGTGTAATTTTTTCACTTGTACGGTGGCCTAAGGGTCACCCCAACCAATTATAGAAGTAATAAAAAGAATTGGTTCTTGAGAATAGTTTATTAAATCCGTCCATTTATAAGAGTTTACTTAACATAGACGTTCTTTAAAGACTGAGCGACAACATTTCCCTTACCAGGAACATGTAACGCAGCTCCTTTGAAGCAAGCAACCAAATTCTCGTTCGTCTTGAGATCAGGTGCGCAAATCTCAAATACTTTCTTTTTGGGATTCAACTGGGCATCAGGATTACGGGTAAAACCTTCACAATGGACAAGGTCTCCAGGGACAGAACCCTCTGGCGGACTGAGAACTTCAACTTTTTCTGGTGTAGAGGCGCACATTACCATTGCCTCCGACGTTACGCCACGCATTTTAGCTGGTTTCAAATTGCATAGAACTACCACAATGCGATTTTGCATCTCTTCCAAGGGGACAAACTTAACTAGACCTGATACCACAGTCCTGGGTTGAGCTTCTCCGCAATCAATCTTCTCGAGATACAAACTGTCCGCATCGGGATGACGACCAACTTCGATAATTTTGCCTACACGCAAGTCTAGTCGACCAACGTCTATTGGAAGTTCGGGAGCAGGTGCTGAACTTGGAGTTGCTGCAGTTTTGGGGTTTTTTTCTTTTTTGGGTTTCTTTTCTTTTGGAGGAGCTTTAGATTCTTCAACTTTATCTACTGTGGAAGAGTCTGCAATTGGGGCATTTGTAGATTGAGTGCAGAACGATCTGGCCCCAGGTACGGATATTTGCTTTTTTCCATTTTGAGTCTCCAATCGGATGAGTTCTGCTAGAGTCTGTGCTATGCGGTTCTTTAAATCTGAATTTTCTTGAAGCAATAGCTGTTTCTTTCTTGCGATCAGTTCACGTTGAACGGCAGCAAACTAAAATTAATGTTAAAAAAGAAATCATTTCAATATATGTATTACACAAAACATACATACATAATTACCTCGCCCTGAACAGAATTGAGAATTTTTTCATTTTGTTGATTATTTTTTGAAATAATGGCGATGGAACTCATATTTTTAAGTTTTATTTTTCGAATTGCAGAAGTCACAATGCGGTTTATTGACATTTGTGGCGGCGATGGCCGATGTGTCTTGTCGTCGTCGTCTGTTTTCCTTCGTTCATTTGTTGTTGTTGAAAAATGGTTGTTCACAATTAAATTTTGAACTACGGGAATTTATGCCGCAGTACACGTCTACTGCTTCACAGGCATTACACCGATCTCCACCTGAAATATTTCATAAATAGATAACACTCACTATCTGCCACTTTTGATAGAAAGAAAGAGCGATGATATACCATAATTTGTTGGTTGGGCATTTTCATAGCTTACTATTTCATTTGTCTTAAAAATTTCACAGGACAAATTTATGAAGTTAAAACAATTAAAATAATTGATTTAATTTTGCTTAAATCCACAAGAAAAAGACCAAAACTTCCTTTTGACACCTTCAATTAATTAATTAAATTCGAAAAAAAAAAAAAAAAATGAAACAAACCACCAAATGTCAAAGGAAAATTGCTTCTTCATAGAGTACTACTCATAGCTTTCTATGAGCATATCAATATGTGGCAAGAAATTTTGTATAGAATACTATAAGTAGTCTCCGTGACCAATTTTCATAGCATGCAATACAGTATTCTATGAAATCTTTCTCGGGGAGCCACCATGTTACAGATGCCCAACATACCAACCACAATCCAATCAACTATCAGTTTGATTTTTGCCGCTTTGAAAATTATATCATCTTTCATTATGTAGGATCACTATACTGACGACTGCAGTTATAAGGTTAAATTGCGACATTTGGCTATTGTATGTAAATCTGGTAAATCGATTTTTCATTCAATTAGAATAAAAATAAAATGCACGATTGGATCGCACCAACTTGCTCTTGTAGTAAAAGTTTGTTCAAAATTCAAAGATTGAGTTATTATAAGCATTAAGTTAAAGGTAGTATTTTGTTAATAGCCGTGTTTTTTTTGCAAGCCCGAAGGGAATTGGATGAAAAAAAAAAACGATGTCGGTGTGTTCAACAGTTTACGTGTGAAATGGATCAACAACTAAGCCCATTCCGGTTAAGCTAAAGCCTAGTACGCAGATCGGGAAAAATTTTTCTTTTCATACAAAACTTTTCCCAGAACAAATTTGGCTATGCGAAAAATCGCCCAAAAACAAAACGCCCATAACCTAAAAATCAGAAATCGCCCAAAATTATAATGATTTTACTAATTTTATAAAACAAAGTTTTGACAGCTGCGGTGCCGGCGGGGGGCGGATGCGGCGCGGTCGTCTAGAGCCTATGATATGGGTCCTAAAAATAAAATGAAAAAATCCTGTCGGCTAAATGTCCCAAAAACACTTTATGCCAATGGGCTTAGGCTGTTTTTGACAGACGGACGGAATTGCGAGAACCATTTTTTTCGTCTCCCCTATCATCGTAATGTCAAGTTTGATCAAAATCTCGAGTTCAATTTTTTTTTACGAATTCAAAACTTGCCATATAGTACCTATATGCATTTCGCAAGTAAAAAGTAGAACTTTCGGAAATCCGATCGAAAATGACATGGGTTTCCTCGACAGATTTTGGTGAGGGGGTCACGCATCGTTCGCTTTGTGTTTAGCCAGTTTTTACACAACAGTGTCATACCTGCTTAATAGTGGGATTAAATTCCCATCCAGAAGATTCCAGTTTTGACAAGCAATTTTTTTGACAACTCTACTGTGAATGCACCAAACTAATTTGTCAAAAAACACGAGTTCCATTTTGCTTCTAGTCGCGTTTTGCTGTGTGAAGAGTTTTATTACGAAGAATTAAAAAATCTGTGAGAAAAAATGGCTTTATCCGTACCAAAAGCACCGGGTGTATCCCAAATGTTAAAGGAAGGCGCTCGTGTGAGTAAAATACATCGATTATTGATTAAAAACTTACAAGTTTTATTTCGAAACAAAAAAAAAATGATGAATTTATATCGGGCCTCGTGAGAAGAAGCTCAAAAAACTTTTGGGGGTACCGATATACGTTGACTCATCGCCATCTTCCTCTTAACCATCTGCTTTAAGTTTTTATCGGAACAAAATTATTTCATATTACTCGTTTATTTTTAGATGTACACTGGCCTGGAAGAGGCAATCTACCGTAATATCTCTGCTTGCAAGGAATTCGCACAGACAATGCGTTCCGCCTACGGTCCCAACGGCATGAACAAAATGGTAATCAATCATATTGAGAAGCAATTCGTCACCTCCGATGCTGGCACCATCATGCGCGAGTTAGATGTTGAGCATCCAGCTGCCAAATTGATGGTTATGGCCAGTCAGATGCAAGATGCCGAAGTCGGCGATGGTACCAACTTTGTGGTTATCTTCGCCGGCGCCCTCCTCGAGGGAGCTGAAGATCTTTTGCGCTTGGGAATCACCACAAGTGAAATCGCTGATGGCTATGAAAAGGCCATGGATAAGGCATTGGAAATTCTACCCAAACTAGTTTGTCACAAAATCGAAGACTTCCGTGATGTTCAAAAGGTAAAGGACTGTCTGACATCAGCAGTGATGTCCAAACAGTATGGTCAAGAGGAATTCATCACCGAACTCATCGCGAAGGCATGTGTTTCAATCCTGCCAGAGAAAAGCACTTTCAATGTTGATAACATTCGAGTTTGCAAAATTCTTGGTAGTGGTTTGAGCAAGTCCGAGGTTCTTCGTGGAATGGTATTCAAGCGTCAAGTTGAAGGTGAGGTCAGTAGTGTTGAGAAGGCTAAGGTTGCCATATTCTCATGCCCTGTGGACATCATTCAAACCGAAACCAAGGGAACAGTACTCATTAAATCCGCCGATGAACTTATGAAATTTAGCAGTGGAGAGGAAAATCTTTTGGAGAAACAAATCAAATCCTTGGCCGATGCAGGTGTGAAGGTTATTGTAGCCGGAGGCAAGGTCGGTGACATGGCATTGCATTACATCAATAAATACGGCCTCATGGCTGTCCGCCTTAATTCAAAATTCGATCTGCGTCGTCTGAGCAGAGCTGTTAATGGTATCGTCCTTCCCAGGTTGACAGCTCCCACTCAAGAAGAGCTTGGTTATTGTGATAAGGTTTGCATTGAAGAGTTGGGCGACACAGTTGTGGTTTCCTTCCGCAACGAAGGTGTCGACTCTCGCATTGCAACTATCGTAATCCGTGGAGCTACCGACAACTTTATGGACGATATCGAACGTGCCATTGATGATGGAGTTAATAATTTCAAAGGACTCACTCGTGATGGTCGCTATGTTCCTGGTGCTGGTGCAACCGAGATCGAATTAGCTATTCAACTTGCAGAATATGCTGATACCCTTCCTGGTCTCGAACAGTATGCCGTTCGTAAATTTGCAACTGCTCTAGAAGTATTCCCAAAGGCCTTGGCCGAAAACAGTGGTGTGAATGGCACCGAGACCATTAACAAGCTTTATCTCGCTCACAAAGAGCATGGACCTAACCAAGGATTTAACATTGATGATGAACAAGGCACCACAGTGGATGTGACCACAACCAAGGTATTGGACTTGTATCAATCGAAATACTGGGGTATCAAGTATGCTGTTGGTGCCGCTACAACAATCCTCAAAGTTGATCAAATAATCATGGCTAAGAGAGCCGGAGGTCCTAAACCCCCAAAGCAAGGTGGGGGTAGTGATGATGAGAGTTAAGTTATCATTCTTCATCTTCTTTTTCCTTCTAATCTTATTCTACGCATTTCTTTTGGGTTTTTACGAAAACTTTTCCCTTTGTTTTTTTGAAAATCTCTTAACATCTCTTCATATTCACACATACAATTATTTTATATTTTGTATTAATAACAGGTGTTGGTAGTGATTTGAACACTCCAACCCAATGTACGAACTATGCAACAAAAAATAAAAAAAAACACTCACAATATGACTAATTTTTTTTTCTTGTTCCACGTTGTTATGTGCTTTTTTACGTAAGTGTACGTCAAGTCTTCAATTTAAGAAAAAGGGTTTGGTTTGGAAAAACAATGACGAGTCTCACTACGTTTTTTCAAACCAAACCCACCCCAAGACTGGAAATAGCATGAAATATAAATTAAGATAATTCAAATGAGTTAAATGTGCCTGGCCCTACATATCAAAAGGCATGGAGTGATTCAGCAATCGGAAAGGAGCACAAATTGCTAAAAATCCAAGAAAGTTATGTTATGTAACAACTCTTATATTTTACAAATCTTTATGGTTTATATTTAATAGGTAGAACACATATGATGGTGCACGGCAGAAGCATAAATATGGAGAGACGACCATTAGATTACCTCTCTTAGGGGGCTTAAGTTAATTATTAAGAAAAAAACCGCTGGTGGTCGGAAAGAATTTTTCAGGTTGCTATGATCATAAACAGGTAAACTTCGGGATCTAATTTTGACTACGTATAACTGTCCCACACCTGTCCAAAACCTGTAATCAATTTTATTACGGGGGATAGAGGGGATTTGGAAGTTCAGCAAACATACATTAATATCTGTCTTGGTATAATATCAGCATATAACACATGACTTTGGGGTACTTTTGAATGCCCAATCTGATGAAACCAAAGTGAGCACGATACCACTACCCTAAAAATAGTTATACCCTTTTTATAAAAAGATTACCGAATTTTCCTTCTAACAAGTAAAGTGTTACGAAAAAATATGGGTACATTGATGAAACTTGGAACACACGTTAAATTTATCATAAGAAATAAGAATAAAAAAAGTTCATAAAAATACCTGCAGTTAAAGGGTGTTTTTTTTTCAAGCGGGGGAAATACTGTGGAACTATGTATAACGAAAAAATCCCTCCCAAAACTCGTAAATTGATGAAAGTTGGTAAAAGAATTATTTTAATTTTTCATCAGAACCAGAAAATTTCAATTATGAAAAATGACGCCTACTTTAAATCTAAAAACATAAAAAAGGAGACATTTTTCATACATAATTGAAATAAAACAATAAAATATTTATATAATGGGATATAGAATTTTTCGCCTATACCTACAATTTTTTTTAGAATGATCCCAGGAACCATCCTCAAAAATATTGTGAACGAATTAGGGGACACCCTGTATACGGCTTAAATATACATAATCTATAATAAAAATATATTTGGTGGCACAACAGCTCCTGAAAACCTGCATAATCCATGGTACAAACAAAAACACATGAAAGGCCAGGCTCAGTATTAAGTAACTTATCCATACCAAATCATAATGGTTTTCGATTAACGGCTATTTTTTTTTTTTTAAGTTTTGAAAAAACTACTACTTTGCACCAGTTTTTTGCTCAGCCCGCCCAAAATTGATTTTTATAAGTATAATACAAAGAATAAAAATTTTCTAAATTTGTAAGTAACTTGAACTGTGGAAGCATCTACACGTACATTAATACATTTTTATTTTTATCGAATTCAAAAAATTTGTTTATTCAGGTAGGTATACGAATTTCTTATCAATTTTTTGAGGAATGCTAACGATGTTTTATTTTCTGCCTTCCTAGATTTTTTTATTTCTATTAGTGTCTTTCTAAAAGTGTCTTTCAGCCCTATTTTGCTAAACATTCACGTGAAAGTTTGTCGTTTGTTTGGAGGGAAATGATTGCTCCAAATTTTGTATAAATTTTGATAAAAACAGGGTTTAAACAGTTAGATTCTTTTACGAATTTCAAAACTAAATATCAGTTATTGCACTCTGAAGATTGAAGATTAAAAAAAAATAAGTAAAGTTAATAGAAAATTAAAGTTTCTATATTATGTTTTCAAAACATATACTTATTCAAGTTCATTAACTAATTTTAATTTAATAAATTATCTCATCATTTAGAAATTAGTGGATTAATGAATATTATTTGCTAGAATACATTTTCTCTCAGATCAATAACAATTGAAATAAATCGATTTAAGGCTCGGAATAGTTGTTTTTGCCTAAAACTTTGGGAAAACATAAAATGCAAAGTCCAGCCTGTTTAAAATTTGGTTCGTTTTTTTTTTTTGCATTTATTTTTTCAAACAAAGCCAACCGCAAGCATAAGAAGTGAAAATAAAGATGTGAAAATTCACTTTTTTTTTCATTTGAAGCTGAAACCCATCCAAGATGAACTTTTTGCAACGACTAATTTTACGCATATTATTAATTTTGTACATAATCTGAATTCTTGAAATGTTTTATTTAAATTTAAATTTTCTGTTTTCTATTGAAGCTTATTGAGAAGTAAGGGGGTTTTCGTTGCAAACTAATGTGAACCTAATTGCATGTGAACCTTATATGCCACACTAAATCTAATTGTTTTATCTCACATCAAGTTGATTTGTTTAACAAAAGAAAACAACCACCTTAAACATAAGTTTTGTTTAAACCATTTTATTTTATGAATTTTTTTATCTCTTATAAGTTTTTTTAATAAACTGCAATGTCTTAGCCATCAATGGGGCCTTCTTGATCTTTAATGGATTGTTGGCTGAAACAGACAAATCCCTTCCAATCTTCAATCTGGGATCTCCAGCTACAACGGTATTATGTGACACAGCAGATAAGGCAGCCACTCTTGCTGCGGGTGATGCTATTAATTTATCATTTGTCCCATATAGTTCCTGTTTGCGTTGGATATTGCGTGGAGGTTTGACCACATTGTCTACGTAGGCTAAGCGTGTCTTTTTTATTGGGAGGGCGCTTTGCTTTTGAGATATTTTTATATTTTTAGTGAGAATATTAAGCCGCCGTTCCTTTTCGTCCTCGCACCTTAAAAACATTTCCCGCCAAGATTCTCCCTCTTCCCTCATCTTTCCACGGAAATGCCGCCCGACATGTTGCTGCCAAAGCACGTCGGTGTCTTCCAACAAATAAGCATTGTAGTCTTCAAAATTCAATAGTTGTTGAGGCGTAGTTCGCTCCAAAACTGGCCGCAGGACATCGAAGGGAACTCCCCCAGTATACTCAAGAGCATCGATGTTCTTTTGCAAAATTCGAATGCAAATATCGAATAGAGAGGGAACTGATAACAGTGCACCCGTCTTTACACCTGAGTAGACCTTGGTGCGCATTGTCTTTGAGGTAACACCCAAGTTAAGATTACAAAAATTGTTAGACGCGGGCTTTTCTGGCATAGATGAAGGATAAATGCAGTTCATGACATTTTGGTTTATAGGAGATGGCTTGTAGTTGTCTGTAATCTTAACTGATGGTGCTATGGGGAGAGCAAGTGATAAATCAAGCTTAGTTTTGGGTGATGTCTTCAAAGCTTCCGGTATTAGGTCTGGAGTGTGTTTGCTTTCCTTTTCGACAACAACTGCTTTTGAATGGCGTGATGTTTCTGCAATTGGCTTTGATTCCACGAGCTTCTGGAGCTTTTTATTCTTCTTAGAGCTTCCACCTATGCCACACATGCCAAGAGCATCGGAAAAACTAGCACCCATTGTGCTGTCTATGCCTTCGTTGACAATTAGTTTTGGTTTTTTTGCTTTAGGTTGATGTTTGTCCAATGCTGCTTCATCATTTTGCTTTGACGAAGAACCAGTTGGCTCGAGTGTTTCGATGGGAACAGCATCTCTTTTGTGTGACTTGCTTGCGGTATCTTCTTCACGATTTCTCTTTGAACTCTTACTCGAAGACGATTTAGATGAACTTAAATTGGATTTTTCGGCATGTCTTGACGATGATTTGTGTCTTTTCTCTTTGCCATTCGACTTACTACTACTTCTGCTTTCGTGATGATCTATTTGTTTGATGTGGATGTCTTTATCCCTATGATTTGAATCTCTTTGGCTCTCCGAATGCCTTTTTTCTTCCTTATGCTTACCATTGTTTGTAAGACGCGCTTCACTCTCTTTTACTTCAATATGGTTTTTGGTGGAGTAATCACTTTCTTCAGCAACACTGCCGTAGCCGTTTTGTTCTTTCGCTGGTGATGACGAATTTAATTCCCCTGTAGCGACCATGGTTTTCCATTTAGCGACAAGTACTTTCGCAGCATTCCCAACTTCTCCATTATACTTTCGGAGTGAATTGACCGTTTTTCCCACCCCGGTTCTTTGTAAATGATCAATAGTAATTGGCAGGGTGTCTAGTTTTCCAATGCAATGAAGTAGCTTGATTTCATCGTTTCGGGCTTTCTTGATGGCTTTTTGGTAGTGCTCGATGATATTGCATCCATCAGATGACATGATTTTCTTTTTTAAGCAATAGGGGAACCTGTTATGCCCGTTTAAACTAACCAACGAGTAAAATAAAATGATTGCAAGGCGAAAGAAAGAATTTTTTAAAACTACAATGCTTAAAAGAAAATTTAATTGTTGAAAGTATATATGTACATACGTCACACAAAAATAGAGAAAAGAAAACCATCTGACATATGACGTTTGATACGAGGAAAAAGAAAACTGCGTAACGGAACTTAATGTCAAAACGTAAGATTTTGAAGGACAGTAAAGCTGTGTTTGATTTAAAAATTGGGCTCAGGTTTCCACAATTAGCCAGTTCACGTTTCTGAGATCTCACTGAGCAAGCTCCATCAGCTCCACTGAGCAGGAAAAGGAACCTGAACAAAATTTCTTCGCTAAAAGTCAAAAACAATTTCCATCTCTTTTTTATTAATCTATCAACTTCGAAAAAAAATAATTGAGCAAGCGAATACAAAAAATATCAGTCTCAGCTTTTTGACAGCAAAAGTGAGGAATCTCACTGAGGAATTATACTGCGTTATCATTAGAGCAAATGAGGTAATTTCGTTCAAAATTCAATTCAAAATCATCTCATTTTCCATACAAATTCAAATTTCCAAATGAGGTAATTTCAACTAAATTCGGTAGGAAATTACGTAAAACTTTTATGAACAGACCCAAATGGATTCCATTCAAAGTGGAACCCATTTTGAAATGACAGCATTCAAAAAAACAGGCGATTAACAATATGGGCCTTCAAACAAAATTAAGAAATTTGAAATGTGAACACTTAAAAAAAAAAAAAACCTTGACAAACCTGAACTGGCTAAATGTAAAAAAATTTCCATGCCAACTGGGCCACAAAACACGAAAATTATAATTAGCGCGGGAATATAATTATTAAAAAAATTATAAACAATTCAAATTTCACAATCTGTGGTTTTCGATTCAACCATCATTTCAGATTTGGACGTCAAAAAATAGACCAATCGAATGAAATTGTTGTTTTTTTTTTTTTTAACTGTGTGAGTACTTCGTGTGGAGATTGGAAGGTAGTCAAAACACGTTTTTCCGTAATAAAGATGAGAAAAACTTCACTAATTGCACTAATTAATCGAATACATTTTATTTTATTTTTTATTTCGATTTTATTATTAACACGGACCAAAAAGATATTCTTGCGTATGCAATTGAATACTTATTCAAACTGATTTTTAGTTATGCCATTTATTTGGTGTGTGTGCAAGTACGTGCGAGAATCTGTGTAAATCTGCCATAAAATCGAGATAAAAAAATATAGACACCGCGTTAAGTGATCAGCTACACCATAAAAGTCAACTTTTTTTGGTTGAATCGAAAACCACATTATCTTCACGAAAAAAAAATAAAAAATATGAAAAATGAGTTAAGGATGTTCTCCTAGAGGTATGCATACCTTTTGATATCACAGAAAAATCGTTAAAAAATATGAAAATGGATTCAGTGATGTGTTTTTCTAAAGGTATGCTTTATTTAATTATGTCAGAAAGAATAAAAAGACCTGATAATAAGCCAACTGATGATATTGCGGCGCCTGTCCCTGCATTTGCCCCTTCCCTTCATCATGGCTCAGGGCCATAATGTATGTTTTTATTTCTTACTATGTATTCATGACAAATTAGACTGTTTTCTTGTGAATTCTATTTTGTATCAATAGTTCAACAAGTTCAATATCTACTTGTCTGATTAATTTCAGTAGTACCTATATAAAATTTGTACTATGAAAAACCTTTGTAATTATTTCCTTGTTTTTGATATTGTTGAAAAATATAACTTTTTTCCCGACAACTTTTTTCAAAATCCACGGGTTGCTCTCTTGGCATTTTACCATAGACAAAGTAAGTAATACAAACAAACATGGATGATATTTTTAGCTATTTTCTTAAGAAATCTTATTTCGCTAGGCTCAGGTCTATTTTGTTTTTTCTAATTTTTAATTTAGTGTTTTTTTCATAATATGAGCTTTTTTCAATTCTTTTTTGTTCCAAGTCCAAGAAATAATTTTTGATTTTCAGCTTTCGAACAGAAAATAAATATAAAATTATAAAAAAAAATAATATTATTTCTTTTAATATAACGGCAGAATTTTAAAAAGCAGAATTTTGACCCCAATCCAACTTAAAGTATAGGTGTGGATCAAAATTCTGGAAAATTATTTTTTCAAGACTCTACTTTCGAAATTCTACTTTTCAAAATTTTACTTTTCAAACTACCTACTTTTTTTTTAATTCTGCCTAAGTGCCTATATTCTGCTTTTCAAACTTTTGTTTTACAAAGTTCTTCAACTGCGCGTTCATAAAATTCGTAAAATAGGTGTGACATTCTTCGTTGTAAAACCCGAAATTTTTAATTTAACGTAAATAATGTCTATAATGTTACTTTGAAAAAGCAGAATTTTTGAAAACAATATAAAAAAACGTCAAAAATATTGCAAAAGAAATTTTCAAACTTTGCGTGGAAAAGAAATAAATTTCTAGAAACTAGAACCTAAACGGATTGTTAGTTTGCAGAAAAATTTGAATTTTCGTTATAACAAACAAACAAAATAATTATATACATAAGTAAGTAAAACAAAAAAATTATCATAACTGACCCATAGCCAAAAAATAAATCCCCACGGGAAAAATTCTGTGGGAGCCTATGGTGGTTAAGACTATTACGAAGAAAATGTCATAGGATCAAATAGGGGGCATATATGGATCAACATTGCTTGGCAACCACTGATAATTTACACGCAGAATAACAACCGCTTGATACACCAATTTTTTTTTAGACGAGCCCTTAAGAAAGTCGAAATCATAGATTACTAATTATAATAAATGACAAGGAACATGCCAGCACGAGAACATATTTCTTTTATATGCACTTACCGTTCAAAAAATGTTTTATGTACACTACTTGACAAATGCAATTTCAAAATTTTGAATCAGTAGTAGTATATTTTAGTAGTAGTACAAATTATTGAGAAAATTGAATATTACTAAGATATATATCCTCCTTTAATTCGCTTTCAATACGTTAAGATCTTTTTTTCATTTAATAAGTAGTAAAGTATCTCATGTTATTTTCAATTTTCTCAAAAACTATGAGTCATTTGGGCATCTTGTTTTTTGTGTTTGACTTAGAATCGATAATAGCATTGAATTTTGAAAACAAAACAAGTGCTCAATAATGTAAAATTTTATTAAAAAAAAACAGTTTTTTGAGTTTGGAAAGAAATTTTCAGACTATCAATTGAAAAAAATTTTATTTAAAAAGAAAATTGAAGAATGGATTCCAGGCTTTAACAAAAGGTAAAGGATTTTATTCCAATTATTGCCGTTGGATTTTTATGAGTCTTTTTCTATTTCAAGTCAATTTTTTGAAAAATTGCCCCTCTCAATGAAACGGGGGATATAGACTACCGCATCCAAAGGACTTTTTTTCTTCTTTTGACCCAACTTATACGGTCTAGTATTTTTATACATCTTGTACCAAGAACCACTTGTTTATTATACTGAAAATTATACTACTTGTTGTTATAAATTTATTTTTATTTATGATATGTTCTGCGCTCGAGTTTGAAAACTTGGCTTTTTCATGAGACCAATATCATAAACGACTCAGTAAAAAATCAGAAATACCGGAGCTAGCGCAAACACGCCTTCCTATGAGACGACAAGGTTACTGGACAATTTTTATCCATTCAATCACTTGTCCGATATCTTTTTAGATAACAGTTAAAAATGTTTATTTAAAACTTGGACGGGTATCTTAAGGCAAATTTTATAAATACGACTGCAAGTGTCTTCTTAAGATGAAGAATTCGCTATAAAGCAGACTGGTAAACAAAGATTAAAATGATAAAATTTATGATAAATTCGTGACAAGCGCGTTATCCCATTGTTAAAACGATATCTGTTGTAGTTCAACTTACGACTAAATAACTATAAGGCTTTCTGTAAACCAGAAACAAGAAGAAAAACAAATATTTGAATTACTTACAATTAAAACGCAAATATATTTTTTTCATAGTAGGTAGTAGCAATTGATACAAATAATAGGCAAGACCCAATGTATAAGCCTTGTTAAAAATTAGTTTTATTTCTTTGTAGTTTAGCAGGTCATCGAAATTACAACAATTATATATAAATTTTTATGAAATAAGCGACATGATATTGATGAATCATAGTCATGACCAGTATGACGAAGCGGCCATCTTTCCAATCCCACTTTAGACAATTTAGAGCACAATGCAGGAACTCTTTTCACGGAAAGGATTCACCTTTTGGCTGGAAAATCCAGTAAGCAGGTGATCCTCCTGCTCGTGTTCAGTGATGTACTTCATCATCTTGGCGCAAGATTCTGAGATGGTCTGGCGTTCGATAGCGGCCTCTCGTCTCAGTTGTTCGACATTCATACGCTGTTGCTGGAGTGTAGATGACATTACGTCCATTACTGCAGTCTCTGATAGTCCTATGATGGAAAGTTTTTTTTTATATTTTAAACAAATTTGATTTTTTTTGTTTAGCGGATCGGATGGGGCAAGAAGTAAATGTGTGTGCTGAAAAAATTGTTTTAATGTGCTGAATAAATAATTTTGGCGAATTTTGCAAGTGAATTGAACCTTTTTTCGTATAAAATAAATAATTGAAAAAATATACTTAAAAACGATACACACCCAAAAGAAGTTTCGCGTTTTTTGATGAGTTTGACAGATGCAAATTTGATGAGTATACTTTTCTCTTTTTAGCGTTATCTGGTTTAGATTTCTTACATAAGAAGATATACAAACGATGGTAACTTCTTACAGGGTGATTGGGTTCTAAAACCAAAACCTAACTACATTCAAGACTTTTTGCAAAAAGTGAAAATGTGGAGAACAAAAATATTCTAGAGATGCCTGTGAGCGAAAAGATTGTGCTTTATCTGTAGTATCAATCCGAACTGACATCAAACACTATTTTCGGAGGCTTTTTCGCTCACAGGAATTTCATGTTTTAGTTTCTCACTTTTGTACTTTTTGCAAAAAGTCTTGAATGTAGTTAAAAGGCTTTCCACACCCTCCCAGTGAGTATTAAAACATGGAATAATAGGGCGAAGTAAATCAGGTATAATAGTGTGGAAACAAAATATGAAATTTCATCCCAAACGATTTGACAGCCCATCTCAATACACAATACATGAAATTAAAAAAAAAAAATAAAATATGGATTAAAGTGGATAACATGGACATGGATTAAAATTTTCGGATTGAATAAATCCGGTTGGATTTAAAATTCACTTAAATCCAATTTAAATACAATGGCACAACATTTTAAACACTGCTCGTTTAAGGAATAAAACCTGTGCCGAGATTTAGCTATTTTAGCAAGTGAAGTGAGTGACACAAAGACTATCTGTTAATTTGTTGTCTTTGGTTTTGTTTATTTGATGTTTAATTTTTCAATTTAGTATTTTTAAATGATTTAACTATCAAAGTATTTTTTTCTATCATTTGACACTGACGTATTCCACTAGTGCCCTACTCCGGTTTAAAGAAAAATTAAAATGATACCAATTATAAATGTGAAAAATCATTACAAAACCATATGGTACCTCCCTGTAATTTCTTTTCTGCAACATAACCGCCCTCTGTTAGAGCTGAATCCCAACAAAAATCGATAAAAATAAAATTTGAAGTTTACCCCAGTAACCCACTTTTGCATATTTACAGGCTGCTAAAAAATTGAGTTAAAAGGCCCCTGGAAGTATAATTGATTTCAAAAAAATTAACTATACTTAAATTAATTTTTAATACGTTTTTCTTGTTTAGATTTGTTTTTTAAATTCTACTCGTCCACCATCTGTACCTTTTCAGCCACAATCTGCCGCAAAGAAAATCCATCAACATAGGACTCTCCGAGACTGCCATTCTGGACATAATGGCCGCAAATTTACAGCAGCAGCGCGCAATAAATGAGCAGCTCCAGCGTGAAGCTGGTATAAATCGGATCTTAGTATCGGAAGCTAGTACGCTAATGATAAAATATATGTCCGAGCATGAGAATGAGGATTTTTTGTTAAGTGGCTTTTCCACACAAAAGGCAAATCCGTTTAGGGAGAAGAGCTCGTGTAGCATTTTGTAAGAATTTCAATGATGTTATAAAAGAAGCTCAATTTGTATTCTGGACAAAACAAAATGAAACTATTGTCAATGTTATGTGTATCTACCTGTATTTTTATGGATATGAGTCTTTCTCATCCTTTAAAAAAATATCAAAATATCCAGCATATCCTTCACCACTATTTAGGTATATATACATAAAAAGATAACTGCAAATGAAAACCGTCTAATCTAGATTTGTAGTCTTGTATGTTAGTTATTTAAGCAATTATAAAGTAAAATATTTTACAATTTGTAACTATTTACTGGAAGTTAAAAACTAAAAAAAAAACTTTGTATAGATGATGATGTAGTTTACTATCAGCACAAACTGTGTGCAAAACTCTAAAGTATTATATGCTATGTGATTGAAATAAGCAAAAATTAAATATTAAATATAGTATTTAAATATATACATACAAACTTTATGCAACAATATTTTTAAGTCTTTGATTTCGAAAATTTCTACAATATTTTTTTTGACGCTTGGGACTTTAATTCTAGTCTACTTCTTTTATTTTAAGTTTTGGTTAAATTGAAAATCAAAACAGTTGTGATAATAAAAGGGATTATTTGATTATTTGAAAAATAAAATCATAACAAAAAAAAAAAAAACAATAAATATGGGGGTGCGACATTTTGTGTTGAACAACTTTCAAACATTCGTGTGGCCTATTGCTCCAATTAACAAGGTCTTAGGCACAAGTTTTTAGGTACTTATTTTACGATGCTGAGAACAACAATTACAAATATCTTTTTGATTATCTTTTTATCAGAAGTATTTATTCGATTTTTGACTAGTTAGAGAGAGTCTTTCGCGAGATAAAGGCTCAATAGTGCACACTTATCTGTATGAAGGGCACTTAAGTCACCAAAATAGTGACTTAGACCATAAAACTAAGCCTATTATTAGTTGCCATTTATTCTATTAAGCACATGTGTATACAGGGTGTCCCGAAAGTAAACGTTACCATGGACTCGATTAATGTTGTTAAAATTATGTTAGTTGTTGTCTAGTAACAGGCACGTAAAACCGATATTTGAACACAAAAGAGCATTATTGACGTACAAGTGACGTGAATTGAGGTCCTTTTGCAATTGAAAAAGCAAACATATTTTTACCTGCGATATAGGTGCTATAGGGCAAGTTATGGATTCGTGCAAAATAAAACACGATAAAAGTGGGTCCCACAATTCCGTCTGTCTGTCTATTTGTATGTCTGTACCTCGGCCTACAGCCTAAACCATTGAAGCGATTTTCTTTAAACTTGGAGCATAAGATTTTTGGGTGATTCCCTAGAGGAAAAATCGAGATTTTTTTATAGCTCAAAATATAACGGTACTTGCAGGCCGGTTGAAGTTCCCATTAAAAAATTAAACTGGCATTTAAAATATCTACAGCTGCTGTCAGTGTGACTCACACAACAAATACATACATACATCAAAATAATGCTTTGGACTTACGGATATTTTGTGTAACAGAGCTAAGAAGATGTCGTTTATTTTGCGTTAAGACCCAGATTACAAAGATTCAGGGCAATATACCGTTCTTCACAACACAAAAAAGCAATTTCAAAAAAAAAAAAAAGTTTTTTAAACCGCTCACATCCATGTATCCCACGCACAATTTCTAACAATTTAAACCGTATTCGGGCCTCTGTCTAGCTCTCGGTCTGAAAAGTTTCAATAATTGAAAATTGACAATTTTAGAATCATACTAATATTAATTGATTGAACATTTTCAATCAATCAAATTTTTTGCAAAACTGGAATAGCTGACAACTAGCTAATCGACACATAAATTTATGATTGTGAAACTCCAAGTTTTTTAATGAGAGGATTTAAGTTGCGGATAATTTATGTATCGGATAGTTTATGGGGAACCTTAATCAGACATTGTGAAACAAACCCTAAATATTATTAATAATAAATTAAAAAAGGCCATATTTTCCCTAGATAATTCTGTTTGGTCTCTTTTAATTCTTCATTATAAGGTTAAATGAAGCAGTTTTGCCTGAAATTTTATTCCGAGGGTTTCTGTACTATAATTATTGTACCTATGTGCTGTGTATATTACTCAGTTGAAATTTTTATTGTACCTATGTGCTGTGTATATTACTCAGTTGAAATTTTTTATTCAAACTAAAGTAACTGATTCAAAATAGCTTTAACCGGCCTTTAGTGCATGAAAATTTGGCGTTTCGTCCCGGCGATCTCACTTGGACTCATCAGTTGACTAGTGAGGGCCTTGTCAATACGCAATTTCCATTAAGTTTAGTTCATCTTACATAGATTTCATGATGAATACCTAATGTGAACTATATCTAACCAGATTAGAATTCCTAATCATTAAAGCTAGAAGTTTTTTGTGCCCGTGGCCTGGCAATGGCAATGTTTATATACGAAGATTTTTTTAATAATACAAATTCTATATACTACTGAAATAAATCAGCCAAGATTCTTCAATAAATTAGTGATTTGTAATATAAAAGTGCAATTTTGTAAATTAACAAATTTTATAAAATACAAAATCTCGATTTTAACAAGTTTGTTGAAAAAATTATTTTAATCAAAAATAGGCCACTGCATGCAATTTTACGGCAGGAATAGGAATTGAATGTCGAAATCGAATTCACTTCTTCATGACAAGCTCATACTCTTGTCAATTATTTGCAAGAGTCATTATGCCCGTGAAAAAAAAAAAAACATTATATGAGCTTTTTAGGTTGCATACTATCCGATTTCTTCTCTATATTCGTAATTTTATTGAAACTTAACAGTAAAGTCATAAAAACTTTTAATCAAGGTTAAGTCGCGTAAGAGCCTCCGCACGCTACAGAATTTTTAACGGCCGATAGTTTCGTTAGGCTGCAACACTGGGCCGATTAAATATTCGGGTTGCGGCATTTGATTTTCAATGTTTGACTAAAAATTAATTTAAGCATTGAATGTAAAAAACAGAGATACTACTTAATAACGTAAAATTTTGAACAAAATTAGTTTGAATACAATTTTTTCGTGTTTTTTTTTTTCTTCAAAGTTTTGAGTTTTAAAAAATTAATTTTCCAAAAACTATTCATCAAAAAATCTTGAATTAAAAACCGGATAAAAGAATGGATATCAGGCTTTAAAAAAATGTAAGGCATGTAAGTTAACCAACTTGTCGGTTGGATAGATCTCTCATGACTGCACTTCCCAGCTTAACTGGCTGAACAGAATAGAATGACGGAACTGAAGACGCAGACGGAACTGGAAGAGCTGTCAAAAAGTGTCACACGTTATTTTTTTTACATGCCCAAAATGCAGCTGTACAGCTTAAAAAGTATTTTGAAGAAAAACAAAAGAATATTCTTGTGTACAAGCTCAGAATTCACATTTTTTGTTTCCAATAATTTTCCTTTTAATAAATAATTTTTTTCGCGATACAAATAACCACAATATTTTTTTCCGACCCAAAAAGTTGTTTTTTTTCTTCATACAAATTGAAACGTCAAAAGTGCCGTACGTGAAAAGTTAAAAGTTGGTGAACTCTTCCGTCTGCGTCTGCAGTTCCGTGTGCGTCTACGTTCCGTTGTGTTCGCAACATTGAATTTGCGTGTATTCAATATTTTGACAGCTATTCCAGGTCCGGGTCCGTCTCCGTCTGCGTCACCATTCTGTTTAGCCAGTAAACCAATTTCTAAATCGTAAAATCCACTCACTCACACATTAATTCAATTCAACCACCCAATTTTTAGTCGGACACGGGACCACGGAATCCTTTTTCGCTCCCAGAAAACTTCGTTTTTGTACCTCAAGACGAACAAATTATTTCCGCTACAAACCAGACTTATGAATATGATACATTTACTAATAATTATTTTTCACCCGCTAATTCCAATTTTTTCTTACCAAAATGCATCTACAAGTTGACATTTTTTATCTTCATACATACATTCTAATTTAATTTTTTCATTTCTACTTTATTCTTAAAATACTGTAGTAATTATTAAACAATTGTGTTTTTTTTTGGTTTTTGTAAATAAAAAGGGTATTTTGCATAAGACGCCGATATAAAGTCTAGAGGATGAACATGAAGGTTGGGTCAAGACAGAATTAAAATCATATGGGAGGGGAGTTCTATTTCCTACTATTTTCCATTCTATTTCCCATTCTTTAATTTTCATTAATTAGCGGAAAAATAAAAATATTTTCCAAATTCAAAATTTTGAAAAAAAAAATACATTTTTTTTTAATTTTCTCAAACCCTAGAAAACATAAGCGTTTTGGGTTTTTAATGTTAGCCTGGAAAGTATAAATAAAAAATTAAATTTTGAAAACATCAGTTCGAACAACTTTTTTTTTAATTTTGTGTTTGAAAAATAATTTTCCACTGTTTACTTAAAAAACTCGATTCAAACATAAAATGAAAGAATGAATTTACGGAATTAATTGAATGGCTTTAAAAAATCTATTGCATGACATTGTAAATGTTGCCAATGTTTTTAAATATATTTTTTTCTATTTTAAGTATTTTTTTTTTAGAAAATGGTCCCTCCCACTTAAAGTATGTTGTGGTACATGTTAATGAACCTAATTGCAAAGAATTGGCTTTTGTCACAATTTGTCCGACATTAGCCCTATTTTTTCATAGATTCATTTGACTTACAAATAAATTCGGCAAGTTTTTGGATATCCTTCTAAAACTCGCCGGGTCAAAATGACTTTCAGAGCCCCTTTTAATTTCTCCATAATATTCAAAAAGAATTAGAATCGAGAAAAAGCATTTGTTGCGGTAAATTTTACCTTAATAACATTGAAAGTAGTTTTTTTTAACTAAACCCATATACTTGCCCAAAAAACAGAGAGCAACTAAAAAACTGAAAACAGTGCGTATACGCCCCGATATCCAACAATAGAACAAAATAAATAAAAGCATTAGCCTTAAATTTGAACCCGTTGGCTTTGCGCATTGCCTCAAGACCAGAGAAAGAAAAGAAAAAATTACACACAGTGAGGGAAATGTGTCAGACCTTTCAAACTAGTTGAGCCTAAAATGCAGTTTTGGTGGCAATTATTTTCTAAAAAAGCTTTCATGCCTTAACGAATTTAAAGAACCATCAAAAAGCCATTTTAGCCACTCTTAAAATATGAACTTTTGTCTATTGGTACTCTGATGTTCTCTCTTCACTGTTCAAGGCACTCTATTATACTCTGTTATGTATATCTAGGTGTGAAAAAAGCAGGAGGAGGAGGAGGAGTATGAGGATTTCAATGATTGCATTTGGTGTGTTTTAAAAATAGAATCCGCCAATTCTTTTTTTAGCCCTACCACAATTTAAATTTACTACATACGTCACAAAGAAGTTTAAATTTTCAGCACACTAAATTTGCTTATAAAAGTGCCAAATGCATTTTTCTACCAGTATAACCCCAACTCCTTTCTATAAGGGTGTTGGCCGTCGTTATTTCACCGAGTCCTTGTTATCAGTCTTTATAGTTATGGGGGCTCTATAAAGAGAGCGCTGAAGAGCTTTAGGTTTGGGTGAACGACCGAACGGCATATTATGTACTCGAGGACATAATCGTTTACATGGACGATTTACACGAAGAACAGTGTGTTGCACCCAAACCGAGCGAATGACTACGTCACTAGGACGAAGCTAGTTACGTATTTCATTCCGGTGCATAGAGAATGAACTGGATGTTTAACACATACCTCTGCTCCTTCACGTCCACCTTATTCCACCCCAAAAGAAACGATGCAATTTGACCTAGTTTTACATTTTTTAAGGATACGCTTTTGTGTCGTCATGTTTTTCGTAGTGTGCGTGAATGTTTAGTCAGCATAACACTGTAATCTGTGTTTACTTATGAAATGCAAACATTTTTTTCATGTTTGCTGTATGAAGAAGTTCCTTTGCGTTATGCTTTATCCTTGGCAATTTTTCTTTTTTAAATAAAACAAAATACACATGCATATAATGTAAGAGACAAAAGACTATTTTTCTAAAGAGATTTTTGTAGGTTATCTGGCAAAGGATTAACTTTAAAAGGGAGTTTTTGAGATTGAAGTTTTTTTTTGTGCATTTTGCAAAGAAGGAATAGTCCAACAAAACAACCACACCCTCTTTCAAAATTTTCTACCCTTAAAAAAAAAAAAAAAATTAAGGTAAAGTGCAAAGGACTTTGGCATCCATTCAGAATAAATTTTTTTCCATTTTCCATATGTACCTACTATCTACATTGCAAAATAGTGGGCTTCACTGAGGTTTTGTGTTGCAAATTGAAAAAAATCCTTTGGCAATTAACCAGCTAAGACGAAAGAGTTTGTATATGATGCTATGCTGTACAGCCATTGATAAAAGGGCCATTTACCCAAGACGGTTCATGGATGAGGGCAGGTTTGCTATGTGAAAGCAAGCATGTGGAAGCAATGTCCTTTAGTGTCGATGGGCACCTATACTATTCTTTAAAAATGAAGTGAGGGATAATTGAGGGGCAAAAAGGATGGAACGTGTTTTTGGTTGAATGAGTTTCGGTTTAATCTTATTGTCCACACTATAAAAGAGTTAAATGTTTTCTGAAATGTATGGATAATAATAAAATGAATACATACTAATTGTTAGCTCAAGAGTAGGTTGTTAAACTGAATCGCAGGGCTGATTGCTAAAATTGATGTTCCTAAAGATTTTACAATTGAATTCAAATAGGACAACTTGAATGAAAGTTTTTTTTTGTATGTACATGTGAATTCAAGATTATGTAATGACTTGAACAGAATTATTTTAATGAAAAAAAAATTAATTAAGTTAATTTATTTCATCATAAGGCAAAATTGTCTGCCTTTTTTAGTAATTGTAACGAAAAAAGTTCTTTTACAATTAATTAGATCTTCTCCTTTACTTTTATTGGTTTTAATATCAACCTATAACTTTCAAAAAAAAATGTTGAACGTTCAAAAAACCGGATTAACGTTTAAAAAACAGGGATTTGTAATGTGTTCTGTGCAAAAAATTTCATTTAATCAACCCTAACTGTTAGCGGTATTGAAGATAAAATCAACTTTTATTTTGGCAAAATACATTTTCTTGGCACCAACACATCCACAAACACATCTACCGCCAAAACCAGGGGCCCAATACCCGCATTAGTATGAGTGGGCCATACGTTACTGAAATATTTTACATTGGCATTACTGCTCTATTTAAATTACATTGTAAACAGTGACCTAAGGAGGTCTGAGTTCCGAAATTCATCAGATGCGCATTTAATGCGAAAACTGCGCATCCAAATTTTTTTTAGCTGCTCCGATTGAATTTTTTTTTTGAATTCCGAAACGTCATGCAATGTAATATTTCTATAAAGCATCAAGTTTGCGTTGCTGATGCATATGAAAAATGTAGGCATTACTTCCGCATCAAAACATTTTCTACATTTTGGAACTCATCCGAGCTCACGATGCGAGAATTTGTCCCCAGAACGAAGTTTCGTTAAAACAACTTCTCAACATATAACTCCTTTTATAACTTTGTATGCAAACTGTTTTCTTGGGCTAGCAATGCACTTTTCAAACCTGTGTTGTGTTCCCATATCTATCTGAGGAAACAGAAGTGCATTAACTGCCTGTCGCGGTGTTAGCGTCTAATTTTTCGTCTGCCATTTTGGATTTTGCTTTCTAGATACATACATGAGTATTAAAATAAAAAAAATCGGTACCCATGTATCTTATGATTTGTTTTACTAATTTTTCGCTACTTTAGCGTCGTCTGCCGGGTACTTGGCCTCACGCAAACCGTCGTTTCTTTACCATGGATAAAAGATGTTTGCCTAATCAGAATCCATGTACCTTATAACTTTTTTTCACTTGTAGAACATAAGATTTTCTACAAAATAATTTATCAAATGTTTCTTCTTCCGGCTTAAAATTTGTTCGTTATGTTAACATCCACAAGAAAAAATTAATATTTTTCTCCTAATTGATCATTTAAAAGATATCACCATTTTAAAAAATTGGTCAGAAGTAAAAAAACTGAGTTTTTGCTTTTAACTCGAAAAGTTGAAGTATTTGAAAAACAAATTATTTGTTTATTTTTAATTTTCTCAAAATCCAAAAGACATTTAAGGCCGTGAGAAGCAGACTGGTCTAACTAACTTTTTCTCTTTTTTCAGTAGAGCGAAAACAAAAATCAGCTCTTTTTGAAACAGTTATATAACTGTTATTTGAAGATATGAACGATTTTCTTTTTGTAATATATTTAGAAATAAATACACAATTTTTTGAAATTCATATTTTTCCTTAAAGACCGTTTAAACTTATTTTTAAGTCAGTTAGGCCACTATGACACTGAGGAAAAAAACAACTTAATTCAATGAAGCAGAAAGATAGGCCAAAAGCGTTAAGTTAAAAAGGCTATTTTTATTTAAGTTGTGATTTTTTTTATTTTTGAATGAAGAAATTAAAATAAACTTATTAACTTTCACATGTTTCAGAACTGCAAATAGCTCCTATGTCACCAGTTGAAACCCCTGAATTAGAGCGATGTTATACATAAACTGGATTGTATTGAAGTTCTGAATGCAAGAACCTCTGTTAGACTTTTTTCTTCCGGCTCTAATAAGTCTTGCATCAGGATATAAAACAGTACGTTTTCTTTTGATTTTTGATCATTTTTTTGCGCTGAAATAATAAAAATACCGAACACTTAACCAAGATTTAAGTACATTTACATAAATCTTCTTCAAATCCCGAAGATTTACCATACAAATGTATTTCCTAAATCTTGAAGTTTTTAAATAAATCTTGTTAAATCTTTATAGGTCCAATAGTTTTAACACTTTAACGTTTTTTTGCTTTTATTCGAGAGGTTTTTTTTTTATTCGAATGGTTGTTTGGATTTGATTTTGATCAAATTAACAACAGCTTAAGATTGATAACTTAAAGTTTTCGAAATCCATGAAATTTATTTATGCGTAGGTACTTTGTACTCCTTAGCCCACAACGGTATTTGTACGAATTTAAAAACCTTATCCTTATTAATATTTTTGAACTCGGTACTCTCGGCACTAGTTTTTTTCTTAACTAAAGAGTGTAGTGTAGATACTCATGCAGTTTTATTTTTTCATTTTTTTTGGTTTATGGTAGGTATACATACCATAAGTTAAAAATGTGCTTAATTTATATTGCTTAACCGTTTACTCTAAAAATTTTAACACAGGCATAAAGACAAAGGCATAAGGATTCAATTTTTGTGAAAAACCGGATTCAGGGTTCGGACTTCAGAAATCGTAAATCGCAGCAAACTGAAAAAATAATCGCAGTGATACCAAAATATTTGAATTAATGTTATATTAATTATTAATTCGGTTTAGGACTGGGGTTAGAATTCTGTATACCCTAAAATTTAAAAATTCTGCATGTATTCCGAAGTTATGTACTCTAACTTTTTTTATTATAGAAAATTAAAAACAATTTTTTATAATTTACAGAATTTTGGAGTTTAGTTCGCAGAATATTCATTATAGCACTTATAAAGTGTGTTCGTTTTGATTCTCATAATTTCTTAAAAAAATAGCTGAAATTATCTCTTTTCAATACATTATGATAGTGTGGGAAATTATGTAAATAATAAATTAATGTCGTTTTCGATTGGATTTTCAGAGTGTTTCACTCCTTTTTGATCCAATGGAATATGAAAAACTCTCTTCCGTAATATGTGTATCTATGTAGAAGTAAAAAATAAAATGAACTCTTCAATAATTTCAATTTCAGAACATCCCAAGAAGAAGCATTTACTATTTTTACAATTATTCCAACACATACTTTTAAACGTATGTGTGTTTTCAGAGTGCACTCCTAGCACTCTTTAATGAAATCCGGAGTGAAAAAACACTCCTAAATCATCACTCCGAACAGCAAATGGAAGGTTTTTGGAGTGTTGGGAGTGTGGATGGAGTGAAAAAAGAGGGCTAGGAGTGACCAACGGAAAACGACATAAGAAAACGTAGTAATCCTTTACAATAAATTCAAAAATTATTTACACAGTTTTGCAGGTTAATACATTTTTCCACTCACCATGAAAGAACAATGGAAGAGATTAATAAAAAGACAAACATTAAATCTAGCATTAGATGATATGTACAAACCACATATTTGTGTGCCTCTTATGTCATTTTGACGTCAGGACGATGTTTTTTGGTTGCATATCATCTAATAGACACAATTGTGTGACTCGCACAATATGTTCAGACCCGGTGCCTTTTTCACAGCCCACAAAAGTGGAAGTTGCCTGCCAGGCGTCACAGAAAAATTATGCATCTGTCGTGTATTGTGTACACATAAAATAATAATGTTAACGCTCGACATACATATAGTGTAATCAACATAAAAATATGTAATATTTTTTATGTGATCATATTTTACCACACATATGCAAAACCCAAAGGCACACATTTTTATGTAAAATTGTGTAGAATTTTTTCATATCGTGTAATACACATAATTGTGGTATGCACGAATTTGCTATACATGTGAGATATACAACTCATTTGATGATTTTTCTTTGACGTCATGGATACACAATTGTGTAGTTCTTACGCGTTGTCTAATCTAAGCTTAAGGCTGTTTCTTTACTTTGAAACTTTTTGATTTTCTGTGCATTTTAGTACATTTTTTTTTATATGAACTTTGGCAGAATTCTGGGCTCAAATTCACACAAATGCAAAGAAAAACCACAGGGTTTAAATTTAAAGGAACTAGGCTATTATTTTCTGAATACAGCACATAAAAGCAATTCCAGAATCCAAAATTTTAATACAGAATTTTGGATTTATCTAGAGAATTTTGTTATACAGAATTTTGTATTTAAAGAATTTTGGAATACAGAAAAAAAGAAGATTTTTGAATAAAGTAGAATGACCCGTGCCCGATTAATTCAATTATATTCCAACCTTTTTTTAATTATCAAAACAAAAAAAAATATTTCGTTACTAATTTAAAAAAAAATCAATAAATAAATGAATACAAAAAAAATGTTTGAATTATGGTGACTCGTTTGCGTCTGCGTGTGTGTGCAGAAAAGAAATAATTGAATAAAAGTTAAACAACAAACATATTTACATGACAAAACTTGCATAGAAGATAACAATGTTTTTTAAATGTTTGGAAATTTGTTCTATCTACATTAATTTCTATGACCATCCAAACGAAATCCAAATAATCGCAGTAGATTGTAGGAAAAGCGCAGTGGTGCAGTAGACTTAAAAATTTAGACAAAAGCGCGGTAGATCTACTGCTTTTGCAGTAAAGTCCGAACGCTGACCGGATTTCGATATAAAGGCAGTTAGGTCACTATGGTTCTAAGGCCTGATTTAGGCATACAGTTTTACATACAGATATTTAATCCTACCTTGTTATTTTTTATATACGTAGCCCTGCATTCACAGATTTTTTCCCAAGGACACTATGAGTAATCGGGTATAAGGTAATTGAAATTGCAATTTAATTCTACAGAAGAAAAAATAAATTCAAATCTGACTGCCAAAACTGCCATTCAAAATCCACTTGTTAAAACTCCAGTTCATCCAATCAAACAATAATGCAAGTACCTTCTCCTTTTCTTTATCCTTACTTTTCTCATCAATGTAATGCCAAATAGCTCATCTCCATCAAAAAATATATAAAGGCTAACAAAAACAAAAAACAGGAAAAACCACAACCATTTTAAAAAAAAATCTTCCTAAAAAAAAGAACTTAAACCAGCTTAAGTACCCTCTTCTAAGGTTTTCTTTAATTTAAAACACAGAAATCGAATTGAAAACTTTTTTCTGCCTCAAACCCTCATTTACGAGACAATAGTTAGGTCATTCCCTTTAACTTAATTTCCCATTCAGAGGGGCACTAAACTGGAATAAACCTTACCATTACCAACAACACAAAGACAAAAATCGTCTGTTTCTTGATTGTGAAGTGGTTGCAGACAGATAAAATTACATTCTTCGAATCTCGAATGTTCGACAAACTATCGTGTCCCAAATGTCTTAATATGATACCTTTAGTTAGTTCTTAAAGTAAAACAAGTGTTACAAAAATCCATCTTAAAGGAATTTCATTGATTTTAGTTTCTACCAAGCCGATCACAAAACCAAGGAGCAGGGTAGTGACGACGAACACCCTTTTACACCCATGACAATAATCTTCTTTTCGGGACCACCCCATAGGTTTACCACCCATATTTTAGGCACATCAAATCAAAGTATATAAGGTGCGATTTCAATGTGTATACTTCTTGTACTTTAGCCGTTTCTCTTTCATTTGAAAACAGAGCTCAAATTCTCTCATTAAAGTTATTAGCTGAAGTTCAAAAGCTTAGCTCATAATTTAGTCTGGAAAAAGCTTTAAAGTTGCAGTTTATATTGCCATGCCATTGCACGAATTGGTCTGGATCTGGATTCATTCGATATTCAACCGGCGGAATATTCGGATGTGTTAATCGTGACTTCTCTGGTGAGTGAGTGCAGTTCTTTGTCTACACCTCGTGTTGTAAAAAATTGTGAGTAATTGTGTTGTGAACAACAAAAGTAACAAAGAGAGAACAATAACGAGAAGTGTCAGATTTGACAGAGGCATAAAATTGTGTGCAATCTTGTGAGAAGTGTTTTGTGAATCGATTTTAACGAATAAATTCATCAAAATTACCAACGAAATGGATGCTGATAACAAAAAGCCATTCAAGGTATGTTTTCTTTCTCAGATTTGTTTTGGCAATCTTTTTGGGGTCAACTTAAAAATCGGGTTTGACATCAGAAATTTGGGCGTCGCGTCGTGCTAGATTTTAGCATCTCTCTGTTTGTGTTTTATTTGTGTGCGTTTAACACTCCCTGAAACATGACAGATGTTCGCTCTTATATGTTTTTGCGAAGGAAAATTTTTGCTTGTGCGTTATGCTTGTTCTGGAATTTAAGAGCGGGAAAACGTTCACCTTTGATTCGCATTTGTATTGTTTTTTTTTTAAAGATATCTGGAAATTGTGACAGAAGAATTCTTTTGTTACATTTGTTTTGAAATTTCGAAGAAATTAAAATTAAAGACTTGGTTAGAAAATTATCCACTCTATTTTGCTTAGTTTTCTATGTTTTTTTTCAGGGAACTCTTTAGAAAATAAAATGAAAAACTGTTGGAGTGAAAACAATAATTAAAGTCTCGTATTCCACTTTCATAAGTCTTTATCGTCTGGCATTCACAAAATCCTTATCTTTAAAATCATCTCATGCCGAAATAAAAAAAAATCAATGAAATGACCTTTGCTCTAATTATGGGTAAACAAGTTGAAAATGTTTTCAATGTAATAAAATGTGTTTAATAAAATCTGAGTAGCAAGTATATAGTATGTATTTTATTCAATTATATGTATATAAATATTACCTAGAATGTATGGTACGTTAAATAGAGAATAAAATTCAAAAGTGTTTTTTTTTGCAAGATAAATAAGTATTTTAAAATATTTAATATTAAAATATTAAAGGTATCACATCTGTGAAGTCTATTTTTATTACGTAGATATTATGTTTTATTTTCCAAAATATTTAATTATTATAAATTATAAAAAGCAGATATTTTTTGGAATACCTAAGATTTATTGTGTCCATAAATTTATATTTTTTGGTGAAATTATATAGCATAGGTACTTGCTTTATTTTGGAATTAAACTTATTTTACTACCGATTTTTATAATTTTTACAACTTAAAATAGTGTTAAACAATCATAGTTCATTATTATTGTATTATATTACCTTAATACTTATTATGTACATACGCTTAATTGATGCAACTTAGACAACCACTATCTACAGTTGAATAATAAATAAATATATAAATAAATAAATACATAAATAAATAAAAAAATAAAACTACTTCAATAAAGTTAAAGTATAAACCATAAAATTGGTTATTTAAATCTGTTTAAGATTATATTTGTATAAACTTTTTTTTTAAGCTTTTATACTTTTTTCGTAGATATATTTTTTGTGTAGGTATAAAGTATGTGAATATATTAAGCCCTAATTTCTTCAGACCCATTGAATTTAAAGTGGCTATTAAAAGTGGGAAATTTATCGATTTAACACAATTCATTTATTGTCTCGTCTAGTCTAGTCAGAACGTAGGATGTTGCGGGCGGAATTCTACTCGTTTTGTTAATTGTGCAGAATTATACCATTTCATTTAAACTTGAAAAGGGCAAGTAACGCGGGACAGGGTAACGCGTGACAGGTTAATTGTAGTTGTAGATTTTTAAAAAGAACGATACAAAATAGAGGTCTATAAAACACCCTGCCCAAAGTTTATACTTATATTTTCAGTTTTCTTTCTACGATCAGAACATTTACATCTACAAAAGTTTTATATATGATAAAGATGAGAGCTAGCCTATACAAAATATAAACGGAAAAACGGAAACGGAAACTTATTTATCTTGAAATTTACTATTACAACGGCTTGGCATCGTCATCTTACACGTCTAATTGAGATATCAACTTAAAATTTTCCATTGATTTCAGGATCAGACAACTTTTTCCAGATTAAGGCTTGGCGATGGTTAAAGTTACGAATTTTATTTTTTGTTTGAAAATCTGGTTAGGCTTTCGCAAAATTAACACGATTTTAAACCATTTTCTACAAAAAGTTCAGTAAATGAACCATTTTTGAGGAATTAATACATTGTGTGTAGAGTTTATAAATATAACAGACTTTTTTCCAACGTATAATTAACCCCTTTTAAAACATAATGTTCATTTTAATACAAGCAACAAAAAACTGCAATTTACTTTTGCAAATTTCGAATGGAAAATAGAACTTCAATCAATACAGAAAAGTGTAAATAAAAATCAAACTGTGCTTCTTTGTGCACTAGAAAATTTCTATGGAAAAACATAAATGAGGGGGAACAAAATTCTCGGAATGATAACAGGATATTTTGACCTCTAATTTTTTTGTTACATAAATAAAAATAAATAAATTTGATGGCACAACAGCTCATGAAGAACTAGGGCCTAGTGACTTACAACTCTCAACCATTCCTGTGTGCGTGTCTGCAGGAATGGAGGGGACCTACAGTTTATTGCCGAATCTGAACGGCTAACGAGCGGCACTTTTCTGTGACAGGAGATACTCTTGGAGGATTTGTCAATTCCTCGCAAGAGGCAGTAGCCGTTTTTTTTTTTTTTTTTTTTAAATAAATAGGTGGCGAGGCTGGGGGTCGAACCTTAGACCTCCGGCATGACAGTCCATCGCACTAACCATCACGCCACGGCTACTACACTATTGCAAACAGCTTGCATATAAGTAAAATCTTTCAGCAATGATTTTAAATAACGGAAAATAATTTTTCAATTTTTCCCCTAATCTCTGTCCATTTAACTTTTTATAATCCTTGATGGCCGCATCCTCCTTTGAAACTATTTTATATTTTTTATTTAACTCTAATTTTTACAATCTGTAACAGTTTATATTTTTAATAAATAATGAAATTATGTACATACATATGTACTGTACATATGTATGTTTACTAGTATTGTCCTATGTCGAAATTCGACACTTTCAATGTCTCAAGTATATTCTGCACATCTCCGCAATTGTGGCTTTCCAACCATATAAAATTTATCGAAATCGGTCAGAGGTAACTAATAATATGAAATATCTCTTTCAAATAAATATGAATGTGCAGGAAAATCCCAGCATGGATAGAACGATGATTTTTTTATGCGCAAGTGGTACTTTCGTTTTAGGTTTATTTTTCCGGATAAAGTATTACTTACTATTCTATAAAAGGCGTGTTTTTTCTTAATCTGTATAGTCTTAGAAAACAGTTCAACAAAAGTTCTAATTTAAGTATATCGGCTTGGACAAAAAATTAATTTAAAAAATATAACGTATCAACTGAAAGTGTAAATAATTCCTAATCTTAATATCCTATCAAGGATGTCATTAAGCTATTTAAAAATGGATGTTTTTTTAAGGTTTATGTACTTAAATTGAATACATTTTCTACCCAGACTAAGGAAATGTGAAAAAAAAAAAAAAATATAATAAATATCCAGACTAACGATAAACCTTATAGATTTAGTTGCTGTGGTATTTTATTTTTTATTTTGCATAGATTACACATTGAATTAATTTGTAATGATAACTTTTTTTTAGCTTCAAAAAATAATTTTAATTGAAAAATATTTAAAAAGAAACTCAAAAAAATACATTCCCTTTTCTAAACAAACAACTTTCAGTTCTACTGTAGTGGTTCATACATCCCGTTCTGAACTTCTTTATTTCTTTATTCTTTATTTACAGCATAGTTTTTAAATTTGGTTGTAACCGCACAATTTACACAGAGTTATGATAATAATATCTTGCTACTGAATAATGGTTTAATGTTTCAAAAACAATACATAATTAAGAAAAATTGAAGTTGAAAGGAAAAGCTGATAAAACCTTTCATGGAAAAAAAAAAAAGTATTTATATATCTATAGGTACTACTAACGTTAACACTAAAACTAATATCACAGTTAATTAAATTATGAGAAATAGAGCTAAGAAATATGCATATAACGTACCTATTTATGCATTCATCGTTATTAACATGTTATTGATTGAAATTAAGTAACAATATATAATACATTGAAATATGATAACTGTGAATAAATGCACAAATCAAAGATTATAACACAATGGCGTAAGAGGCAATGTTTATGTATAGGGTTTTAAAGTAAATTAGGCAGATTTTAAGTTTAACGAGCCATATTTTGAAAGACAAACAAAACTCAAGTGTCTTTAAAACTTAATATAAAAACACGGGATGTTTTCACTGAAAAAAAAAAGTTAAAAAGCTTATGTACATACACAGGTTGCTTTATCGAAAAAAAAAAGAATTGTCATGTCTTGTCGCCATGTCCTTTCCAAATAAACTGAACTGATCGGTTTTGTGTGAATGAGGTTTTCAATTGAAAAATTCAGATTTCAATTTAAAAAAAAAAGATTTCTTTCGTGGCGATTAAAATACTATTTAATGTTAATTAATTTTTCCTTTCATTCATGTTCTTATGTTTTAATCTGTTTGTTTAAAAAAAAAAAAACTTCACTCCCTGATCCACTTCACTTTAAACTGCTTTCATGTATTATAATTATAACCAATTATTTTCTGCATTTTTGTATCATAATTTTCACTGGAATTGGAATGCTTAGGTAAAGGGCTGTTATCAAATAAACTGCTAAAAACGAGGAAAAGTTTATAGTTTCAAAAAAATTTATTAACGCATATTTTTTAACCAACAATACACTGGAGCAGAGCCTTTATTTAATACACACATAAATGCCTTTTGTGAAAATTGTATCAATATAAAAAAGCAAAGTGGTACTAACTAAGACTTTGAGTACATACTAATCAGGACTTTACTTGCAGATTGTGAAATAAAACATATTATTTTCTTTTGCTATAGACATATTTTAAATATATACGTTTAGGTATCTACTTCGGTAAAATACTGTTGTAAAATATATCTTGAATTGTGTCAATTACATTCAATTATTCATTAACCCATTTTGTATACATCTGAGGAAATATTTTCCACTTTGAACCATAAAAACTACATTCGTGAGTGCAACTCGTATCCCTTCATGGTGTAATTCTATTTTTTTTTTTTTTTTTATTTTAGCAAAAATAATAATTGAATTTGAATCTTTCTTGATGAGGAGTTGGGGTGTTGCGTGTGAAATTAATAATTCTCATTTTTGCACCTCAATGAGATACATTTTCAAAAATCTGTTGGTGTGCCTATTGTAGAAATAATTCGTTTATGTTTTAAAATAAATTTCTATAATTGGAAAGCTGTTGTCAAGGTATCCATTTAATAATAATTTATTATACAGTAGATGACGGATATAAGAAACTCAAAAAAGGAATTCCTTTCTTATATCCGTGTTTTCTTATATAAAAAATTGTATATAAGAAAGAAAATTTCTTTTATAAATATAATGTATATTAGAAAGAAAATTTCTTATATAAATAAAAATGCCTATAATAAATGTCAAATTTATGGGCTTTTTTCTTTCTCGCCGATCTTCAATCTGTCACTTCTTTGGCAATTCAATAAGGGTGGGTTCAGAAATTTTGTGAAAGTTATACGGCGCATCATTTAGAATCTTACACGGGAAAATTTCTTATAATAGTTTAATTTTGTATGTAGTGATGGAGATTTTGTATCAGAATAAGTTTTTTATATCAGTGTTTTTCTTATTAACGTTTCTCTTATATGAGGTTTATTTAACACGTATCTTTATGTTTGGAATGTCTTATATAGACATTGGAATGGCTTATAAGACTATAAGCGTGTTTTTCTTATATGAGACTTTCTTATATCCGTCATCTACTGTAGTAACAAATTTTAGGAATAATCATACATATTAGAATACTTTTTAGAAATAGATGACTTGGGATATTTGTATCTTATATAAATTAATAGTTAAATCCCGAGATACCTATAAATAAATACAAAGACATGTAGTCCAGCGCCACGCAATAGTTCTATTTTTTGCGCTTTACTTTATTTTTAGCTTTTACTTTGAGTTATTTTACCTTTTTTTTTAATGAATCTTATACGATTATTCGAAGCAAGAAATGTGATGACACTTTTTTTCTGTCACAAAACCATCTACAAGTTTTGTATATGAAATATACTTATATGAAATATACGTATGTAAAATAGAAATATAAAATTGTAGAAACTTTAATTCGTATTTTATAGCAAATCATATTGTTGATGTCTCTCAGAATTCATTTTTCTATTCAATTACCAGCGAGACATTTTAAATCCCGACATAATGTAGGTATTTTGGGCTACTTTGCCGGTGCGTGTGTAATTATAAAGAATTATTGTATTATGATTATATCGGAATTGTTGCTTTTTATTTGGTAAACATTGCTGAAAAGTAGAATTTTAAAAGGTAACTCGGTAGGAATCGGGTTAATTTGACACCTTACCACTGATAGGCAGGTATTCTAAATATGGGAAGTTGATAAAAAACCAAAAAGTTTGTCTTGCGATTCTGTCTGTGTGTCGTTGTCCGTTAGTCTATCCACCAGCTACTTCAATGCATAAGTCGGTATTATTTAGACTATTTCTTTTAAATATTTAGGACCAAAAATATTGATATGTACCATTTTTAGCCGGGGCATTTCGTGCCCCTTTGGATAAAGGCGCAACTACAGAAATATAATTCAAGGTTGATTCTACATACATATAATATACTTTCATCCACGCGAAATTAATCAATTAAATGATTCATGTATATTTGCTTTGGGACAAAAAATGGTTTGTTATAATATTGACGACATGTACACATATTGTACCTACATACAAAACATACAATTAAAGATATGTACATAATTTGAATAAAGCTACAAGAATTCGTTGTCTCTTCTCAGGGCCAAGCTGAAATCTGCAATAATCACAAAAAAAATCAGCAATGCAGATTTCTAATAAAAAGATTTATTTTAGAAATAAGTAAATATTGTTTGTTAAAAAAATAAGAAAAGTAACTAAAAAATTCAATGAATAAAAATTAAAATTAATAAGATCACAATGTCAATGTTTTTTATTTAGATCACAATTTTTATTAATAATATTTTAATCATACGTACTCAAGTTTTTGTGGTTTGTTTTAATATAATCTTTGGAAAGAAGAATTTCCATCAGTGTACAGGTACCTACTTCCAATTTATTTCTTATTTTGGTTTTATTTAAATTGATTTGTGATAAAATACGTTCAACATTTGCCGATGGATTCTGTGATAGTTTTTTTCGGGATTCGTAACAAGTTTCCGATTTCAATGAAATGCGTGATAGAGCTAATTAAAATTACATTCTTACAAAATTGTGTTCATAGTTTATCTAAGAATTCGTGTTGTTTTTATTAGTTTAGTTTACTAGGTTAACTGTTTTACAATATTAGGGTTAGAGCTATAAAATTATAAAAGATAATTTAAGCTCAAAACTATTTCAATACCTGAGGACATGGTCACATAACCCGAAGACTATTTTCCAGGCACTTTTTCCATTCAAAATATTTGTGGTTTCTTAAGAAGATAAAAAGTTCTTAATTCCTGTAGTATTAAACAGACTGCTAAGAAGTGATAAACGTCTTTATTTTCATTTCTGTTACAAATGTTGATATAATTTCTTGCTAGTGTGGTCTGCAACTGAGATCTAAGATTTCAACTCTTACTTATTTCCTAGATGGAGAAATAATTTCTAAAGTAATTGCTACTTCCTAAGGAGTGATTAAATAATATAAGCACTAAGAATTTTTGCGTTGAGAAGGGAACTAAGTTAAATCTTAAAATAAATTACCACACATAAAAGGTTAAAAATTGCATTCAACCAACGAAGAATTCGGGTAATAATCGAACTAACTATCAAAGTTGCTTTTGAAATTTGTTTCCTTAGGAGTGTTCAGTGAGGCTGTTCCGAACAGTTTAGAACTGAAAAGAATAGGTTTTTGCTGTTCAGTGAGAAATTTTCTGTTCTAAACTGTTCTGACTTGCTGTTCAGTGAGTCTGTTTGGAACAGTTTAGAGCAGGATTTTCTGTACTTGCTTTTGAGGTAGAACAACTTAGAACAGAGATTTGTGAGAAATGTCAAAATCAGTTGTTGTTCTGTTCTGTCCTGTTCTGTTCTGTTCTGTTCTGACTATTTCTTTACTGAACAAAGCTCTTATCTGCTTCAATTGGTTTGCTGCCTTTGTTTTTCTTTTTCAAAATATTTCTTCAATTGTATTTGTATTCACTGTATTTGTGCATTATTGCTTCTATGTCAGTCAATATTTCGAAAAAAATCTTTTAAAAGAGAAATTTGAACTTGATAAAGTTGCCGGTTCATTTTAAACTGCTACCATTTATTTATTAGCAATTATAAATTGATTAATTTTACCAATGGAAAACCCCATTAATTTTAACGTTAACATTCTCACGTCTTTGACTTGAAGAATGACGCTTTCTTCATTTATAGAATTAAAAATCTTGTACCAAATCAAAGAATTCAGGATACACTTAAACTTATTCATAAACATAGTTTAAAACGCTTGTCGTTTACATTTCTACGAGCTTCAGCAGAAAAATCGAAATCATTTTTTGATGTTTTTCATGATTTTGGAAATGTTTCACAGATTCTTCTCTAGCATACCATCTTGTGTATATAGGAGAATTTGTCAAGGAATCCCGACACATTTTCCATGCGAGAATTTCTCAACGTTATGCACTACTGCTAAATAAGTTTAAAAATATGTGCATATTATTTGGAATCATTTTTGAACTCTTTAGAAATGACTTCAAGAAGAAGGACTTTTTGCAGCATTGTACTGTCACCGTCATAAGTCATAACATTGCGCTCAACAGTTTCTTTGCTTTTCCAATGCTTCGCAGATCAAATCAGTTTTTGTGGTCTTAGTTTTTACTTGCAATATATAGGTACTATATGGCAAGTTTTGGATTCGTAAAAAAAATTTAACTCGAGATAACAATCAAACTTGACATTACGATGATAGGGAAGACGAAAAAAATGGGTCTCGCAATTCTGTTCGTCTGCCTGTCTGTCTATCTGTCTGTCTGTCTGTGGACTCGCCTACAGCCTAAACCCATGGGCCGATTTTAATTAAACTTGGTTTATAGTGTTTTCGGGACATTACCCCGACACGTTTTTTTCCTTTTATTTTTAAAATAGCGGTACCTGCCATATAATTTTTTTTTTTAGCATTTTTGGAAAATCTTATTTTTCTCAAAATGACTTGACAGATTTTTATAAAAAAAAATAATAAATTTTACTAGTTATATGCTACCTTTTTGTAAAAATTAAATTTCTAAAAAAATGGTTTTAAATGGTACCTCCCATAGAATCATTTTTTTTATTTTCGTTTTTCTAGAAAAGAAATAAACTGATTTTGATAATTTTTTTTTATGGATAATCTTCTGAAAAATTTTAATAGTTTTGCAAACCAAAGTTTTCCAAATACTTTTTTTTTTGATTTTCAAAAAAAGTTTCAAAATTTTTTTTTGAAAACCAAATATTACGAAAACCATTTGGTTGATTTTTATGAAACTTGGCACCAAGCAGTTTTTTAACATTATCTAAAATATTTTTTACAAAACCTTTTCTTATATTCAAAATTAACGGTACCTTCCATATAAATGTTAAAAAACCGTTACATCAAATATAAATTTTCTCGAAAACGACTCCTACGATTTTGATTAAAATTATTGTGAATACTAATATTAGTATGGTCTACGATCTGCCAAAAACAAAATTTACAGTTGGCCATTATTAACGGTACCTCTCATAGAACCATTTTTTTTATTTTGGACTATCTCATTATGTGTCTAACTGTAATGTATGCATTTGGCAACACTGTCCATCCACATTATAAAATGACATTTGGTATTTGGATGAGCTTTTCCTTTTCTAAACATATATATCTCTCGCTTTTCTTGGACGACTCACTTCTCATCCAGGCGCCAACTGAACAAGTTCTTTTCTGTGCTACAATAAGTTTATTCTTTTAAATTAAGTATTATTTAATTGTTATTCAATATATCAAATAAAAATCTGAACTTTAACAAACATAACATTGGCGACGAGGAAAATTTAAATTAGGCAATAAAAGTGATCGCAAGGATAAATTCGGATTGAATTGTAATAATCGTTCGAATCCTGTGTAAATATTAACGCGTGTGTGGAAGATGGCGAATCCTGTAATAAATGTGGCGGCGCCAACTCTTTTGAGTATACCTGCTTTCGAGTACGACACACAAAACTGGGTGATTTTTAAAGGAAGGCTGGAGCAATACTTGTGCCAAGCCGAAATCACCGACACGACAAAAAAACGAGCCACTCTCATAAACTTGTTGGGAGACAAAACCTACGAAGTGGTGCATGGGTTGTGCGCACCCAAAAGACCTGGTGAGAAGTCATACGAGGAATTGATCGCAATATATGACGAAAACTTCACAATTCCCACAATTCTGTATTGTGAGCGACGAAATTTTTACGAGGCTACGAAGAAGGAAGACGAAACGGCGCAAGACTTCCTCATAAGGCTACGCGATTTGGCGAAGGCATGCGAGTTTGGTACCAGATTGGAAAGCATGCTCTTAGACAAGTTTGTTATTGGGATGTCTGGTGTGGTGTTTGACAAGCTATGCGATGACGAAAGGCTGACGCTGGCAAGGGCTTTAGAGACTGCCAAAAAGTTCCAAAAGAGACATGATGACGGTGGTTCAAACGGAGACCTAAAGACGGAGAGCATCAATGCTATTAAAACGAGTTATCAAAAAAGACAACAGCTGCAGAAGTTTGGGCAGCAACGAACGGGACATCAGAAGCGGCAGCATGTGGAGCAGAAGACAACGACAAAAGGGGACTTTAAAGGATTCAACGTGTGCCCGCATTGCGGTTTTGATAACCACAAACCTCAGCAGTGCAAATACAAAGATGTTATCTGTTACAACTGCGAACGGCGGGGGCACATGGCCTCAATGTGTAGATGTCCACGTAAGAAATTTTCATCTAAAAAGATTTCAACTATTAAAAGTAACGAACCATTTACCGATTCTATAGAAATTGAATTAAATTTGTTTGATAAAAAATTAAAATTTCAAGTTGACACTGGTGCAGCGGTGTCGGCTATTCCATGGGAAACTTATTTACGGTTTTTTAGTAATATTAAACTGCAAAAAGATAACACGAATATTTCTGGTTACGGTAAAAATGTATTAACAGTAAAAGGTTCGTTATTTTGTAACATTAGTTATAACAATAGCTTAAGATATTTTAAGTTTTTAGTTATTGAAAAGGGTGAAAACCCAATAGTGGGCAGAGATTTCATAAAAGCGTTTCAAATTAAAGAAATAAAGATTAATACAATTATCTCTGATGATGAAAATTTAAAATCAATTATAAAAGAACACGATTCTCTTTTTTCCGAGGATTTCGGTAAATTAAAAGGGTGCAAGGTAAAACTTGAAATAGAAAAAAATGTTCAACCAATTTTTGTAAAAGCACGTCCGATTCCATTTGCATTTAGGGAAGAAGTTGAAAATCAGTTGCTTGATTTAGAAAAACGCGGAATAATTACGAAGACGGAAAGTACTCAGTGGGGTACACCTCTTGTCCCCATTTTAAAGGAAAACGGTAAAATAAGATTATGTGCGGACTATAAAGTAACGTTAAACAAATATTTGCAAGATACAAATCATCCGCTTCCGCGAATAACCGACCTTTTAAATAAGATAGGGGATGCACGAGTTTTCTCGAAGATAGACTTGGCAAACGCCTACAACCAGATAGAATTAGACGAGTCGTCAAAAAGATTGGTCACGTGGAGTACGCATATAGGAAATTTTCTTATGAATAGATTGCCTTTCGGCATTAAGCCTGCGACGGGAATTTTCCAACGTGAAATAGAGAAGGTTTTGAAGAACATTAATGGGGTTTTTAACTTTTTGGATGACATCATCATTGCGGCGCCAAGCTTTAAGAAACATAACCAAATACTTCGCGAAACTTTTCGGAGATTACGCAGTGCTGGACTTAAACTTAATAAAGACAAATGTCTGTTCGCAAAGGACAAAATTCAGTATCTGGGATATTTAATTTCGGGAGAAGGCTTTGTTAAAGTTAATCGAGACGAAACAATTTCACAGTTTCCGGTACCGAAAAGTATATCGGACGTTAGATCTTTTTGTGGTTTTGTAAATTATTTCGGTCGATTCATTCCAGGTTTGGCTACAAAAATGTCTCCGATATACGATATTTTAAAAGGAAACACATTTAAGTGGGATAGGCAGGCTATGGAGGCTTTTGAAAGCATGAAGCAAGAAATAATGTCAGATACCGTGCTAGTGCATTTTAATCCAAAGTTGCCTTTGGTACTCACCTGCGATGCTTCTAATGTAGGAATAGGAGCGGTATTGGCACATACTTTTCCGGATGGGTCTGAACGACCAATTGAATTCGCTTCACGTTTGCTATCGAAATCCGAAAAGAATTATGGTGTTATTGAGAAGGAAGCTCTAGCCATTGTATATGCCACGCGAAAATTTTATCAATATTTAATTGGAAAACCATTTGAGTTAGTCATAGATCACAAACCTCTGGTGGCTATATTCGGAGAGAAGAAAGGAATTCCACAAATGTCTACGAGTAGGCTACAAAGGTGGGCATTTCATCTCTCAGCTTTTCAGTATACCATACGATATGTTAAATCCGCAGAAAACGTTGCTGATGCAATATCACGTTTTCCCCAACAGGGCGAAGATAACGAAGACATAATGGGCGATGAAAACGACACGATGACGTATTTAAATCGAATCGAAACGAACACGAACATATTAGTCGACGCCGACTTGATACGAAAGGAAACTTTAGCGGACAAGACATTGTTTACAGTTTTAGAGACGCTTAAAACGGGAAACTTTGGAAGTTTAAACGGCAAGGAAGCGTTTGGTCCGTTTTTGAAACGTATAAACGAGCTTGTAGTTGAAAACGAAATTCTCATGTGGGGTCATAGGGTGGTAGTTCCACATTCTTTACGTAAATTAATCTTAAAGCAATCACATATGACTCATATGGGAATTGTTAATACAAAATCGCTGTTAAGATCTTACGTGTGGTGGCCAAACATGGACGCAGAAGTGGAAGATATGATTAAAAGTTGCGAAGTTTGTTTGTCTCTTTTGCAAAATCCACCTAAAGCTAGAGTGATAAATAAAATGTAAATGTGTTATTACCAATAAAGATAATGTAAAAAGGTCGCAGATTGATGCTAAAGAAAAACCGAAAGTTGTAAAAAGACTTATGTATTTTAATCGCAACACAGCTCAAATTGTAACTAATAATGTAAATGAATCTTCTGATATTAGTAACTCAGTTGAATCATCCAACACTGTATCTAGTAGAACTTTAAGAAATAGATTGGCATTAAAAAAACCTATAAGGTTTAAAGATTATGTATAAATTATTGTTGAATTCGTAACATTTTTAAAGGGGGACGTATGTAATGTATGCATTTGGCAACACTGTCCATCCACATTATAAAATGACATTTGGTATTTGGATGAGCTTTTCCTTTTCTAAACATATATATCTGTCGCTTTTCTTGGACGACTCACTTCTCATCCAGGCGCCAACTGAACAAGTTCTTTTCTGTGCTACAATAAGTTTATTCTTTTAAATTAAGTAAATAATACTTCAATATATCAAATAAAAATCTGAACTTTAACAAACATAACACTAACCGATTTAAATTCAATTTTTTTATACAAAAGCTTCTCAAAAGTTGAAATCATACTGGATATCAAAATTTTCAAAAAAGCAAAATTTGGATTTTTAAAAAAAATTTCAAATTCTTTCTTTTTGAAAATTCGATATTTCCAAAACGGGTAGATAATTTTTTTAGAAATTTAATTTTTAAGTCGACATAAATAAATACTAAGAAAATTGTGTACCAATTTTTTCTCTTAAAAATGTTAACAAAATTTTATATAGGTATACAAAATTAATTTAAAAAAAACCGCTACGATTTTAATTTTTTTTTCTCCAAAACTAAGATTAGTTAAAGAAATCAGATGGTGTACTTTTTTTTTAATATTTAAGAAGACTTTTTTATACATTTATTTCGAATTATATTGATTTTTAATAATTTTTCAATTTATGCTCTATAAAGTATAACACTAGTTTAAACTTAAGGCTCCCATAAAAAAAAATCATTTATTTTTGATACACTCAATCAAAATTCGAAGAAACTTTTACTACAAGAGCAAAGTTTGTGCGATCATAAAAAAACAAGAAATCTTTTTAAAAAAACCAAAAAAAAACTAGTTACGTAATATTTAAAAGTTGAGCCCGGGGAGATTCATCCCACCCCGACCCCAGCAAACTCTCGATGGCTTCCTAATAAAATCAGTAAAATCAGTACATATTTAATATTGAAATGGGGAAGAAAATTTTGTTTTGATATGAAGATAGTACCTTAAATGAAGCTTAAATTCAAAGTTTTTGCCCATCTTGCAAGGTTTCCACAATTCTCATTTTAAAAATGAAGTCGGTATTTAATCGCTAGCCTGATTTTTTTGCGTAGAGAATTTTTCAAAAGCACACATTTTTTCAGACCAATTTTTTGAAGTTTTTTAATATTATCTTTTTATTCGATAGGTTTAAAAGTCTTTAATTTCGAGAGATATGTGAATATTTTTTCATTCGGACCCTTCGAATTTAAAATTTGGATTCACCAAGTATCTACTGTTTCATGTAAAAAATCCGTATTAAGCGCTACTGTACTTCATATACGAGTTTCACAAACTTTGCACGAATAGTCAAGTACTATTAATTTCCTAGATGTTACCATTAAATTAGCAAAATAAAAAAAAAAGTGTATAAATATAATTTTGTAGAGTATACATTCTTCTTGTAAAGATTTTAGTTTCTTATATGGTACCCTAAATTTAAATTGAAAAAAATGTCTTCCCCAATGAAAAATTAAAAAAATCTAAATGTATACTGAAAGTCTGAAATCTCTTAGGACAACAGGCAATGAAAATATACAGAAGTTTGACATTACGACACGAGTATTTATAATGAAAACAGATATCATGACTTCATAAATTTCTGCAAACTAAGTTACCGCCATCCTCAATTTTAGAGGAACAAAGCAAATACATTAAATCGAATGCACCATCTATTGTACATAATAATAAAAATGGCCATCAAAACAAAATTTCAAACCTAATGATAAGTTATGCCCTCATTAAGGACTATAAGACAGAACGAAAATCTCTCAGACCTTTGATCATAATATTCGTATAATAAGAGACAGATAATCTCTATTATGGTGGTTGTCCTTCACCAGTCAGCAAATAATGGTCCTGAACGGCGTATAACACATATACTTCAGACCGACCGACGACGAAGGAAGCGCAAATGTTTCCGCTAACTGGAAATTCGCAGACTTTACAACAAAAGGGTTTCATTACTTCCGTGACAATGTTAATAAGGGAATTACGAAATGAGACTTACATTAATGACACCTAAGCGGCTATAAGGAGCATCGAAGGACATAATTTACATGTCATACCACTGGCATCAGTGTTATGTTAGTTGAAGTTGTGATTGTTTTTTTTGTTTTTAATTAATCCAGTAGATTTATGTTTTGATAACTGTTTGAATAAAAAAAAAAAACAAATCAAAGAACTTGCGTTCTTTTTTTTATATTGGAAGGAAAATTTTCTGATGGTGCACAGACGTTGTCTACAAAATAAACTGTCAAGGGAAAATGATTGAACCATGCAACCTTTCCTACATCATCTGTACTATATATATGGTATGAAATGGCGGATGAACTGGCCAAAACCGGATCTTCTCTTGATCCGAGCCAAATTGAATCTTCTGTATTCATGCCACTCTGGTACAAGAAAAAAGTAAAATAGGCCAGAGTTTCCTAAAGGCCGCCAACGGCAGATGGTCAGCAATTGATACTTGTCGGGTTTCGAGGAACCTATGGACGGATATCTCTAAGAAGAAAACAGACTACCTTCTTGCGCTAAGTAGACCTCATTTAACCTACTATACGAAGCGGCTGATTTAATTCCAAACTAATACTACGTTTTCACCGACCACTAAACCGAGATTTAGGTAGATTTACCACAAATCTCTTCACAAATCCCGTGATTTACCATACAAATTTTAATCTCCTCAAATCAAGATTTAAAATAAATCTCATTTAAATCTTCATAGGTAAAATTCGAACAGACCTATTCCCCTATTCAGCGCAATACAAGCTGCTAAAGCAAACTTGCCATCTCACTTCCACTTCATAAGAAAAATGACCCACCATCTGCATTTTGAAAGGTTCTGTCAAAATTAATCTATTTTTTAATCTTTTTTTCTGGTGAAAACACTATTCGAGATTTATGAAATCTAAACGAGATTAACTTGCAGTGAAAACGTAGTATAAAAGTATTTTTTTCAAATTAACGTCAGATATCATTCGGCCACACATCTGTTTTCGGCATAAGTGCTGAAAACAGATGTGCGGCTTTTTTCAGTGGAGCGAAAATAAATTTACACAGGTTCTTATGAGGGCTTACATATACCAGGCTCTGCATGCAGCCTTCGCTGCACGATATCTCTATTTCTAATTTCGCTTAAGACCACGAAGTACATGAATACACATATTATTTAAGAGTTAAGAATATGGGATTACAAAATTTAGATTAATATTAAAATCCTCATGTGGAATTTACTATTGTAGCTCATTACATTACTTCCCTGGGTATAACCTCCAATTTTATTCAACAAGATTTCATCACATCCGCTCAATTCACCTAATTTCAAATGACCTCCATTTCTTAGGTAATTTAAACTACCGCCATTTTGTTAAGAACCACTGACGCATACTTGACGCAGAACGTAGTTGAAGTTGAAATCGTGCGAAGAACGAGGAGAGGAAGTAATTATTGTCTGACTGTGAGCAGCACCCCCTCCCCATTAACTCAAACCTATATGCAATCTGGTATAATGTCCTTACAAATTTGTATGCTCGTTTGCTTGCTTTTAAGTGCTGATTCTGATTGCTTTTCGGCAGCAAGAAATTTCTGGGTAGCATATACTTACCTACATTGTATTGCCAACGTACCTATGAATGTTTTAAAAGCAACAACTTGACAAACAAAAACCAAATACCATGCCGGAACGGGTGTTTCGATTAATTTCAGTAGTTAGCCAGGCATGTTGTTCATTGGAAATTTAATAAACGTAAAACCACACAAGCACAAAAATGTAATCCCACTTCTGATGGAAGCTAAATTTTTTATAATATTGTTCTGCACACATAAAGTGGATACGACCATGACCGGAGGCGACCTCTATTTGTAAATAAATGACGCTATGACATTGAAGCTTTATCTAACAATGTTTGCTTCTTCAAGTTATGAATATTGCGAAATCCAATTAATACGATGTTGTGACACAAACGAAGTGGACCCTTCAAAATGACAACCAAGTGTCAAATCAAAGGATAGCCTATGTGACACATAAGTACCCTCTCACTTAATGACATTATAAGTACAAAGTGAATATGTGATAAATGATTGAAAGATAAATAAAACTCGTATGTAAATCGATATAAAAACACCATATATGCATTTTGCAGGACGACGCTGCAGCGCGCTGCTCAAGTTAAAATGCAATTCATCAAATTTCTCGTCTGCCTTACTAATATAAAACGCAACCAACACCGAACAGACCGCTACGTTAAACAACGCGGTACAATGAATATACCTCAAATGCAACCAAGTGCAATGTCCTGATAATGTAAAAAACATGTTTGACTGAACCGAAAATCCTCCATTAATCCGTTGGCTGATGTTTATCATTTGAAAACACGCGTGAGATTTCCCTGAAGCATATCCAAATTACATTCACCTAGTTTTAGTCGCCGGAAATGAAAGTGTTTAACACTTTTTTTTTAAATCGTTTCCCGTATGTAATGCTGAATTGTTTTGCAAATGGATGTTTTCGTATCGCGAAATGTACCTGCTTCTATTTGTATACAGAGCCTTAACATGAGCATCATTACCCCTTGAACACAATGAGATGTAGCTGCAGCAATAAGAATCGCTATAGCACAAGCTGTCACTAAAATCGCTCATTCATGTAGCAAAGAACGTCTACAATGGTGTAGCGCGACTACATCACGACTAGCTTGAGTAAGAAAGAGAGAGCGTTGAACGATTCCATATATGCCTTCTCAAGTGCAGCTTGTAGCGAGTAGAAAAGTTAAAGTTGAGTCAAATTTTGCTGCAGCGACTTCTCTTGCTGCTTCACATTGTAGCGCTGTTTACTTTTTTCGTATCTTTAAACTTTGACAGTGCTACATGCTGCAGCTGCAGCTTCACCATTGTGTTCAGCCAGTTACTTAACTAATGCTATACGAGAACCAGACAAAATATTTTTCAACATTTATCAACGGCTTTGTGGTTTTACGATTTGAAAGCCACATTTAACTGGTTTCACGAATATATTATACCAAAATTAATATACCTATTGCAAAATGTCTTAGCCTATTCAATGAGTATGCTATGAAATTTCCAGTTGAATAAAAATTCGAAAATTTCGACAACTAATACCTACGTACTCATAATAAGTATTTGTAGCTTTTTAATCTAATCTAATTACTTAAATATTAAAGTAGAATTAAGGCAATGAGAAGCAGAGTGGCCTAACTGATTTTTGAACATATTTTTAAAAAGACGAAAACTAATATTTGTAAAAACTGCTTTTTTTGAAACAGTTATGTATGTCTATAGATTGATGAAGGAAATAACTGCTTAAAAGTTAGCCTTTGTTGATCGTATGATTTATGTAGGTATATTACTTTTTAGTCCTGTCAATTGGTCCGAAAAAAGGGGTTTGCCTGGAAAGTTTTGGAGGAGTTTTGAAAATTGGCAATTTTATAGATTTTGAAATGCTCTTTTCGAATTTTCACTTTGCCACCTCGTAACTTTGCCGCTCGCGCCGCCATTTTGAAAAAAATGGTTTTTGGACTAAATAACAATTAAAATTGTCGAAGGATAAATTAAAGCTGAGAAAATTCCCCACATTCTTTTTTTTTGTAAGACAAATATTTAAAAAGATACAAGCGCAGCGTACAGTGGTCCGTTGTAAGGAAAAAAACGTTATAGATTCATAAAATCTGAACCACTCCACCGAATCGTGAATTTTTTGACTGTTGATTGACAACTAAGGTACCTAATTTAGCTTGCGATTTTTCTCTGAGTGATGTACGTGTCTGTAGGAATGGAGCATGGAGGAGAACTACGGTTTACTACCGGCTAAGGTGAAAGGTACGTCAATTTCTCGGAAGAGGCAGTTCCCGATTAACATTTGAAATAATATGTATGTAGATAAAATTTTATTTTTCACTATTTGTTGTAGGTAGCCCGTGGCGTGGTTAGTGCGTTGGACTATCATGCCAGAAGTTTGGGTTCGATTCCCAGCCTCTGCCATCTAAAAACAAAAAATATTTTTCAGGGCTTCTGTCTTTAGCCAGGAAATGACAAATCTTTCAAGAGTATCTCCTGTCATAGAAAAGTGCCACTCTGATTCGTTTTTAGATTCTCACTTCTGATAAAAAGGTTTAAAGGCTCCCATCATTATCAATGTTTAAGGCATTAAATTGCTTCGCCAATGCCATACAAATATTGTCAGTGAAGGCGATTTGGCAATGCTGGCAACAAAAATATTGGCCAGTAGATTAATGCTTTCCATCATCGAGGAACGTTTTAATTGATTTCGTTTTTTCTTCTTGTTGATGAAATAGGAAATGAAAAAATTGTTTCATTGAAAAAGGTGTACCATTTGATCTGTTGGTTAACATGAAATTTCTTACAAATTTTCACATTTTTCTGTCAAAACCCATACCTAGCTAAAAAGCCTAAGTGTGGGAAACTTTGTGAAAATTTCACGTTACCAAACAGAGGTATTATCAAGGTTACCGACTCTGCCACCATCGACATCATTACTATTATATAAAGAAACAAATATTTTGTTTGTCCGCGTTTTTCTCAGAAAGTATTCAACTGATTTACTTTAAACAAATTTTATAATTTTCCTTATTCTTGAAGGATGTAAATAGATATTTTTTATTTGTTAAATATATTTGTTGAATTAGATTATTAACTTTTAAGAAAATTTCGTACACTTTTTGTCGAAGTTGACCTGTTGGTCAATTATGCTTTAAAAACTGCTTGATATTTTACAAGAATGGGATTTTTCGTATAAAGTCAATAGTTTTATGCAAATTTTAAGCCTTAAATCATTTCTTAACTGTACTTACAAGCTGAGAAATAAATTTATTTACAAATTATAAATTTATCAATTTTTTGTATTTGTGCATCTATGAATTCGATTCAATCGCAATGACTGGGTAGCTGCTTTGTTCCATTTCATTATCGTTCCGTGTTTTGTGCATTTTCTTTTGTGTATTTGCTTCTGAATCTCTGAACCTCCTTACATTCCACGCAATTGTTGAATTTTTGTAACGATGACGGCCAATGCTTAGTGTGTTTGTTTTTTCCTTCTTCTTAAGCGAACTAAAATGTTACATATACATAGCAACATATTTTAAGTATGGGCAGGGGCACTACTGTCGTGCGCAGTGTGTTTATTTTTTGCTTCTTCTGCAGTGAACCGTAGTGTTACATAAATGTACATATTTTGAGAGGAAAATGGGCAGGGCATTCAGTAGAAAGCAGCAAAAAAAAAGGTTTACTGAAAGCTCCTAAAGATTATAAAAATGAAACATTACTGATTACAACTGAGTGGAGTAAGGAATAAAATACAGTGCAAGCTCCCTTAGCCGAGCAGTGACGGTCGCAACACTGTTGTCCGTCTAAGGGAGTTTCCGTCCTAGGGAAAAAATAAAAAATAGTTATAAGAGGAAATGTATAGTTGGCATCATGAAACTGTTTTAGCGAGAGAAAATAAAATTCTTTATTTGGTTACGGAAAGCATATGGAAGTATGTATATAAAATTTTTGTTAATAATATAGTAGAAATTGTGGTTAGTCTCATAAAGCATTTGATATACTTTTACCTACTCATATTAATAAGTATATTTAAAGCTTGCGAAGCAACGCGAGCACGGGTCGGCTAGTCTAAAATAAAAAACAAACAAAAATTAAAATCGACAAACACAACATCCTCGCTGTCTTACATAACTTATGAAATAATTGATATACGATATACCTAATCTAAAGTCTATTTTTGTTTGTTCCAATTGGATTTGTTTTTGTTCACACTTTTCTGTAGTGAGAACAACGAAAAACAAGTTGTAATTTGTCTGACAAAGCCTGCCAACGAATCAATTAACCGACTAATTCCGACGTTTTTGTTTTATCTCACTTCTGTCTCTTGGTGAAAAAGAGATATAAAAGTGAGAGAGGATTTTTCTAAACAAATTAAAAAGTTCTGTGTCACTTAACTATCTACCTCCTTTCGCGACGAGGTTGGAGTGAGATAAAACAAAACAACGTCAAAATGAGCAAAATGAGTCGTTTGAAGTGAGGTCAATGTGAACACCGTCAAATATCTATCAATTGTGTGAACCGACAGTTATTTTATATATTATATATATTATACTCTTGTGGTAAACAATTTTAATATAATATTAAACTGAAAATGCATGTAAATGAACAAATAATGTAAATAAAATAAAATGAATTTGGCGGCACAACAGCTCATGAAGAACCAGGGCCTAGTGACTTACAATTCTCAACCGTTTCTGTGTGCGTGTCTGCAGCAATGGAGCGGACCTACAGTAACAGTTTATTGCCAAATCCGAACGATTAAGATGAGCGGCACTTTTCTATGACAAGAGATACTCTTGGAGTATTTTTCACTTCCTCGCAAGCGGCGGCGGTTATTGAACCAAGATCTCTGGCATGAAAGTCCAACGCACTAACCATTACGCCACGGGCTACTACGAAAAAAAATAATGTAATGATACAAGAAAATGGCTTTTTTGTTTGATTTTTTTTGGTCTAGTTCCTTTTGCTATCCATATACACAATTTTTGTATTTAGTACCTACCATTAAATGGCACCAAAAATGATGAAAACAGAAATACCCTAAAAGCATTAATTTGTTGTTGTAATATGTTATAAAAATGAACCCATAAACCAAAAGTTGAAAATCGTGTATCGAAATAACATAAATACAAAATTTCTGCCACTAACATTAAAGGCAAACCTTAATAATTCATCAAGTTTGCAAGTAAAAAATAAAAATTTTTCTCTTAAAATTCTTTCTCCTTAATTTTTAATGACACTTTCCACTTACCAAATAAATGAGCGAGTAAAATTATGGCGAGTAAAATTATGTTATCTTCTCAGTGACACCATCGTCAGTGATGTCCTTGCCGAAAAAGCAAACAAATTCCTTGCGCAAAGCAAACCGAAAAGTCAAATTAAAAGTTAACATCATCTGTTTAAAAATTAATACTTTCGCCTTTTGGGCTTCTCCATCAAAGGGTATTTTTAATAATGTCCCACAAAACCTAGTGAGCGTAATAAATTTTACCCTTGGTCATAATCGAGAAAAAGAAAAACACTCTTGTGAAGAATGAAATTAAGATTGAACTGCAGGTAAGAACTAGGATTTAAAGAGCAAACACGTTGAAGGTCACATGAGTTAGGTCTTAATGAAAAGTCAACAGTTTAGATATGTATTTTACGTTGAAATTGTTCTTGCCCGTGTCCATGTCCTGTCCAGCTCGATGTGTCGAAGAGACAAGTGCCTGCTGAAGCACTGTTTTTATTCACCCAGACCACCCATGACGAGACAATTCCCAGAAATTAACTACCTGCAGATATTCTTCCAATGGGCATAATATAACATAAGTATAAGTTCAAGTTGTTCACTTTACTTTTGGCCAAGGACGTACGTAGGATTATGATTAGAGGGGGGAGGGGGGTGGGCGTTCTTATTTAATTTTATTTTTAAGCAAGATATCGGTCGCTACAAAGGAAATCCTATAGCACTAACCGATGTACTGGACGGGATGTCAAAATGTATCTGTGGTGTCCAATACAAATTTGTCTATGGTGTCCAATACGACAGCTAAATGATAATGAAAAACACAACGACAAACATAAACGCAGGAGAAGCCTTATTGTAATGAAAGATACAACAAATAAAAACACGAATAAAGGCTCTCCCAAACCAACAAACGAAAACAACAATAACAATACGTGGTTGTCAAACAAAACAACACGTTGTTGTTATTGTTTTCTTATGTCGCAGCGATTAATCGCGTTGGTTTGGGAGAGCCTTAAAGCTTAAATATCACTTTTCGGCAAACAATTAATTGTGGTCTGGGAAATTAATTCTATGCGATAAAAACTTGGAGACCTTTCTAAGGCCTTCTGCACACGAATCGTCGTGTCATCGACGCGTACGAGAATCGTAATGTAGCGACGATCCAACTATGGCTAATCTTCTGCACACGAAACGTCACGTCATAGATAAATCACTACATATTTTCAATCAATTTCTCGATTTTGGTATGTATCCGACGTTATACTTCAAGCTGTATACGCCTGGCGACTGACATTTTTGTACGCCCGGCGACTTGCAGTTTCTATGCTGCGACGAAAACATGCAGCTTGCACCTCGTGCGTAGTTGTCTATTGAAACAAACTTGAGATACATACGAGCTCCACACAAGCCACAAACACTCGTTGTACGCGTCTATGACGAGACGTTGTGTGTACAGAAGACCTACTTAATCAATTTCACTCGTCGAACAGGGTATACTACAAAACGAAAAGCAGAATAAAATTTTGTTAAATTTTTGCGTGGTATCCGCCCATTTTCTCAGCACTTCTGAATGCTATTTAGTTTAGAAAAAGAAGAAAAGAAAAAAATTAAATTTGAGATTTATCGTTCAAGGGGCATGGATTCCGCCCACTTTTCTCAGAATAGTTATCAATTACATGGAGCACTTCTGATTGTTGTACAATAATGAAATTTGGCAGAGCAGTAAGGAAAAATTTGAGATTTGCCATTCAGGAATAGTAGAATTGCCATTCAGGAGTAGTGGGCATGACCTGACCATGCCCTTAAGTCGTGCCATCCTGGTATACAAACGATGTGATACTTGCGTGCACATGTCTTCAAAAATCGTTTTCAAACGGTGGCATTGTTATATTAGGTTAGCTTTTTTATTTAGGAATACCTATAAATTTTATACAAAAATTGCTATCATTCAAAAAAAAAAAAAAAGAAAACAAACAAAAACGATTTCGCCTTGCATCTCTCCTTTTAGCTCTCCTTTACGACTAGGTCCGTCGTGGGACGTTATGTAGAGTAATATTGTTAAGGTAATTGAATTGATGTTCCAACCTTGGCTGAACGATCTTTATTTTATTCTGATACCTAGCAAGTTGGAGGAGTTGAAAGAAAAAGAATATAATACTTAATGTACATTCATCTAACAAGCCATTAATTAAGCCATTACTCAGTCTTGGTTTTGTTTGTGTTGATAGTCTGACGGGCGAAAAAGAAAACAACACTTTAATATGAAATGTGCTATAAGTGAGGCAATTTTTGTGTCTGAGCCTGAGTGGGCGCAAGGGATGTTATTGAAGGGTAGTCATAGTCAGATTTTCTGTCTGAATATTTAATTTTGCACCCACTCACTCTTGTGCTTGTTTGTATACAGCGCTGTGCAGCGTATCAATATACAAATTAATTAATTTATGAAAAGCCAGCAGAATGGTTGGCGAACAATCCATTAAAATATTTAGATGAACGACCAAGACCAAGAGACATGCTTAATGGAATTTTAAATAGGATTTAAATTTTTAATTGAACTACAAATGCTTTGTAATTAATATGCGAAACGAGCATAATATTTATTTTCATCAGTCTTATATTATGCAAAAGGCATCAGAATCAGAATCCATGACGGATGATTTTCCATCCATATTATAGGTATGTATACAAACAGTTGATATACAAGAGCGTTCATGAAATTTAATGTGAATAATTTGATGATTATTGCAGCAAACATTTTGAATTGGTTATTTTCACAGATGCTAAAAATTGTTTAAATTCAATTAAAAACATATTTTGCAAACATTTTTTTGACTTACGCGTGACAATTAATAATTACTCAATGTACTAAACAAGTTTACATTAAAAAAATGTTGCTAACGATCTTTTTAAGGAAATAAAATTTGATCATCATTTACCAAGATCTAGGAAGAAAATGCTTAAAGTTAACCATAACCTTGAGTTTGTTTCAAGTTTCCAGTCACCCCAAGCGCATTGATCCACACGTACTCTTGAAACCGATAAACTGTTATAACTGTTAAACTGACATTTCTCTAGTCTCGTCCAAAATAAAGAACGAGATTTGAGAAACACTTATTTATAAAAAAAAATCGGAGGTGTGTGGATCAATGCGCTTCGTGCAACTTGAACATAAACTCAAAAGTTTCCACCGCCAGAAGACTAAAGTCCTGACAGAAATAAATCAAATTTGCAAAGAGAATTTGTGCTCTTGTCCATTTCAGATTTCTGATTTTTTCTAAAAACATTTCGTGGAGATAAGAATTGCTTTTTCGTTATAATGATGAATGAGACTTTAATTTGACTTAATTTCATTTAGTTTTAAATAGTGGTGTTGTGATGTGATTACTATCATAATCTAAAAAGAAAAAACTTGGGACAACATACCTAAAAACAAAGATTAAACAGTTGTACCCTCGGCGTATACTCACTTTTATTTTGTTGTTGATTTTTTAACAATATTTCATCCAGTTTTGTGCTCGTTAAGTTTTGTCAAGTGAAATATGTATTATAATTATTCAAAGTATTATTCAAAGTACTAATCAAAGTATTCTAAAGTGAAAAGTGTGAATATAAATTGTTAACAAATATATGTAAAAGCTCAACAGATCATTAAAACGTTTCAGAATGCTCCCAATTTTCAGGAATTTAATGCTGTCACTATTCCCAAAAATTTAAAATGAAATTAACAAGAAAAAAAACAACGTTTCTAATATTTATATTTTTAATTCTTTCATTACTTAATACCTTATAGGTTTTTTTAATTTTATCGAAAATTCAAAGTAAATAACCCTCCATTGCAAGCATCTCTGTATGTCTCTTTAATTTTTACTTTAATAATAATTAAAGTTACTATGTGATGGCAAGATTTTTAAAGATTGAGGCCAGAGGGAAATATTTGTATAACTCTCAAATCCACCCACTTGTACATCAAGCATGGTAAACATAAATAAAATAGCCAGCATTTTATGAACCTATACTGTTCTGCAAAATAAGTACTCTCTCGTATGCGATCTGTTCCAAAAATCACTTCGTACAGAAAAGCAAATATAATAACATGATACCCTGTTCAAACACAAAAAACATTCTGCAATCATCAACTGTATTACATTTGCTTCAAATTGACCTTCGACAGTTTTTCCACTTGGGTTATATTTGATTTGTCCATTGATGATTTTTAAATTTTCAAGTGCATTTTATAGCAACGTTGTCAATCTAAATACGGGATATCACATCAATCTCCTGGTATAAATTCGTTAAATGCATCTATCTACTCACAAGGACAAAGCACACTGGATTGCTGCCAAATATTTCAATTCATTTCATATAAAAAGTGGCGATATTGCTATGTGTACAGGTACCTTCAATCAATATTGATTTACGTTTATATCAGGTTAAATATCGTTTCATTTTTTCATTTAATTTAAATCCTTGATTGACAGCGATAAAAAACGTTGCGAATTATAGGTATGTTATTGAAGTGGATTAAAGTTCTGCCGTGCTGCCAAAAACAAAAAAAAAATTGTGTTCTCTTCTTCATGTGTCGCAGACAAATCAGCTTTGACTCGATAACTAAAATATAAAAAAAGTGATTTAATAGCCTAGGAATTTTGTGCAAAACTTCTAAATTTTGGTAATAGGTTTGAAATTTTGTTGGGTTGTAGAGCTAGTTTAAAGGAGTATTTACAAAATTATACCCGCTTCTAACTGTTGAGGAATTCCTGCAATCAGTGTTTAAAAAAATAAAATTAAGTTTAACAAAAAAAATATTACGGTACATTTTAAAAAGTTCCGAAACATATCAAATAATTGAAAATTTAATTTTATACAAGATTTTAACATTTTTTTTTGACTATAGTATCCTTAAGTCGGAAATTTTTTTATTTAAAGTTGAAAATCTGATTTTTTAAACAATTTTTTTGCGGTTTTTCCCATAAAAATAGAATAGTTAACTATTTTTAGTAAAAACAAAAAATACAGTCTTGTTCACTATCAAATTCTGCGTTATTTTGTATATTTTCAAGCTTCTTCTCCTTACTCTTATGCAGTAAAAATTTAAAAAATCGTTGGAGCGGTTTTTTTTTTTAAATTATTTTTTATATATAAAATTTCTTGAAATTTTTTAGAAAAAAAATGTGTATGCCATTTTTAAGAATATAATAATAAACTTGGCTAGACAATAACATAAATATCTCTAATGTAGAATATAAATGCTATCGGTTAGACAGAGTGATGAAAAGGGGAGGCGGTGTTGCCGTAGTTATAAAAAGAAAAATTAAACATACATTACTACCAATTGTCGATACAAAGGTAGTCGAAAATATTGGTGTTGAAATACCATTTGCTAATGGACATTCAATCAAAATATATTCCGTATATTTTCCGGGAAGCAATACTTCTGAAAGGAAAAGAAATGATTTAAGAAACGATTTGCGTAAGCTTGTCTCATTAAATGAAATTTTTTGATTGGGGGAGATCTCAACTGTAGACATAGGAATTGGGGATGTGTAAGGGCTAACGCCTGGGGTAATATATTGTATGATATGAATTCAAGACATCCATTTAATATTTTGTATCCCCCTCATCCCACATGTATACCGTCAAACAACAGAATAAATCCTTCAACAATTGATCTTTTTTTAACAAATAGGCCAGAACTTTTCAGTCAGCCTGTAACAATGAATAATTTAAGTTCGAACCATCTTCCGGTAATGTGTAGCGTTTATAATTCACCTGAGCTTAATGACAATTTGGTTTATGACTTTAAAAATGCTAAATGGAGCAAATTCAAAAGGGTAATGCGGTCTAAATTAGGAAACTTACCATTAATAAATCCCAATCAAGTCTGTTGTGAGCAAATCGATGAAGCCGTAAGTAGTTTTACAACTGTGGCATTTGAAAGTGTAGCACAGTCTGTACCTAAAAAAAGAATTCACCTTGAAAATAAAAATTTCCTTCCCAATAATATTATCGAACTTATCAAATTAAGAAACAGATACAGGTCACTATGGATGACAACAAGAATTGAATATTACCTCACAGAAACTAAAGTTTTAAATAATATGATTAAATTATTTACTGAGGAATACAGAAACAAATCGTGGAATTTAAAGCTTCAAACTTTGGATAAGGCCGGTAATCCATTTTGGAATCTAGTCAAAGTGATTAAAAAAAAGAACATTCCGATCCCTGCATTAAAAACAAGGAACTCTGTTGATTTTAACTATGCAAACGTAGTTGATTTTAACTATGCAAACGTAGTTGATTTTAACTATGCAAACTTAGTTGATTTTAACTATGCAAACGTAGTTGATTTTAACTATGCAAACGTAGTTGATTTTAACTATGCAAACGTAGTTGATTTTAACTATGCAAGCTTAGTTGATTTTAACTATGCAAACGTAGTTGATTTTAACTATGCAAACGTAGTTGATTTTAACTATGCAAACGTAGTTGATTTTAACTATGCAAACGTAGTTGATTTTAACTATGCAAACGTAGTTGATTTTGACTATGCAAACGTAGTTGATTTTAACTATGCAAACGTAGTTCATTTTAACTATGCAAACGTAGTTGATTTTGACTATACAAACGTAGTTGATTTTGACTATGCAAACGTAGTTGATCTTAACTATGCAAACGTAGTTGATTTTGACTATGCAAACGTAGTTGATTTTGACGTGGTTGATTTTGACTATGCCAACGTAGTTGATTTTAACTATGCAAACGTAGTTGATATTGACTATGTAAACGTAGTTGATTTTGACTATACAAACGCAGTTGATTTTGACTATGCAAACGTAGTTGATCTTAACTATGCAAACGTAGTTGATTTTGACTATGCAAACGTAGTTGATTTGACTATGCAAACGTAGTTGATTTTAACTATGTAGACGTAGTTGCTTTTGACTATGCAAACGTAGTTGATTTTAACTATGCAAACGTAGTTGATTTTAACTATGCAAACGTAGTTGATTTTGACTATGCAAACGTAGTTGATTTTAACTATGCAAACGTAGTTGATTTTAACTATGTAGACGTAGTTGGTTTGACTATGCAAACGTAGTTGATTTTAACTATGCAAACGTAGTTGATTTTAACTATGCAAACGTAGTTGATTTTGACTATGCAAACGTAGTGGATTTTAACTATGCAAACGTAGTTCATTTTAACTATGCAAACGTAGTTGATTTTGACTATACAAAAGTAGTTGATTTTGACTATGCAAACGTAGTTGATCTTAACTATGCAAACGTAGTTGATTTTGACTATGCAAACGTAGTTGATTTTGACGTGGTTGATTTTGACTATGCCAACGTAGTTGATTTTAACTATGCAAACGTAGTTGATATTGACTATGTAAACGTAGTTGATTTTAACTATGCAAACGTAGTTGATTTGACTATGCAAACGTAGTTGATTTTGACTATGCAAACGTAGTTGATTTTGACTATGCAAACGTAGTTGATTTTGACTATGCAAACGTAGTTGATTTGAACTATGCAAACGTAGTTGATTTTAACTATGCAAACGTAGTTGATTTGACTATGCAAACGTAGTTCATTTTGACTATGCAAACGTAGTTGATTTTGACTATGCAAACGTAGTTGATCTTAACTATGCAAACGTTGGTGATTTGACTATGCAAACGTAGTTGATTTTGACTATGCAAACGTAGTTGATTTTAACTATGCAAACGTAGTGGATTTTAACTATGCAAACGTAGTTGATTTTAACTAAGCAAACGTAGTTGATTTTAACTATGCAAACGTAGTTGATTTTGACTATGCAAACGTAGTTGATTTGAACTATGCAAACGTAGTTGATTTTGACTATTCGAAACGTAGTTGATTTTAACTATGCAAACGTAGTTGATTTTAACTATGCAAACGTAGTTGATTTTAACTATGCAAACGTAGTTGATTTTAACTATGCAAACGTAGTTGATTTTGACTATGCAAACGTAGTTGATATTAACTATGCAAACGTAGTTGATTTTGACTATGCAAACGTAGTTGATTTTAACTATGCAAACGTAGTTGATTTTGACTATGCAAACGTAGTTGATTTTGACGTGGTTGATTTTGACTATGCCAACGTAGTTGATTTTAACTATGCAAACGTAGTTGATATTGACTATGTAAACGTAGTTGATTTTAACTATGCAAACGTAGTTGATTTGACTATGCAAACGTAGTTGATTTTGACTATGCAAACGTAGTTGATTTTGACTATGCAAACGTAGTTGATTTTAACTATGCAAACGTAGTTGATTTTAACTATGCAAACGTAGTTGATTTTAACTATGCAAACGTAGTTGATTTTAACTATGCAAACGTAGTTGATTTGACTATGCAAACGTAGTTCATTTTGACTATGCAAACGTAGTTGATTTTGACTATGCAAACGTAGTTGATCTTAACTATGCAAACGTTGGTGATTTGACTATGCAAACGTAGTTGATTTTGACTATGCAAACGTAGTTGATTTTAACTATGCAAACGTAGTGGATTTTAACTATGCAAACGTAGTTGATTTTAACTAAGCAAACGTAGTTGATTTTAACTATGCAAACGTAGTTGATTTTGACTATGCAAACGTAGTTGATTTGAACTATGCAAACGTAGTTGATTTTGACTATTCGAAACGTAGTTGATTTTAACTATGCAAACGTAGTTGATTTTAACTATGCAAACGTAGTTGATTTTAACTATGCAAACGTAGTTGATTTTAACTATGCAAACGTAGTTGATTTTGACTATGCAAACGTAGTTGATATTAACTATGCAAACGTAGTTGATTTTGACTATGCAAACGTAGTTGATTTTAACTATGCAAACGTAGTTGATTTTGACTATGCAAACGTAGTTGATTTTAACTATGCAAACTTAGTTGATTTTGACTATGCAAACGTAGTGGATTTTAACTATGCAAACGTTGTTCATTTTAACTATGCAAACGTAGTTGATTTTGACTATACAAACGTATTCGATTTTAACTATGCAAACGTAGTTGATTTTAACTATGCAAACGTAGTTGATTTGACTATGCAAACGTAGTTCATTTTGACTATGCAAACGTAGTTGATTTTGACTATGCAAACGTAGTTGATCTTAACTATGCAAACGTTGGTGATTTGACTATGCAAACGTAGTTGATTTTGACTATGCAAACGTAGTTGATTTTAACTATGCAAACGTAGTGGATTTTAACTATGCAAACGTAGTTGATTTTAACTAAGCAAACGTAGTTGATTTTAACTATGCAAACGTAGTTGATTTTGACTATGCAAACGTAGTTGATTTGAACTATGCAAACGTAGTTGATTTTGACTATTCGAAACGTAGTTGATTTTAACTATGCAAACGTAGTTGATTTTAACTATGCAAACGTAGTTGATTTTAACTATGCAAACGTAGTTGATTTTAACTATGCAAACGTAGTTGATTTTGACTATGCAAACGTAGTTGATATTAACTATGCAAACGTAGTTGATTTTGACTATGCAAACGTAGTTGATTTTAACTATGCAAACGTAGTTGATTTTGACTATGCAAACGTAGTTGATTTTGACGTGGTTGATTTTGACTATGCCAACGTAGTTGATTTTAACTATGCAAACGTAGTTGATATTGACTATGTAAACGTAGTTGATTTTAACTATGCAAACGTAGTTGATTTGACTATGCAAACGTAGTTGATTTTGACTATGCAAACGTAGTTGATTTTGACTATGCAAACGTAGTTGATTTTAACTATGCAAACGTAGTTGATTTTAACCATGCAAACGTAGTTGATTTTAACTATGCAAACGTAGTTGATTTTAACTATGCAAACGTAGTTGATTTGACTATGCAAACGTAGTTCATTTTGACTATGCAAACGTAGTTGATTTTGACTATGCAAACGTAGTTGATCTTAACTATGCAAACGTTGGTGATTTGACTATGCAAACGTAGTTGATTTTGACTATGCAAACGTAGTTGATTTTAACTATGCAAACGTAGTGGATTTTAACTATGCAAACGTAGTTGATTTTAACTAAGCAAACGTAGTTGATTTGAACTATGCAAACGTAGTTGATTTTGACTATTCGAAACGTAGTTGATTTTAACTATGCAAACGTAGTTGATTTTAACTATGCAAACGTAGTTGATTTTAACTATGCAAACGTAGTTGATTTTAACTATGCAAACGTAGTTGATTTTGACTATGCAAACGTAGTTGATATTAACTATGCAAACGTAGTTGATTTTGACTATGCAAACGTAGTTGATTTTAACTATGCAAACGTAGTTGATTTTGACTATGCAAACGTAGTTGATTTTAACTATGCAAACGTAGTTGATTTTGACTATGCAAACGTAGTGGATTTTAACTATGCAAACGTTGTTCATTTTAACTATGCAAACGTAGTTGATTTTGACTATACAAACGTATTCGATTTTAACTATGCAAACGTAGTTGATTTTAACTATGCAAACGTAGTTGATTTTGACTATGCAAACGATTTTAACTATGCAAACGTAGTTGATTTTAACTATGCAAACGTAGTTGATTTTGACTATTCGAAACGTAGTTGATTTTAACTATTCAAACGTAGTTGATTTTGACTATGCAAACGTAGTTGATTTTAACTATGCAAACGTAGTTGATTTTAACTAAGCAAACATAGTTGATTTTAACTAAGCAAACGTAGTTGATTTTGACTATGCAAACGTATTTGATTTGAACTATGCAAACGTAGTTGATTTTGACTATTCGAAACGTAGTTGATTTTAACTATTCAAACGTAGTTGATTTTAACTATGCAAACGTAGTTGATTTTAACTATGCAAACGTAGTTGATTTTAACTATGCAAACGTAGTTGATTTTAACTATGCAAACGTAGTTGATTTTAACTATGCAAACGTAGTTGATTTTAACTATGCAAACGTAGTTGATTTTGACTATGCAAACGTAGTTGATTTTAACTATGCAAACTTAGTTGATTTTGAATATGCAAACGTAGTTGATTTTAACTATGCAAACGAAGTTGATTTTAACTATGCAAATGTAGTTAATTTTGACTATGCAAACGTAGTTGATTTTAACTATGCAAACGTTAAGCTTCAAACTTTGGATAAGGCCGGTAAGCCATTTTGGAATCTAGTCAAAGTGATTAAAAAAAGAACAGTCCGATCCCTGCATTATAAGATTTTAATTTTAGTAGATATTCTGGAGCAGGTGTCAGATTTGTTGCAATATACTATATATTCTACCTATTTGTGATAATTATCATAAAAAAAAATAAATAATCAGGTAAAATTGCAACAACGTCAGCCTTAATTCACATAATTAGAACTTTTATAAATAAAGGGTACCTATATTCGAAATCTGTTTCCACATAGGTAAATATTTTTTTTTGCGTATTTCTAAGAACAAGGTTTTCTGCAGAATTTGTTACTTACGAGTATACATATATGTATTTATTAATTTTTCTTTATGTAAATATTTTACGATAAAACCTAACTAAACCAACCTCCATTACGATTTTTCTTCAACTATTTGATGTTTTGTGAATTTTTAAGAAGCTGTATTGCACGTGTAATACGGGTACACGTGCAATAGGGGATCTACTTTTTATATTTTATTTTTTAAGAATAAACAATTTTCAATCATTTGGTGTATAAAACCTTTTCTACACAAATTATATCCCAAAATATAGACATTTTAATAAAATAAAAATTGCTCAAAAAAATCAAAAAAATATTCCCACTAAAATCACGTTATTTTTTTTTCCTCAACACCCACAGTTGGGGATATTACTAAAAAGTTGTATAATATTATTAGGTATACCATATGTAAGTATGTAACCTATTATCAAAATTTAGAAGTTTGTATGGAGCAATGTTTTTGTTTCCTGGGCTATAAATGAAAATTGAAAAAAAGTTTTTAACGAATGCGAAGAAAAGCGAGCACGGGTTTGCTAGTTTTTAATAAAATGTTGATTTGATTGAGGATAGTGCTATAAATAACAAAATTTTAGTCAAATAAAAAAAAAAAACGAATTCCAACTTTAGTTCTTTAAATGTATTTATATTATGCAAAATGTTTTCAGAAAATTGAAGGAAAATGTGGGAGTAATCCAATGATCGGGAGTGTTTGTGTGTAGAATAGACACAATTTCTCACTTCCTCTCTACCTTTTCTAAAAATCTATTTGATTCAATTCATAATTTAAAGAAGGATAATGCTTTAGGGATGTAAGAGAAATATTATGCCTTCTTGCGTTTGTCTATTAAAGATATAAGTACCCTTGGGCAAAAAACACATCTCAATAAAACCGCGATGTGCGCATTTATTTTTTTTACATAAATGTATGTACCTATGTATGTATATGGATATCTATGTATGTATTTATATATGTAGGTTAAGACCTTGGCCTTTTGAGTAAGATTGTCTCTTTTTTATGGTTATAAATACTCACTGTGTAAGCAAATAACATAAATATATCCTTGTGAGCTAAAATAGTTTGTTGGTTTAACGGAATTGATGTCGTTGTCTCTAAAATTTTGTCTATTTTTATTTTGCGAGTGGATGCTGTGGTATTTTGTTGAGAATATTAAGTGTGTGATAAGCTTGGAGAGTTTCTATTTCATGCTTGCCTAACCTATGAACGAACATGACCTTTGTGACAGGAGTGATGAATTACTTTTAACTGGCTCTATATGAATTGGTGAAATAAAAAATAAGTTGACTTTTTGTGTTGACATTTAACTGGTTATTTATATTTAAAAAAAGGGGTTTACAAATAACAAAAATGACTCATTGTTTTTTCTTTTATTTGTTTCTGTTCATTAAATTTGGGTTGAACTGCTACTATTAAAAAGGGCGTTCAAATATTTTTCTATTTAAGGGAAAATTTATTTACTATCCATTAAATTTAAAATACCTCATTAAAAATAGAAACTTTATACATTTTATTAAATTTCATTAATTCAGTCGCATTTAGCAATTTTAAATGTAGATGTTTACACTAATTTACTGTTGATTAAATTTAAATCCTGTGTAAGTTAAATACCTAGATAAAATTCGCCTTTTTAGAGGGACTTTAAGCCCAAATGGAGGGTAAATGTATTGTTTCTATAATATTCACTCTCAATTAGATTTTACAATCAGGTTTTTGTTTGCTTATGTTTTTTTTGTTATATGCAAGTAGGATATTTATATTATAAACCGAAAAACTTTAAATAACCTACTAGTGGGAAACAACAAAACTTCAATTTAAAAATGCAAAGAAATAGTTTTGTAATTATTGGCTAGAATATATATAGTTGCTCCAAAAAAGAAATTTCAGCTTCATATACAAAGTTCTTCATGAATCCCCAAGTGTAAAAATCCAAAGTGATCTTGGTGGCCATTCAGTTGGACCTCCCCTTCCTATCCATCGGTCGTTGAAATGATTATTCAGCCAGTTTCTCACAGCCAGGCTAAAGTGTGCTGGAGCTCCATCTTCCTGGTATATTAAAATTTCTATTATAGCCAAAGGTACATCTTCTAGTAAATCTGGCCAAAGGGTTTTTAGGAATTGCAGATAGCATTCTCCATTTAAAACCGTATTCAAAACACGTGGTCCAAGTACCGTTCGGTCAACAATGCCAAGCATATTGGAGCTAAAGCGATGCTGCGATTTATTTTGTTTTTTAACATGTGGATTGTTGTGACTCCAGTGATGCAAGTTGTGGAAATTGGTAAATCCATCTCTGGTTAACTGTGCTTCATATGTCCAAACTATCCTTTTAAAGTAGTTGTGTTCTGTTCCTTCCCTCAGCAATATAGCGTTCAACTGAATTCAGTCCTCAAAATTTTATCATTTGATGTCAAGTCTTACACTGGGGTAAAGCGATATGGGTGAAGGCTTTCGGTATGAATCACTGTCCAAACCCTGTTTTGTGCTAAGGGTGGGATTACGTCGTACCAAATCCAAAATCCGTGCCTCTATGTCTGTTGATCCACCAGATGACCTTTCCTCCTCCTTCGAGTCTCCAGCACTCCATGTTCCCGAAGACGGTCTGAAGTCTTGGAAAAAGTAAATAGTGGGGACATCTCCTATTGGGGAACCTTTCAGCGTACAATCTCTGTGCTTCCCGATCCTTTTTATTTGGGTAACAGGTAGACATGCAGGCGAATTTTGTTGTATTGAACACATTTCTCAATAAAAAAAGGTGAAATCTAATTAATCCAGTTTATATTTTTTTATTTGCTCAAAACTAGATGGTATGCAATAAAAAATAAAAAAGGGTTAATCCACTAATTTAATAATAATTGACCTGAGCAGATCAAACTTGGGAAAACCAAAAAAAGTGTTTTTCTTGGAAAAAAGTACCTTTTATTTTTTTTTAATTTCTCAAAAACTAAGATACAGTTTAACATCCGGTTTTCAGTTTTTTATTGAAAATTAATAAGATCATTAAATTTTGAAAACAAAAAATATACTTAATTACATAAAATTTTGAAAAAAATTAGTTTGAAACTTTTTTTTTCATTTTTTTTCTTCAAAATTTCGAGTTTGGAAATTAATTTTTCAAAAACTATTCACTAACACAACTTAATTTAAAATGAAAATTAAAGAAGAGATTTCTGGCTTTCCCAAAAAGGTATAGCATTTTAAAATGTACCGTTGTTTAAAAATATTTTTTTTTCTGTTTTAAGTCCTTTTTTTTACAAAATTGCTCCTCCTGCCTAAACGGGGGGAAAGAGACCCCCCTCCCATACGATTTTTTTCTTGTCTTAACCCAACCTACTCGCTCCAGCATTTTGGTGCATCTTATACCGATCACCCTGTATAGAAAACCCTACGTGATGGGGAAATTTTTATGTCGGATTTGGATTCAGTGCATGAAAATCTTTGTGAAAAGAGTAGTCTTTTTTTCCCAAGAAGCTAGTTTACATTTTAGTTTTCTAGCATAAAAGTTTTCTTGCATGGAAGTTTTTTTGATAGTTGCATGATAGTTTTCTGGCATGAAAGTTTTCTAGCATGAAGGTTCACTTGCATGATGGTTTTCTTGTATTAAACTTTCTTTGGCATGAAAGTTTTCTTGCAAAGAAATTTTTGTTGATGGCAAAAAAACTCAGATTTAAATTTCCTATTAAATTGCCATATGAGGCATCATCATCATAATATAAAACGGCAAACACGAATTTTGTGGTACAATTTACGCGGTCTAGAAAAGCCCGAGGCATATAAATTATATACCGTTGGAAAGGAAATAAATTATTAAACCGCAAATAATTTAAATTAACAAAAGAAAATTTCGTATTAAGAGGGAGCGAGAAGAGAGCAAGAGAGAATATTTGTAAAAACTCACAATGAGGTGGTTGTTCATCGTCCACGGCATAGAGCACTTATGTATATTATCTAGAGAACCGACTTGTACCCCTCTTGCCTGAAACACCCGCATATTTTATTTGAATTGAGTAAGAGAAAACTCTCTTATATTTTACACTTCAAATGCACGGGACCACTAATACATGCTCAAATTATAGGGCAAACTGTATACATATTGTGTTTGGGGACTTGGGGTTCCATTTAAAATGCACGGGCCAACTAGCCAATACAAAATCTAATGGGCAAATCCTCTCAGTACAGCTTGTAGGGTGGAAGAGAACAACCACCTTAAGTCGGTTCTCTAGATAATATGGGTATTCTATGGTCCACGGATGAGCTTCAGTGGAGAATCATCACCAAATACCTAAAAAGATAATGAAAAAATAAAGGTCTTATTATAGGTTTTAATAGGCGTAAATTCACGACTTTTGACTTCAGTCAAAATGTCTGTCAATTAGAAGATAATGTAATTGGCACTTGAATTTCGAGGGCTGGACGTACTAATTTTACTAAATACACTGAATGATGAAATAGGTATACAAAATTGGAAAAAACATATTTCGTGATCTAGTATGAAACTTAAATTTAAGAAAAGAAGACTTTGCAGTAGATTAATGCAAATAATAATTCTTTTCTCATCTTCAACTTATTTTCTCAAAAATTAACTCTCTTCTTTTAACTGGGTTTAAGTTTTCTAGATCGTTGTTTTCGTAACATAGACAAGTGGGCGCTTTGTTTACACGTCTAACCAAATGCCATTACTTCTACCCGTACGACAATGATAGATGGAAATTCTTTTAATAATCTTAATGTTAATTTTGATAAAAGCCTCAAACATTTACTCCAAACTCTGCTCCTTAGAGCAAGATAAGATTTCTAAATAGTTTAGGTTCACCCTTAAATGGGGCTAAACTTTCTTAGAAATTTAATCACATACGTACAGTATTCGTAAATCTGAACACAAAAAACGTAATATTCTACCCATGAGAAATTCGTCTTCTGCTATCCCAACCCACTAGCTCTTCATCATACTAAAGAAAGGTGAAATATTGCGCCAAAATATTTTCAGCACATATTCAGTTCTCATCGTGATATGCATATATAGGTAACCATAATGACAACGTTATATGAATGTGTGCCGGAGATGGCTTCCTAGCTCGACAGGATATTGCGTTGCGTAAGATTGATAATAAATTTGGGAAACCTTTCGAGAATACCTCGTCGTCATCGCTATAGGATAGGCTTTGCATACAAATTGCAACACAAACACAAAGTATAAAATTCCATCTTATGGTAAAGTCTATGCGAATAGGAGAAGTTGATGTTATTGCATTTCGTAGGATACCAGAAGATAAAAGCATTTTGTGACGTTGATTGTTGATATATGTACAGTACATGTGTTTTTAGATTTGACTTTAATGTGACGATTAAAAAAGTTTTATAAAGTTGAAGAAATTAGAGACAAATAAATTAGACAGACGATGAACATTAACTTTTGAATGTTTTTACGATCTACTCTTTATATCAATCTGACAAATTTTTCCACTGATATAAATCTGCCAAGTAGAAGACTTAGGACTATTAATTTGGACTTATTGAATAATTGATTCGATATAGATTTTAACAGCCTTTAGTCCACGAAAATTGGCGTTTCGTCCTTTGGATTCATCAGTGAGTGCCTTGTTAATATACGCATTTTTAGCTAACATTCAGTTCATAGATGTGTATAAAGAATATTTTATGTGACCTTTACAATACAAAATTCTCACTCAGCAGTATAAATGTTACTGTCGAAAAGAAAGAGGAGTGCACGTCTTCGTAAATAATTTTTAATTTTAGCAAAATTTTGAATCAAACAAAATTACAATCACTCATGTGCAGAGTTGTAAAAATTATTTTTTTTAATGCATTTTTGCTTGCATTACTTATTAAAAATAAAATTCTAATGCAAATTATCTTTTAATTTGCATTAAAAAATTTTTAATGTATGTTGAAAATATTTTCCATTAAAAAAAAAATTATAATGCAACTTGAAAAATTTGTTGCATTAAAAAAAAAAATTTTGATGCGAGTTGAAAACATTTCGCATTAAAAAAAATTTTTTAATGCAAGTTGAAAATTTTTTCCATTAAAAAAAATTTCAATCCAAGTTGAAAATATTTTTCATTAAAAAATAAATTCAATGCAAGTTGAAAATATTTTCTATTAAAAAAAAATGCAAATTTATTTCAAAAATATTTTGCACTCAAAAAAAAAATGCGAATTTATTTCAAATATTTTTTGCATTAAAAAAAATGCGAATTTTAAGAGGAATTTTTTGGATTTAAGAAAAATGCGCATTTATTCCAAAAATTTTTGCACTAAAAATAACCGTGAATTTATTTTCAAAAATTTTTTCATTAAAAAAAATTTTGCATTACAAAAACAGGCGAATTTATTTCAACATTTTTGTTTGCATTAAAAAAAATGCGAATTTATTTCAAAAATATTTTGCATTTAAAAAAAGCGACTTTTATCTTTAAACGTGATTTGCAGCTAAACTAGAATATTCATTTTTGAAGTCGCTAGGTCAAGTTTAAAGGTGTAAACTTTAATGCCTCTAGCTCAACTAGTTTAGGCTCAAATCACGTTTAAAGATAAGAGTCGAGTTTTCATATAATGCGATGCATCAATTGAAAGGTGGCACTTCCTAGATCACGAATATGCGTTTTTGAAGTCGCTAGGTCGCTTAGTTTAGCCGCAAGTCAAGTTTAAAGGTGTAAACTTTGATCCCTAGTTTAGCCGAAAATCACGTTTAAAGATGTAAAATATTTTTGAATAAATTCGCATTTTTTTTAATGCAAAAAAAAATTTGAAATAAATTCGCCTGTTTTTGTAATACAAAAAATTTTAAAATTTTTTTTTAATCAAAAAAATTTTTGAAAATAAATTCACGTTTTTTTTTTTTTAGTGCAAAATTTTTTGGAATAAATGCGCATTTTTTTAAATGCAAAAAAATCCATTTAAAATTTTCATTTTTTTTAATGCAAAAAATTTTTGAAATAAATTCGCACTTTTTTTTGAGTGCAAAATATTTTTGAATAAATTCGCATTTTTTTTTAATGTAAAATATTTTCAACTTGCATTAATTTTTTTTTAATGCGAAATGTTTTCAACTCGCATTAAAATTTTTTTTTAATGCAACAAATTTTTCAAGTTGCATTAAAATTTTTTTTTAATGAAAAATATTTTCAACTTGCATTGAAAATTTTTTTTTAATGCAAAATGCATTTTTTTGCATTAAAATTTTTACAACACTGCTCATGTGTGTGTTGTTAGTTGGCATCAGGTATAGAGGAAACTTCAAATTGCGGAATCGGAAAAGCTGAGACAAGAACCACTTTGTCATGAGGCTTGAATCCTCGGATATGTTGTAAGAAAGATTAAAGGCTCCCCTAAACCGGCGCGAAACATTCGGCGAGAATCTGTGACGTCTGTAGAATATATCAAGATTCGCATTGCGGCAATGTGGGCAATCTCATTAGTCATCATGTAAATAAATTTCGTCTTCGCTCCGAATGTTTCGCGTTGGTTTGGCAGAGCCTTAAAACTTGTTTACTGATACGAAACTAATGTTAAAGTTCAAATTAAATGGATATGTTCTGCCTTTTACATAGATACGTATATTGCTTATATGGGTTTCAGCTAATGGGCCAAAAAATTTTTTTCCTTTAGAAAATTCCATGAGTGTTTTATACACAGTGAATAGATTATTCAAATTAAATTGATAAAATAACATCCCCTAACAAAAATTGCTTAAATAATTTTCAGAGTTCGTACAATAAATAAATAAAAAAAACCATATCTATGAGAATATATATAATTTTGTACATCTTTGAATGTAATTCTATTAAAAATCCATTTTATTCACAACTAAATAAACAACAACAAAATTTCAATCTAGAATTCTAATTCACATACCACATTATATTCTATTTATTGCTTAAGAACCAAGCAAAGAAAGTTAAATTTAATTTTAATATTCTAAAGAAGCACATGCTCGTAAACATAAAACTCTTGTCGTATGTATACAATGAAATAATTTCCCTAACTGATTCAATTCCATTAACAGTCAGTCATGAGACTAAAAGAAAAACATGACAGCGATGACACTTCAGAAGTGGAAGATACTCTTAATCCTATTAGAAGTATGTGTAGATATAGATAAATAAATTTATATGTATTTCTTGTTTTGAACCTCACTCTTCGAATTTTTCTTTCTTGCATATTTGTCACGTTTTCTTTAAAAGAGTTTTACATATATGATTTTCAAAATGATTATACAAACTTTATACTACGATTGATTCTTCTTTTATTCTTGAAAAGCAACACATAATAAAATCCTGCAGTAGAAATAAGGATACAAAAGTTCATATTTGAAATGAATCTATCCACTTATAATACTATATTCTCTAGGAAGAAAAAGGGATAAGCTGCAAAAAGCACGTCTGGGTTGCATGTACGAAATGTGTGTGAAGTTAGCACCGCCATTTTGGATTTTCGTGGCCCAACTTGTGATGCCATGTGCCGTATTTACAAAAAAAATAGTACTAAGCATATGATTTTTATAGGGTACACATTTTTTTAACGTAAAGTTAACACCGCCGTTTTTGATTTTCAAAAAAAAAGAAAAACAATGGTTGTGCTGTTTTGTGCTCAACTTATGCTGCGTTGTGTCGTAAATATTTTTTATTTTATTTTTATTTCAAATTAGTAAATTTTACGGATGAATTTTTTTTTTAAATAATTTTTTTCTAAAAATTAAAGTTGTGCTGTTTTGGGCTGAAAAAATGATACTAAAACCAATGAGATAAAAAAAATAATTCGCATATTTGCAACTTTTACGACCAAATGCAAATGCTGCGAAGCCGCGTCAAAGTGCACAAAAAATGTTTCCTTCATTTTTGTATGCACTTTATGGTTGGTTTGTTAAAAATTAAAAAAAAGTGCGCATACGCCCGAGTGCACCATTATTTAACGCTGTTCTTCGCCATAAATATACATACTTACGGCATAATATTAGGCTGGCCACAAGTTAAAACCAAACAATGGCGTTCAAATTAGCAAGAAGTTAGAATGACCCACCAAGACCATTAAAAAAAAAGATGTGAAATTGAATTAAATATTCACAAACCGTTCATTGGTTTACTTTTTTCACAGTAAAGAATTATAATTGTGAATATGAGTCATTTGAATTTGTAAATAATTCCGTGAAAACTTTCGAGTTCACATTTTGTGATTTTATTTCTTGTCACTAAGGCCCATTTGCTGAAACGAAACTTAAATATTTATGTTCAACTTAAGCGCTTCATGTTCTACTTTTTCCTCAGCGTGAACTGTCACATAAGCGTTTAAGTTGAACATAAATATTTAAGTTTCGTTTCAGCAAATGGCCCTAATACCCACAAAAATGTTCTTTAATTTTTGAGTAATAGCTATGTAAGACCTTGTGGGCTTCAACTTCAAGACTTTCTTGATTTTATGTATGTATAACTGTAAATTAGACGACGTTTCGTATGCGATTATGTTAAGAATTAAGAGTAACATAGTATATTATACATACACTTGTCAAAACAGTTAAGGGAACAAAAAAAATCACTTTTTTTTAGTGTTTTTTGATGAGCTGTATCTCTGTGAAAAGTGATTGAAATTAGACGAAACAAAAAGCATTCTTAAGCTATATATTTACGATTCAATATAGCTTTTAACGGCCTTTAGTCCATGAAAATTTTGGCGTTTCGTCCCGGCGATCTCACTTGGACTCATCAGTTGACTTGTGAGGGCCTTGTCAATACGCAATTTCCATTAAGTTCAGTTCATCTTACATAGATTTCATGATGAATACCTAGTGTGAACTATATCTAACCAGATTAGTATTCCTAATCATTAAAGCTAGAAGTTTTTTGTGCCCGTGGCCTGGCAATGTTTATATACGAAGATTTTTTTTTTTTTTAATAATACAAATTCTATATACTACTGAAATAAATCAGCCAAGTAGAAGACTTAGCACAATTTTATTGGACTTGTTGAATTATTGATTCAATATAGTAGTATATAGAATTTGTATTATTAAAAAAAAAAAAATCTTTGCTATTATTTACTGCAATTTCTGCAGTTTTGGGTTAGTTACAATACTGAAAAAAAATTGAGCAAAAATTGAATAATTTTTCAATATTTTAAAATTTTAGTTGTAATTTTTTTCTCGAAAAGATTTCGCTTCCTATTAAAATCTCATCAGTATTGTAACTAACCCAAAACTGTGGAAAAAGTGGACAGAAATTGTTCTTTTCGTTTCCATTTTGATGACAATTTCACAATGTTTATGAATCACCCAATTTTTTCCTCTAATTGTTTTTTTACGAATTTGGTAATTCGGTACTGCAAAAGCTTCAATGGATTAATTTTAAATTTTACAGAAATTATAGACAGTTATTTAAAATGCCTTACCAAATTAAGTGCTGCAGTCAATATTTATAGGGCAGTAAAATATTTACAAAAATTCTTTAAAAAGTCATTTTTTTTACATTTTCTGCATGTAACGGTAAGGAGCAAAAAAATAAATAATCGTTATCAAGTTTTGAAAAAATCTTGTAAAAAAATAAATTTCAATTTTTAAAACTACCAGTGTCGTCATTAAAACTTCAGTGTCGTCATTCTTTGCGAAGATTTTGGTAGTCTTAGTCAAAAGTATTCTTTTTCATTCAAAGCCAGATATTCTTCTGAACAAAAATTGTAGAATGACGAAAAAATACCACCTTAAAGCTGAATGAACAAGTTATCGAAAAAAAACATTAAATTTGCTCAAGACAAACTTTCAAAGAAAATGACAATGTTCAAAAATTTAAATTTTTGGGTCGTGCTGCTTCTTATGATTGCGCAATAACGTTACCTTCAAAAAATAATTTGCTTTAATTTCTGAATACAAAAAAATAAAGCTTTAGAATGCTTTTTGTTTCATCTCAATACGACCACCTTTCACAGAGATACAGCTCTTCAAAAACCACTAAAAAAAGTGATTTTTTTTTGTTCCCTTTATTGTTTTGACAATAGTGCTGTATAATCAAGAAAGTCCTGAAGCCTACTTCGGGTAAAAAGATTTGAAAAATTTTTATGATGAATTATTTTATGAACTGTATATAAATGTATGCAATATGTTTAGAATTTTTAAAAAGAATTATTTTCAAGGGAAGAGAGATCTTTGTACCATCATAAATTTCAGTTAAAAAAAATTTTAATTTCGTTTAAAAATTAAACTTTTTAAATAACTTTTATTGTTAAGTCCTTACGAAAATATCTTTCAAAATTATAATAAAGAATGATACTTTCGTTTCAAAGATTTATTTCAAGCTGATGCCTGCAGGTATCAACACACACGCACAGACATAATTTAGAAAGTCCTCTCTTCCATAATAATCTGAAGTTTTCTTTAAATATAATCGATACTGCATGTATCAAATATCTTTTTAGAAATACATTACTTGCCCTTATAGTTGCTGTCTATCTACGTCATTAAAAAATCGTCTTCTAGTTCTGTATCCATTTGCTGAAAAAAGAAACAAAATAACAAAGTTTTCTTTAAAATGAAGAAAGAATATCGAAGGAAGAGTTCAAAGAATTTTTAAAAGAGCAAATTGACATTTTTGTGGACAGATTGGAATATTGGATTGCATTGAATACATTTTCTTTAACATAAGCAATCTTCGCCTTGGCATTCATAAAAATATTTCCATGAAATATGTTTCCAATATGCACTTTCAGTATAGTTAAATGCCAACGTAGTTATTATATATAATCTCTAAAACTTTCACAACGTATTATGATGGACGAAATGTTTTTGGAATTGAGAAAGACCAAAAAATCCAATAAATAAGCTTCTCTAAGAACGACAGTAAAAATAGTGGTACACTCGGGCGTATACGCACTTTTCTTATTTAACTGAATTGTGAAAAAAATCCTCCTCTTTTTTTTGTGCTTTTTACGTTGATGTGTGTCAAATGCAATATTATTTATATTGGTAAAGATTCTTATTGGATCGAGTAAAAAATATTCAGTTTGAAATCCTCCCAAGAATCCTTTTTTTTGTAATTTTTTTTTTTTTTTTAACATAACAATCAGGCCCTTTCTATTCACATCCACTCTAGACTATGCATTAAATGTTTTGTTATTCCGACCAACAGAAATCTAAATGAAACCTTTTTTTTTTATTAAAAAGAGGTTAAATGCACGGGGAGCAGTAGGGAAAAACGTTTGTATTTATGTCTTAGATTTTTAAAAACAACATAACATCAGTCCAAACGATATATTTCCCATTGGACGGTCTTCTTCATTCGTCAATTATAGCTAAGAAATCATTGATTGTTGTCGATATTGGTCCCGAGTTTGGGCCCAGATTCAATTCTGGGAATTAATTTATCGTTAAAAAATAATTATTCGTGTTATTATACTCCTGCCAGTTTCCTCTCGAGCCTTTTTATTGCAAAAATTAATCTCTTTTGAAATTAAATTGAATTGAATGCACTTTATTTAAATGGAAATTGGATCTGACACATTTTATGTAACTCCAATGTTTTGTGATAAACAACGTTTTGTTGTCCGAAGACTAAATTAGCCGATTGTCTATTCCGTATTATTTGTCAGTTACCATAAACCAATATATTTTTCTTCCATAAATATAGAATTTTGCAAATTCGGATTTTCACAATTTACCGATTTTTACAATCGACATTTCCAAATTCTAGCTTCGTAGTGTCTTAACCGGCTTCAATATGGATCCAACTGAAAAATTCTCATGCAAATAAGATGATGTTCAGTCGAGTTATGAAGTCGAGTACGAACACAAACACAATTAATTTTTATTTATATATATGTAAGAATATTTGTTCCTATGTAAAAATTGTTCTAAATCTTTTCAATCTAAAGTTGATCTTAATACCTTTAAAATATTTTTCTAAATCCTGGGGTAATCATAAACAACAATTAATTTTGGCATAAATGCTGTTAAATGAATTCTTTAAGTTGTTGTCGACAAAGCATTGAGTTTTCAAAACTCAGAGATCTTCTTCTTCATTTCAAAGACAACAACTCTAAGATTGTTGAAGGAGGCGCAAAATTATGCTGTAACTCAAGTTTCAGCAATGGCGTAGTAAATATATTTAGCTTGACTACTAACTTACGTGTGTGGGTTCGAGCCCCACTCTAGGCTGGATTCTAACCATGGAATTTTATGAGATAAAATAAACACTGTATTCCTCAGTCTTGTTCTGTTCTTCTGTTTTCTTCTTATTAGTGCTGTGAAATTCGATTGGGCGTTAAAAGGCCCAAGGTCTTACAGGCATATATTTAAAATAAGAACAATGCTTCAGAAATAGTATTTTTGATGAATAATGGCAACTGAAATGTCTAAGACAATTATATATCTTTATAAACCAAAACATATTTTTAGAAATTGTACCTCCAAAACATTGTTTGCATATTTCCAGATTCAAATAATTTGATTGTAAAATGCAATGTTTCACTAAAGCTTTTACAACAAAAATATAAACACAAAATAATCTATATACAGGGTGTCCAGTAAGTAATGGATAACCTTGCTACCAGACAAAGCAGGCCTTAAGACCTTTCAGAAAATAGCATACAAAAAAATATTTACCATCTGGTCTCCATGGTATAACATTTTTTCAAAAAAAATTAAAAAATTACTTCTCTCTGATGTTCTCTTTATTTTTGTATAGATGGTCAAACTTTTGTAAAAATAAATATTTAGTAGTTTTTGTATTGAAAAATTAATTTAAAAAAATTATAATAAAAAAAAATGCAACAACAAGTTTTAAATTTTAGTATTTGTCTATTAGAATAGTTATTCAAAAAAATTATAAAAATAAAAAAACAACAAAAACCATTCATTGGTAGTGCTAGTGTTAAGGTATTCGAGGAGGGACGTAATTTTTTAAATTTTTTTGAAAAAATGTTATACCATGGAGGCCAGATGGTAAATATTTTTTTGTATGCTATTTTCTGAAATGCCTTAGGGACTGCTATGTCTGGTTGCAAGGTTATCCATTATTTACTGGACACCCTGTATATAAAAATTAATCCCTTTTTGTGTTTGTACGCGCATAACTCGGCTAAACATCATCCGATTTGTTCGGGGATTTTTTTTTGTTGTGTTTGTATTAAACCAGATTAAAATACAACGGAGCCAAAAATTGGAAAATTCTACTGAAAACTAAAAAATTCTACCGAAAAAGTAGGAAAATCCCGAAAACAATTTGAAATTTAAAAATTTGTGAAATGAAATTGTGTTCGTACGCGCATAATTCAGCTAAACTTCATCCGATTTGGTTGGGGATTTTTTTGTTGAATTTGTATTGAACCATTGGAAAATTAAGCCAGAAAAGTCGGAAAGTCGTGATACCAATAAATTACATTCTTTCTGAATTGTTTTTTTTTTTTTGTTCGAACGGTGTTTCTACATTGGCGATTGATACATATAGTGCATCAATACAGAAGCCTATTGCGAGAGTCTATTAAAAAATAGACTTAATTTAAATAAATAAAAATAAATTTGATGGCACAACAGCTCATGAAGAACTAGGGCCTTGTGACTTACAACTCTCAACAATTCCTGTGTGCGTGTCTGCAGGAATGGAGGGGACCTACAGTTTATTGCCGAATCCGAACGGCTAAGGAGCGGCACTTTTCTGTGACAGGAGATACTCTTGGAGGATTTGTCAATTTCTCGCAAGAGGCAGTAGCCGTTTTTTTCTTTTTAAATAAATAGGTGGCGAGGCTGGGGATCGAACCTTAGACCTCAGGCATGACAGTCCATCGCACTAACCATCACGCTACGGCTACTACAGACTTAATTTATACTGTTATATTAAAAAAAGCTTATCGTTAATATTTTTCTATTTGATTATTTCAAATAATGTTTTACTCCGAATAGACTCTCACAATAAGGCCAATAGTGCACAAATTATTGCTGTTCTTTTTTTTTTCAATTCTAACACAACGAAAGTATTTTCAATTGAATATTTATTTTGTATTACGTGCATAATTCGGCTGAACATCAACCGATTTGCATAGTAGGGGAAATTTATAATTTAATTAATCTTTTTAAAAAATCATAACTTATTTGTTTCTATTGTTGTAGAATTTAGGGTAGTTCTTCATATAAGGTATTTGTGGTACTAAGAAACGCTTAACATTTAAAAATTGTGCAACGAATTTGACCTGTTCGTCAGTGATTAAAAGACAAACAACATATGTGCCGAACGAAGTAATAAGGGATAGTTAGACATAAAAGGAAGGAAGTAAGAGGGATACATTTTGCAATCGATTTCAATTTTTTTAAGCAACAAACTCTGACTTAACTCTAATTATATAAGCTGAACTATAAAGCTATGATGTAAAGATTTTAATGTCTAACTAATATATGCTGATAAAAAAGTTCGTATTACGAGATCCCAAAAAAATGTAAATATAAAAATTGCTGCATTTTATTTTCCCCCAGATACAAGTATTACAAAAACAACACAAGATCCAGGCCTGCTTCTAGATTTGGATTTCGAAATCCATTTTTTTAAACACTTCCCTAGCAATATTTTAATTTTATAGGTTGGTACCACTGCTGAGATTCACAAAAAATCTCAATAAAATTGAGTTTTCTTTTCACTTAATAGAGCCGTGGCATGAAAAAAAATAAAATAAAAACTATTAACTAAATGGAAATTTAACTGAAGTTAAAAATCGTTCCATTTGTAATAGTTCGTTCTTCCTTATATTCCAAATATTGTTTCAAACAAGATTTTGTAAAATTTTTTCTTCTGTCAATTTTGTTTTGAAAATAAAGCCAACTGTGAGAACTAAACAATTTTGTGATCCAGTTTGTATTATTATCATGATCATATCCGGATCAGATTTCGTGGAAAATAAAACGCAGCTAATGTATCAGTGTGTAACACGTTTGGCTATATTTTTTGAAAGGGTCATAACATTTGGTTATTTTCTTCTTCATCTGATGGTAAATATCCTCTAGATGTAGGTAGGTACTCAATTTTTTTTTATTAAATATTCCAGTTCGAATTCATATATAGCTAAGACAGGACAACGTCTATCGGGTCAGCTAGTTTTCTATAATTTTATGCTATAAGTTGTTTGTATTATTGTTCATTTTAGAATTTTTTTTAAACCAGTATACAAAGTGATTCCCACTCCAGGAAAGAATAAGTCCACCACTGCTCTACTGGCTTCATAATCACTTTAAATAGTATACTACGAAAAATACTATACCTCTACTTTAACATTTTCTCTCTATCGCCTATGTGATGTTAGGAGAAGTTCCCATACTTTTGGTGGAAGAAATTTGAATATATCATCTATGGAATGCGAATAAAAAAATTCATTAAATGCGTATGTAAATACAATACATACTTACTATGTAAAAGTACACACATGTACCTACTACATATCAACGCTAACGTTAGGTTCCTCGCATGTATGCGAAAAATTCGATGTTCGCCGAAAAGGTTTTTAATGGGAGAAAATATATAGAAAAATTCCATTAAAATTATTTTTACTTCTTTTCCTCCTTCTTTTTCAATAGAATTTTGTCTCTGATAATTCATTAAAGGAAAAACGCACATACATATTATGTCGTAGTTCAAGAATGAAAACCGGCCAGCTATTACCATCCTCTTCTTATCATTACACATTATCTGAATTATTTGATAATAAGGAATATTTTAAACGAATAGTTTTCTTTATTATTTGATTTATTCAAATATTGCGTAAATTAACTTACAGTAATGATAATGGAAATGAACTAAGCCATTATCTTTAATCTAAACTGATGCTGTTTTAACACATAAAAATAAATTCTTCCAACTAAATTATAGTTTTTTGGATTTTTTTTTTTGGAAGTTTGGACTGTTTTGTCAAATTTTTTTGGGCTAGTAATTTCTTTCAAGGAATAATTTTTTTTTTACAAAAATTACTTCACGTCTTAAAACTATAATCTATGCTATCTTTAAGTACAGCAGTCCATTCTTTGAACTGAACAAATTTATGCTCGTAAAAATTTGAACAAGAACAAATCTTACAAAATTTAATACCTAAGTGTATTTTTTCTCTGTATTCCTTTCTACTATATATCCTTTTAAACTGTGTTATTGCATTTGTCAGTGGTTATACATATCTGCCCATCACATGATGTTTTCATAATTAACTAACTGGCTGTAATGAAAAATACATGTTTAATTAGAAATATCAAGGAAATTATTTAAGAGTAAAGCAAAATTAATTTGATTGATTGAATGCGTACATAACATTAAACGTAACAGGTATAAGTATTGCAAACACACAAAAACCAAAAATTCCAATGCGGTTGAAAAGTTATTTGGAGAAACATTCTATAAATTAATTAAAATATGGTACCTTTACTCGAAAAACAAAGGAATATTTTCAGAAACATTCAAATTTGTTTTCCTTATTGTAAAACAAATCAATTTTGATTGATATTCGTGTAATGAAAATATAGTCTGTGCCTTCCCATTTCGACAAAAAAAAAAAACTAAAGTCGTCTTTTTCTCTTCGTCTATTTTCTTCTTTCGATGTCCATATTCAGTCGAATTATTATTAGCCCATCTATCCTTTTCAAGTCTGGATTAATTATGGTTAATGATTACACTACTAATTTTCCAAAAAATAAGGAATGATTTATTTTTTATTTTTTTTTTTTTTATAATTCACGCGCACTCAAGGGGTTTTTGGTACCCTTAATATGTCAGCGACACAGTGCGAGCATTAGGTAAGGAGGAAGGGATTTAAAAGGAGATGTCGGTGTACATTGGTCTTGAATTTTTGAATATTACAATGAGAATGAAAGACAGAGCTTGGAAGGGCATTCCACATTCGCGTAGTACGGCTAAAAAACGAATCCCTGTATTTGACAGTACGACCGAAGTTGGGCTCAAAGGTAAACTGATGGGCATTCCTAGAAGCGCGAGTATTACGGTTGAATTGTTTAAGGGGAGGAATGCAACTGGCTATTTCACTAGAGCACTGACCGTAGAAGTAACGATAAAAGAGAGAGAGACAGGAAACGTTGCGACGATGTTCAAGAGACGTAAACGATTCTATAATGTTCCTATCTCCAATCATTTTAAAGGCTCGTCTTTGAATATTGTCCAAGAGGCTTAAGTAAGTTGCTGGAGCACCAGCCCAGAGATGGGAGTTATACTCAAGCTTTGGTCGCATATAACTTTTATAGATAATAGCCAGATCAGAAGGGGAAAAAAATTTCTTGCATCTCCGAAGGAAACCTAGACATCTTGCGGAATTCTTGGCAACGTTGAGTATGTGTTCGTTCCACAAGAGGTGGTTCGTGATACTCATACCAAGAATCGCAAGCTGTCTGGTTTCTTCGATGCAAGTGCCACTCATGGACAGTGGCAAGGGAGGTAAGTCTCGCTTTAACGACAAAAGACAGCATTGAGTTTTCGAAGCATTAAATTCTACGCGTTTATTCATTCCCCATTGTACAATACTATCTAAATCAGAATTTAATGAACTAATCATATTTTGCCGTTGCTGTTCCACATCCGAAGAATCCGTGAATCAGGAAACGAATACGAAAAGCTAAGGGTACTATCGTCATCGAAACAGTTTATTGGATTAGAAGTTACAGACAGAAGATCATTTATAAAAATGAGAAAGAGGGTTGGGGAAAGAACGGAGCCCTGGGGCACACCAGCATTTATGCTTTTGAACATATGAAAAATAAAAGAAAATTTAGTAATAAGTGAGAAAATCCTAATTTTCAATGATTACATGTTGTACAGGGTGTCCAGTAAAGAATGAATAATCCTGAAATGGCGTATAGCCCACTTTATGACTGCACCCAAACCAGAAATAGAAAAGTGGCTATCTCAAAGGGTACTTAAAATATGTGCACTTATTTCGTTCACTTATTTTGTAGTAGCCGTGGCGTGATGGTTAGTGCGATGGACTGTCATGCCGGAGGTCTAAGGTTCGATCCCCAGCCTCGCCACCTATTTATTTAAAAAAAAAGAAAAAACGGCTACTGCCTCTTGCGAGGAATTGACAAATCCTCCAAGAGTATCTCCTGTCACAGAAAAGTGCCGCTCGTTAGACGTTCGGATTCGGCAATAAACTGTAGGTCCCCTCCATTCCTGCAGACACGCACACAGGAATGGTTGAGAGTTGTAAGTCACTAGGCCCTAGTTCTTCATGAGCTGTTGTGCCATCAAATTTATTTATTTTATATTTCGTTCAGTGTATTTTTTTTTACTTGCTTAAAAAAGATGAAAAAAGTCAATGCATCTCTGGTATAAAAAAAATCGTATGGCCATCCTTTTGGCAAACCTTTTAAAAAATTGGCGCAGAATGGTATAATTTATTACAGTATCTAAAGTAAATAGGTTATTTTTGGTGCTAATATGCAAAAAGAGCGAATCTAATAAAATAATTTACTTCGTTACATTGTTTTATGTTTTTGAATATGACGACTAAAAATGAAGGAATTGGATTGTTTTTTTTTTTGGTAAAAATACTCTTTATACAATGAGCCAAAGCACAAGCTGTAAAAAAAATTAAATAAATAAATAAATTAAAACCAAAAACAACAACATTAGATAATTGTTAATTTTTTTATTTATTTGTAATTTCAAAGCAATAATGTTCAAATTGCTTTCGACCCACTCTTATGCACAATCTGCACCTCCTAATAAATGATCGTCTTAATGCTGCTCCTAAGTTCTGCTCGGTAATTTCCATAGCAGCTGCCTCGATACGCCTTCGGAGCTCCTCTAGGGATCTTATGGGCTTGCTGTATACTTTTTCTTTTATGCAGCCCAAATAAAAAAAAAAATTCTAGGGGATTCAGGTCCGGCGATTATGGAGGCCACAAAATTGGTACAAGGCGGCCTATCCATCTGCCTGGGTACCTATTATTAAGATATGCCCGCACAGCCACAGCGTTATGTGCAGCGCATCCATCATTTTGAAGCCATTAGTATTGGCGCAACTCTTCAGGTATTTCCTCTAATAATCTTGTCAGGTTATTTTGGAGAAATTCCAAATAGCTTTGGCCATTTAAGTTTTCCGGCAGCTCGAAGGGACCAATTATTGTTCCATTTAGAATTCCAGTCCAATAATTGATTTTAAATTGGTCGGTCCTGGGGTCTGTCTTCTCTCAAAATATATAAGGATTTTGAAACGCCCAGGAATGCAGGTCATGCAAGTTGAAGTATCCACCCCTTTTAATCGTAGATTCATCGCCCCATAAAAGTGGGTGGAAAGCAATTTGAACATATGCTTTTGAAAAGTTGATTTTTTAATTTTTCCTGGCAGTGGTGCGGGGCTACTCGAAGCGCGGGGCCGTATGCGGTGGAACACACGGTACACCCCTTGCGCCGCTTCTAAGAAGGGGTGTGCTTAAGCCCTAAATTTGAAAAGTAAATTTTTCAAATATCTCTTGAATAACTCATTCATTTTATGAATTGTAAAATTGCCCTATAAATTTTGTTTACATTTTAAAATTGTAGGAATCCTCAGAGGACGCATAGTTTTAGGTTGAAAAGGTAATAAATAGCAAATTGTTTTTTTTTTTAATCAACGTCCAGACGTTTTAGGAATCAAAGGTACATAAGGTACTGGAATTGCAATTCTACGAATTAATTGTCAAAATGCACTTATACAGTAAAAGATCCTGTTGCGGACAGCTCCCTTAAGCCGGCAATCCCCTTAGGCCAACAAATTCTCACGACCGTGGATCTTGGATCTAAATTCCATACATTTTATAATCCCTTAAGCGGACACTCCCTTACCCGGACGCGAACAAGAATATTAGCAGTGATTTGTTAAATTTTATTCCCTTAGGCGGACAAAGAACTTTTTTTCGTATGTAAATTTCAACCCTTATTTTCAGAAATACTTTTACATATCTTTTTTTGCATTAAAAAAGTTCCCCTTGGTTCACAGCGACAATATAGATGCGTTGTCACCAAATCACTATCTGTTCTGTGCAATAAAATGCATAACGGATTTTATTTCTGCAGCTGTAGTCCGTTTTTGTATCGTGTTTCTTGTATCTTCATGTTCTTTTTTAGATTGAATGAATTTTATGGCCTGTAGGTTCCTTATGGAACTATTTTTTATTTTTCCCTTGGACGGACAACTCCCTTAGACGGACAAAAGCGTTGCGACCATCGCTGTCCGGCTAAGGGAGCTTTCACTGTATCAGTCCACTTACGTATTTATGTCTAAAGCTCGTCATCGATTAAAGTCTTTCATCCCCAAGCACTATGAAGCAATAATGTGAATTTGATACTACACACCCCCAACTAAATAATAAACCTTCTCGGTTTCCAAAATACACCCCTGAGGTTTGTATGTACCGAAGAAGGAATCTTCTCTGCAGTATATATAAATATGTACTAGTGCGCCACTGCAATCTGAGTCCTCCTGATGTGTCCTTAAAGCTCTCTTATAATACATGCAAACAACGACATACAAAAGTGTATCGTCTGCAATGAAAACGAGAAGTTCTTTTCAATGAACTCCTTGATATGTCAAGTGAACTATTGTTGCTGTTGGTCCTTTTAATAGTTGATATATTGAATGAGCTATGTATAGTATATGTATATTGTTCATTCCCCAGATACGGTTGTTGCTCTATGTGTGAATTGAATCGAATCGGATTTCAATATAAATTTTGAAATCCCACTTATTGCTCTTGTGCGAATATAAATGATATATTTGAGTAATAGAATACCATCAAGATGAACACACAAACTCTATATCCCTAAAGTAATTTTTGAATTCTATATTTGCAGATCAAGGACATAACACGACACATTAAGAAAGCGGTTGTTGCATCCTCACTCGAAGAAATTCGTACAAAAGTGGCGGAAAAGTTTGAAAAAGTCGATTTCCTGCCAACGATACATTTGGATTCGGATGGAACGGAAATAGACGATGAGGAATATTTTCGAACTCTTGAACCCAATACTGAACTAATAGCTGTTTTCCCCGGTGAACATTGGATTGATGTAAGTTGATGATCACAAAAATAAATACAGCTTAAAATCTAAAATACAGTGGGGTAGTTGGAAAATTGTATGCTTCTTCATACTAAAATATTAAAAAAATGAATGAGTTTAATAATGCAAGTGCACTGATATCAATATTTGAGATTTTAGATAGTCAGGCCAGTGTTGCCAGTTTAAAATTCTAAATTAAGTCAAATTTGACTTGTTCACTGACTATCTTTTCCTAATTCATCAAAACAATAAAAACAGCTAAAGTGAGGGAATTCCAATTAAGAAAATAGTCGAACATAAAAAAAATACTCAAGATTAATGAAAACAAAAAAAAATATTTCATTGGTTCGGAAGAAAAACAACATAATTCAACTATTTGCGTTTTTCTTCTGAACTGGCGATTAAATATACACAAAACTAAACATTTAACTCTGTTATACCTTAATTTTATTAAAGGCAAGAGTTAATTTAATAAAACAACCAAGAACAATTCTTTTTGGACCTATAAGGTAAGGCATATAATTACATACATACTTGTCTTTCGTTTCATCGTTTATTTCTATATTTTAGTATAATAGCATCTGTCCCAAAAATTACATCATCAGAATTAACAAACTTATTTCAGAATGTTTGTACTACTACAAATGAATTCTTAAAGTCAAAATAGAATTTATAAATAATAAATTGCATTAAAATCCGTTATTTGGCTTTGATCAAATTTAATTATGACTTACAGTTCTTTTCAGTTCTGCATGGGAAATTACAAACACAAATACCAATTTCCAGCAAACGACTATGAAATCCAGTTAATTGGAAAGAAATCAAAATGGCAAACATTACTTCTAATCATACCTCAAATAAAAAAGCTTGTTTTCTTCGGTGCCGTGACTTAAGGCCAAGTGACATAAGGCCAAATTTGGGTGTTTGGCCTTATGTCACTTTACAAAAGCGACATAAGACCAAATTTTCATATTTGGCCTTATGGCGCTTTTTTAAAGTGACATAAGGCCAATTTTCTTTGAGACATAAGGCCAAATATATAATTATATAACATTCCCAAAAGCTCCCCTTACAGTAAAAGAGGTTTCGGACATCTTTCAAAAGGAAACTATATTGAATAACTTCGGCATGTCGCCACGTATATGTATATATTACTGTAAAAAGCCGAAATAATGAAATTCTAGAATTTACCGGTAAATTCTAGAGCACTCAGCCTTACGGCGTATAAAAGGTGAGGTATGTATGGGGGGGCATGCTGCCCCCCTGCAACCCCCCTGCTTGGCCCACTATAGGAATTGGGGTAGGTGCGAGGTTGGGTGTATGCAAAGTTTTTTTGTATTTTATAAGAATCTGAATTTAATGAAACTTTAAATGTATCCTATGTGTAAACTGTGAGGTAGGATTTACCGATAAATTCTGCAAAAGAAACTTTGCATACACCCAACCTCGCACTTACCCCAATTCCTATAGTGGGCCAAGCAGGGGGGTTGCAGGGGGGCAGCATGCCCCCCCATGCATACTTCACCTTTTATACGCCATAAGGCTTAATGCTCTAGAGTTTACCGGTAAATTCTAGAATTTCATTATTTCGGCTTTTTACAGTAATAATATACATGTACGTGGCGACATGCCGAATTTATTCAATATAGTTTCGGTTTTAAAGAAAACAGTTCAAAGTGACATAAGGCCCAATTGGCCTAACGTCACTTTTCAAAAGTGACATAAGGCCAACTCTTAAAATTTGGCCTTATGTCGCTATTGAAAAGTGACATAAGGCCAAACACCCAAATTGGGCCTTATGTCGCTTGGCCTTAAGTCACGGCACCTTCTTCGGTGCCGTGACTTAAGGCCAAGTGACATAAGGCCAAATTTGGGTGTTTGGCCTTATGTCACTTTACAAAAGCGACATAAGACCAAATTTTCATATTTGGCCTTATGGCGCTTTTTTAAAGTGACATAAGGCCAATTTTCTTTGAGACATAAGGCCAAATATATAATTATATAACATTCCCAAAAGCTCCCCTTACAGTAAAAGAGGTTTCGGACATCTTTCAAAAGGAAACTATATTGAATAACTTCGGCATGTCGCCACGTATATGTATATATTACTGTAAAAAGCCGAAATAATGAAATTCTAGAATTTACCGGTAAATTCTAGAGCACTCAGCCTTACGGCGTATAAAAGGTGAGGTATGTATGGGGGGGCATGCTGCCCCCCTGCAACCCCCCTGCTTGGCCCACTATAGGAATTGGGGTAGGTGCGAGGTTGGGTGTATGCAAAGTTTTTTTGTATTTTATAAGAATCTGAATTTAATGAAACTTTAAATGTATCCTATGTGTAAACTGTGAGGTAGGATTTACCGATAAATTCTGCAAAAGAAACTTTGCATACACCCAACCTCGCACTTACCCCAATTCCTATAGTGGGCCAAGCAGGGGGGTTGCAGGGGGGCAGCATGCCCCCCCATGCATACTTCACCTTTTATACGCCATAAGGCTTAATGCTCTAGAGTTTACCGGTAAATTCTAGAATTTCATTATTTCGGCTTTTTACAGTAATAATATACATGTACGTGGCGACATGCCGAATTTATTCAATATAGTTTCGGTTTTAAAGAAAACAGTTCAAAGTGACATAAGGCCCAATTGGCCTTACGTCACTTTTCAAAAGTGACATAAGGCCAACTCTTAAAATTTGGCCTTATGTCGCTATTGAAAAGTGACATAAGGCCAAACACCCAAATTGGGCCTTATGTCGCTTGGCCTTAAGTCACGGCACCTTCTTCGGTGCCGTGACTTAAGGCCAAGTGACATAAGGCCAAATTTGGGTGTTTGGCCTTATGTCACTTTACAAAAGCGACATAAGACCAAATTTTCATATTTGGCCTTATGGCGCTTTTTTAAAGTGACATAAGGCCAATTTTCTTTGAGACATAAGGCCAAATATATAATTATATAACATTCCCAAAAGCTCCCCTTACAGTAAAAGAGGTTTCGGACATCTTTCAAAAGGAAACTATATTGAATAACTTCGGCATGTCGCCACGTATATGTATATATTACTGTAAAAAGCCGAAATAATGAAATTCTAGAATTTACCGGTAAATTCTAGAGCACTCAGCCTTACGGCGTATAAAAGGTGAGGTATGTATGGGGGGGCATGCTGCCCCCCTGCAACCCCCCTGCTTGGCCCACTATAGGAATTGGGGTAGGTGCGAGGTTGGGTGTATGCAAAGTTTTTTTGTATTTTATAAGAATCTGAATTTAATGAAACTTTAAATGTATCCTATGTGTAAACTGTGAGGTAGGATTTACCGATAAATTCTGCAAAAGAAACTTTGCATACACCCAACCTCGCACTTACCCCAATTCCTATAGTGGGCCAAGCAGGGGGGTTGCAGGGGGGCAGCATGCCCCCCCATGCATACTTCACCTTTTATACGCCATAAGGCTTAATGCTCTAGAGTTTACCGGTAAATTCTAGAATTTCATTATTTCGGCTTTTTACAGTAATAATATACATGTACGTGGCGACATGCCGAATTTATTCAATATAGTTTCGGTTTTAAAGAAAACAGTTCAAAGTGACATAAGGCCCAATTGGCCTTACGTCACTTTTCAAAAGTGACATAAGGCCAACTCTTAAAATTTGGCCTTATGTCGCTATTGAAAAGTGACATAAGGCCAAACACCCAAATTGGGCCTTATGTCGCTTGGCCTTAAGTCACGGCACCTTCTTCGGTGCCGTGACTTAAGGCCAAGTGACATAAGGCCAAATTTGGGTGTTTGGCCTTATGTCACTTTACAAAAGCGACATAAGACCAAATTTTCATATTTGGCCTTATGGCGCTTTTTTAAAGTGACATAAGGCCAATTTTCTTTGAGACATAAGGCCAAATATATAATTATATAACATTCCCAAAAGCTCCCCTTACAGTAAAAGAGGTTTCGGACATCTTTCAAAAGGAAACTATATTGAATAACTTCGGCATGTCGCCACGTATATGTATATATTACTGTAAAAAGCCGAAATAATGAAATTCTAGAATTTACCGGTAAATTCTAGAGCACTCAGCCTTACGGCGTATAAAAGGTGAGGTATGTATGGGGGGGCATGCTGCCCCCCTGCAACCCCCCTGCTTGGCCCACTATAGGAATTGGGGTAGGTGCGAGGTTGGGTGTATGCAAAGTTTTTTTGTATTTTATAAGAATCTGAATTTAATGAAACTTTAAATGTATCCTATGTGTAAACTGTGAGGTAGGATTTACCGATAAATTCTGCAAAAGAAACTTTGCATACACCCAACCTCGCACTTACCCCAATTCCTATAGTGGGCCAAGCAGGGGGGTTGCAGGGGGGCAGCATGCCCCCCCATGCATACTTCACCTTTTATACGCCATAAGGCTTAATGCTCTAGAGTTTACCGGTAAATTCTAGAATTTCATTATTTCGGCTTTTTACAGTAATAATATACATGTACGTGGCGACATGCCGAATTTATTCAATATAGTTTCGGTTTTAAAGAAAACAGTTCAAAGTGACATAAGGCCCAATTGGCCTTACGTCACTTTTCAAAAGTGACATAAGGCCAACTCTTAAAATTTGGCCTTATGTCGCTATTGAAAAGTGACATAAGGCCAAACACCCAAATTGGGCCTTATGTCGCTTGGCCTTAAGTCACGGCACCGTTTTCTTCCAACCTAGCTAAGCTATCTTTAATTTCAACTTGTGTGATGTGCAACCGGAGTCGAGGTTCTACTTAGTGTTGAGAAGGAAGATCGCGTTACACATAACTTGTTTCTGTTTTTGCATCAAATAAAAAATTTCCTTTTCTTAAATCAAATGTGGTGCTTTAGCTATTTTGGGAGAAATACACTGATTAAAATTTAAACGAATACAGACTATTATTATTCTGAACGCCTCATATTGTAGATACATTTCCGAAATGGGATTGAATATCTAGGAATAAAAAAGTTTGAGTTTTGTGGGACTATACATACTTTTTAGTAGGAAAATTGAATTTTTTTTGTAGCTCAAAAAATAACGGTATATAGGTACTTGCCACACAACCGTTTTGAAAAAAGTTATTTTGTAGTGTATCCACATACGCGCCGCCACTGCGGCGAGCAATCGCTTTAACCAACATAGCGTGGTACGCTTTAAATACTAAAGTAGCTATAAACACTACAATTTATCATTTATTATTCCTTTTCCGTGACCTTTTGAGATTTAAATCCCACTTAGGATTATAGGACTACAATTTATCTCAAAAACGGCTCTAACTTTTTATTTTTTTATTTTGTGTGTGTACTAGTGGTGGTATGGTCTACATTTTGGTGAAAAAAATACCAAAAACGGTACCTGCCGTAGAACCATTTTTTTTTTTTAATTTCGACTTTTTCGTTAACCGCTTAACCGATTTTGATTAAAGTTTTTACTTAGAAGGTCCTTTTAAGTTATATATATAAATATATTTACAAAAAACTATTTACAAAAACTATCATTTTTTTTGAAAGCGGGTAGGTGATTTGTTTTTTTGAAATTATGGTTTTAGCTGTATATTATTATATTCTTAAAAATTGCATACCAAATTTTGTTCTAAAAAATTTCAAGAAATTTTATAGGTATGTATATACAAAATTATTTGTTAAGAAAACCGCTCCAACGATTTTAAAATTTTTTTTCTGCATAAATTCACATTTTTTTCAAGAATTGAGATGGCGTTTTTCATTCTGATGTTAAAACATTTTGAGCACTTATTTTATTAATTTAAAGAACGTATTCTATTCTTTTTTTTTCAAATTCAAATTTCCATTCTTCAATTTATTAGATGGATAAATACATAACATATAATTCTTAGGGCCACTTGCTCCAAACGAACGGATAAATATATAAAACTCAGGATAACATCCTAGTTTAAATAATTAAATAAGAACTTATCGTTTTTTAATTGCACGAACGGAAAATAAATAACAAGCGGATAAGAGTATTTTCTCAGAATCACCAACACAACAAACACAAAACACATTGTAAAATAAACTTTAAAGCTTCGTATTCATTATGCGCGGCAAACCAACGAACATTGTTATGCGCATCAGCCGCGCAATATGAATACCGGGTTTCTACGCGCGGCAGCTCGAACATTTGTGCGCTCGAACATGCCGCGCATCGATCCATTTGTGATGGATTTTTGAAGCGCGGCAATGGTCGAACATGGTTTTGCTCGCGCGCAGTTGAGACGGTAGTTTGTTTTGTGATTTGGGCACAAGCTACTAGCTGTCAATTGAATCGACTGCCGCGAGCGGCTGCCGCGGTTCATCAACTTTTTCTCAAAAAATGATATGCGTGGCAAATATCATGATTTGCCGCGGACGAACATGGTGCGCGCGGATGCCGCGCATAATGAATACGAAGCTTAACGCTAGGACTTGCTTTCTCGTAAGAAATTCTATAATTTGACGTGAGAGCTATTCGGAGTTTAAATATTTATCCAGAGAACGAGGAGAAGATAACTTTTTAAACTGAGATAGAGAAAAAAATATTTTGCTGCAACATGATTTGATTTAAATCAGTCAGATAGTTTTAATTATTTATGAATCAGGAGTTACTGCTGTCAAAAAAACTTTTGTTCAAGTCGCCCTAAGCTTGCTTAATTGCAAACTAGTTACTACTTGGTTTATGTCATTTGTATCAGAAATAAAGTAACAAAAAGCATAAGGCAGTCTTTTTTTTTTTTTTTAATATTTATTCACTGTTATGTAAGGGTTAAGGCTATTCTCTCCAGCTTTAATTGTACTTAAAAATGAGCCTCTTTTGCCATGTGCCTGCGGTAAACACTGATCCAGAATATTTAGAAGAGCTTGATTTTGATTTGAGAGCAACACATATTTTCCGGAATATGTGATAGCGATGAGAAATTAAAAATAAACAAAAAACAAAAAACTGAACTGTTTGTAGGATTTAAAAGTTAATAAAACATTAAATTCTTTGTTTTTTTTATGTGCTCACATAAATTGAAAAACTTTGTCTGCTTTATGTTCTTCACTGTCCCTGTCCATCCACAGTTCCAACAATTTAATATTAAGTTATGTCAATATACAAGCGGGTCGGATCCTTTAATCTTTATTGTTTTTCTTTTTTAATTCCTAGAATGTATACTTTTCAATTTTTTTTTTTGAAGTTTTTCTTCTTTTTGTTTTCCTATTTTTGTTTGCATTTTATTTTGAAGGACGATTAAGGAAAGGCAAAAAATGTTTTAATGAAATATAATGAGTTAATAATTTTAAAGTACCTACATATTTAATTGCTGTTGTATATAGATGTAAGATCATGAGTCAAATGATGGATATGAGGTATGACTTCTCGCAACTCAGAAATATTCTACATTATATCGAAAAAATCAGATTTTGAAAAAGGAAAAAGACTGTGTTTGTTTTGGGAATTTCATATAATTTTTGAATTTGAATTTTGAATGAGTAAACACAGTTGATTTGAACATAATATAAGATGTAATATCAAATTTTTAAATAAAAGTGTATTCCCGAAGTGGTTTAAATAAATAAATTTGGTGGCACAACAGCTCATGAAAAATTTCGGCCTAGTGAATTAGAGCTCTCAATCATTCTTATGTGTACGTGTCTGCATGGAATGGAGGGGACCTACAGTTTATTGCCGAATCCGAATGGCTAAGATGAACGGCACTTTTATATAACAGGAGATACTTTAGGAGGATTTGTCATTTCCTCGCAAGAGGCAGTAGCACGGAAAAAAACTTTTTTGTTTTTAGGTGGAACAAGCGACTGGGAATCGAACCCAGACCTCTGACATGACAGTCCAACGCACTAACCATTACGCTACGGGCTAGTGGTTGCAAGGTTGCAACTAAGAGACACGAAATCGGTATACATACATACTACAATGTGTCAAAGGTATAGTAGACGTTTTCGTTCATTTGTAAATAAATACATACAATATACGTAATTCCACTTCGTCCTTACTTCCAACGTTCGTCATCAAGAACACACCACCTGAGGCCGAATTCCTCAATCGTGAGTTTTCTCTGTGCACAACTCGAACTTTATGATTGAGACAAATAAACTGTCAGATAACGTAAACAGAAATAGTCAAATTTATTCCCGCATATTAATTTTTAGACTGAATAGAAAATGTACACATGAAATTGCTTCGAAATACTCTCCACAGGACCACAATGAAGAAAGGTCCGTTAATTACAAAATTCAAAGTTCAATTTCAAGGTTTCTTAAAAAAAGAAACAATATTGTGTAGGTTAGGTATACAACTTTTTTGAGGAGGGGCACCCATTTCACCATAAGAACGTAATGGATATTGAATTCGATTCTTGAAATTATAAATTTAAAAGTTAATGTGAAATTTCCGAAATTTAAAAAACTAACTATGCAAAGTTATTTCCCTTTCCCTTGCCTAAAATAATATTGGTAAAATAAAGGCAATGGTAAAACAGAGGCAAAAAAGGCACTTTAATCTATTTTTCAGCAAAAAAGCATTCTAAATTCAAAAGTTGATGAAAACTTTGAACATTTTTAAAAACAATATTCTATATTCTAAAATATTAGTAAGGCCAGGCGCGCACAAGCAACTAAACAGTTTGGTTTCGATTTTGAGCACAATGGGCTTATATGGGAGTGCGCGCCAGTTTATGTGCGCGGGCTCTCATATAATTCTTTAGTACTCAAAATCGAAACCAAACTGTTTAGTTGCATGTGCGCGCCTGGCCTAACTCCCATTCTACAAAAGTTTGAGACATTTTAAAGGGTAACTAAAACAGTAATGTAGGTATGAGCCGTCGTCCATTTGGACGCTCGTATGTCATTGGCCTTAGGGTTAATTCTTTTTAAATCATTCACACATACTATCACATTTGAGTTGTGGTTACGGTAAAACTGATTTTGTCGATGCTAGTGTGGTGCCTTTCCGTAGATTTATAGATGATATATACGCACGGCATCCACATTGTTATCGCAATCGCCGTCTCCACCGCCATCGCGGCGGTTTGTACAATGCTTAAAATCAATCTCATATTTTTTGCATTGTTATTTTGAAAGGGTTTTATTTAAAAAAAAAAATCAATTGTTATAGAAACTTCCTTGCTTTTTTTTTTATTACATATTTCGATATAATCAGAAATTTCAAACAGTATTTTCTTGATGAAATTTCAATTTATCGTCCATCTACAATAGAGTAAAAAAAAAGTAACAACTTAGTCCTGTTTTCATGCTCGCATTCAAATGAATTTATACACGTAGATTGGATTTCATTTTTTACGAAATGTTTTTTTTTTTGGGAACACATAAAATTTGAATAGTTACGAATAGTAATGAAAGCAATTGTTATATGCTTTTTTTTTTTTTTTTTAAGAAAACATATTTTTACTGGTCACAATGAAGTCTGTATTTGTGTTTCTTTTCATAGTTTTTGAATGAATGTTGAATTAAATTTGAATACTACATATTTATCTTGAACTTTGAGTCTAGAGGTTCACTATAATGCCTGTTACCATAGAGCTCAAATTGTTAAGTTATGTTGTAACGGAAAACTTTGACCTTTTTGAATACCAGTCTTAAATGTGCTTGTGTTGTTTTAAATCTAGTTGTTATTAAAAAAAATCAAACATTGCTAGAAACCCCACTATAAAATATATGGATACCAATATAATTTAAATTAAAATACTTTAAATGCTGCTCTTAAAACTGTCTATGCTTTACGTACAATTTTTCATAAAGAGAACTAAATAAATAAATATTTCGTTATACCTTCCTTAATATTTGAATGTGTATTCAATGAGGTGAAAATGTTCCTCGTGAGAGAATCGGCTCCTTTCAGATATGAAAATTAATGCATTATAAAAAATTCACATTACCTGTTCTACTGTACGACTGCAGCAAAAAGTACCCACATTTTGGGACTTATTTCATAGTTGAATTTGTGGACTTATTTCATCATGAAATCGATGAAATAAATCCCCAATTTTGGGGAGTTTTTTATTCATATAAAAAAACTGCCGATTTCCATATAAATTGTGGGGATTTATTTCATTTTTTTGGGGAGTTATTTCATTGGGAAGTTATTCCACGGGAAGTTATTCCGATGAAATCTAGTGATACAAAGCAAGATTTCGTTAAGTAGGATTCGACACAAAAAGCAAAACATTTTATGATTCAAGTCATCCCATTTCATTAAATTTTAAACAAATGCATCTGTGGTGCTCTACAGTCCACACTACAGATATAGATGATTGATATGTGAGTGTCCTGAATGATGCGAGTTTCCAAGCCCTGCAAGTATTGGCATATCATATCTAAACGTAGAATCAATATAGTACTTTCCACTAAACCCTTATGTACGAGCACATGTGCAATGCTTTCAGGTTAATTGAATGTTGAGTTTGAACAAGTCATGGATGCACCCACATCCCAAATATATTAGAACTTAAAAGGACGGTAATTAAGATGTCAGGGGTGTAGGTTGGGGTTATGATTAGAGTAGTGTAATTACACCATTCATTCAAAAATCTGAACTCAAAGGTAAACCAGGGTATTTTATTAAGATACATGAATGGCCAAATTTAATCGCCACACAACGGAGTGTACACAATTAAATGTATATACATACGTATATGCATAATATGCAATTCATTTGCAAAAGCCAAAGAGAACTGAATTTCAACTGGATGTGGTTAAGATGTATTTTAATTAGGTAACTTTAAGCAGAATAGTTTTAAAGGGAAGCAAATATTGTAAATGTATTAATATTGGTTATTTCAATAAAATCATCAATTTAAACATAAAATACTTTAAAATTTAACAGAATTTTCTCATACATTGTGTTTTTTACTTGCGATAATAGGTACTATATGGCAAGTTTTGGATTCGTAAAAAAAATTAAAATTGAGATAACAATCAAACTTGACATTACGATGATAGGGAAGACGAAAAAAGTGGGTCTCGCAATTCTGTCCGTCTGTCTGTCTGTCTGTGGACTCGCCTACAGCCTAAACCCATGGGCCGATTTTAATTAAACTTGGTATAAAGTGTTTTCGGGAAATTACCCCGACACATTTTTTTCCTTTTATTTTTAGGACAAAAAATAACGGTACCTGCCATATAATTTTTTTTCGCATTTTTGGAAAATCTTATTTTTCTCAAAAATGGCTGGACAGATTTTTCTAAAAAAAAAAAATCAATGAATTTTATTAGGTATGTGCTACCTTCTTGTAAAAATTAAATTTCCAAAAAATGGTTTTAAATGGTACCTCCTATGGGAGGAACCATTTTTTTATTTTCGTTTTTCTAGAAAAGGAATACATTGATTTTGATAATTTTTTTATGGAGAATCTTCTGAAAAATTTTAATAGTTTTGTATACCAAAATTTTCTAAAAACTTTTTTTTTGATTTTCAAAAAAAGTTTCAAAATTTTTTTTTGAAAACCAAATATGTATTTCGAGAACCATTTAATTAATTTTTATGAAACTTGGCACCAAGCGGTTTTTTAACATTGTCTTTTTCTTATGGTCAAAATTAACGGTACCTTCCATATAAATGTTAAAAAAAACCGTTAAAGAAAATATAAATTTTCTCGAAAACGACTCCTACGATTTTGATTAAAATTGTTGTGAATACTAATATTATGGTTTATGATCTGCCAAAACAAAATTTACAGTTAACCATTATTAATGGTAACCATTTTCTTTATTCTGGACTATCTCATTATGTGTCAAACCGATTTAAATTAAATTTTGTATACAAAAGCTTTAAGCAGATCGCATATCGGCTCCGTAATAGGAGTCATAACAGGACACTGTCTTGTAGGCAAGCACGTAACACGACTTGGTGTTTACTCTAATGATTTCTGCAGAAGCTGCATGGACGAAGAGGAATCGATTCCCCAACTTCTCTGCACATGCCCTGCTTTATCTCAAAGACGCAGACTCCATCTGGGAGATTTCTACTTCAATGATCCTATAGTGATCTGGCAAACATAGACATAACTAATCTCGCTCGCTTCGTAAGAAGCACCAAGTGGTTCAACGACTAGTGAGGATGTCCCCTAGATTCAAAGTGGTATCAGGTATCACAATGGACCAACTTATGGTTTAAGTGTGTCGGCCCTATGCTGGCAACCACGTCAACTTAACCTAACCTTAATTCCTGCAAGACATAACAAATGTTCAAAATTTCAAGTTGAAGACTTTTATATCCAAAACTTTTTTCAGGTTTGCTACTATTGCTCACATTTCAAAATATCGCGTGATAAAAAAAGCTTTCAGTATCAAAATCTTGTACCATCGAAATCTAGCAAACATAAATCGTAGGAATGTTAGTATGCTTTAACATAATAAACAGTGGAATTTGAAAGATACTCAGTCGTATAAATTAGATTTCCTTTAGAACACTCTTGGACAGTTGTCCAGCTAGCCACTGTCTAAATAGTTGGACAACTCATTATTAATAATCACATTCCAGCAGCTGCCTTAATACGACCTCATATTGCCCATGACATACTTGGAATAATTCATTCTCGAGTGAATTAATGAATTTAGCCGACTTTTTGGTTACGTTCAAAGGACATATCTTTCATTTCAACAAAACTTTTCGTTTCGCAAAAAAAAAATTTTCCTTCCTTTGTTCATTGAACGTGCCGACTTTAGAATGGGTTTGGACAATCAATTTCGGTTTCTAAGTTAGACAGCCGATGGAAATGTTTATTAATACGATTTTGGAGTTGGACAGCTGTCTAAGGTTATACATACTTTGGAATGGGCTTATTAATAGGACTGACTATGAAAAAATCTCGCGTTACGTTCCTCGTGCGTATAGAAAATTGATTCTTTATATAGCATTTCAACATTCCCTTCTAAAAAAAAAAACTGGAACTTTGAAAACCTGAGACCTAGACTCTCTTGGCACTATCTTTCAATCAAATCTAAAATCGCAAAGGACATCTTTGAGCTTTGACTTATATTGATCAAAGATGTCCTTTGTGAAATTCGATGAATTAAATAAATGTGTTTCTCGATTTTACTCAATTTGATATGATTTTCTTTTGGGGTGGGTTCTTGGAGTTAAGTTCACCAAACAAACCAAGTAAATAAATTAAATGTCCATTAAACGTATTTTTTTTCTCATTTTTAGCCAACACATTATGTAACAATCTCCAGCCATCGAGAATATGCCGACACAACAGATGCCGTAGCCGAGACGAATCGTATCAAGAAACTCGTTGGCCAACTTCAAAGCAACCTATGCAATGTGTCCGTGATGAGTGACCCTGACTTGGATTCATTGTCGAACATGGACCCCAATTGCTTGGTCGATATCACCGGCAAGGACTTCATGGAGCAGCTGAAGGATTCAGGCAGGTTAGGGGGAGGCCGGATGGTGGTTTTCCTCCCATCTTTGTCTCGATGTTTATTTTCACTTTTTTCTTTCTTATTTTATTCCTCTATTTTATGTTCCTTATTAGTTTGTTCGCTTTTTGTGTGAAAGTTTCTCTGCTTTTTTGTGTTTATCTTATAAATTCGTTTTCTATTGAATTTTGTGAGCGAGTTTTCCTGATGTTTTTTTTTTTATTTTTTTCGTTTTAATATTGCACTTTGCCTTTTTCAGTTGTTGGTATTTTTGTTTAATATTTGTGTGGGTTTTCGAGAGATGAAACTACCTACCTACTTTCCCAACGAAAAGTTTTCCTATGCTATAGAAAACCCCGATTAGAAAACTTTATTGGTGGTGTGTATGGATTTTTTTGCATATTAAATATGTAATAATAATTTATTATACTTTTCTACGTTTTATTGTGATATTAAATAATAATAAAAAAAACCATAGCGATGTTCCATGAAATGGAAAATTTGAAAAGTTTAGAAAATTAAACCTCTTATGGTTTCAGGCTTGCTGTGCATTTTTAAAGTTAAACAAAAAGGATTTTTCAATCTTTATAATAGAAAGATGATTATGCTGATATTAAGCTTGAAATAATCGGAAACTATGAAATTTATATCGAACTAGAATTTATATTGAATTGTGTTAGCTGTTGGTTTTGTGGAAGACCAAATAGAAGTTTAAAGAAGAATATTTTAAATGTGAATGGTTTATAAAAAAGTTATCAGAAATTTTTTTCGTCTGAGATCGCTAAAGGTATATTAGGTTGTGCTCCGTAATATGTATGTTAGTAAAAAGCTCGAAAATAGCAAGAAAATTTGGTGTAGCATTAGGGCTGTAGCTAGAGTTGAATTTAAGGTAGGACAGCGGTGGTAGCAGGTAGTAAAATTTCACTGATTTGAAAAAAAAAATAAAAATTTGGCTTTCTTAATCCGAAACATCAGATGAAGGAAATGATTTTCATGGCTTTCAGTAGCTATTTTTTGTATATGAATACGTTTTTTATAATTGTAAAGAAGTGTTTTTAACTTTCGGGAAAGGGTGATAGATTGAAAATTGCTATTTATGTTTAAAATTATATAGATTTATTATTTTTTAATTAAATTATATAGATAACTGCAATATAATTTATTTTAAAAAATAATAAATCTATATAATTTTAAACATAAATAGCACTTTTTAAACATTTTCTTAAAATAATTAAATTCTTCGGTTCTTCATATTTTCAAAAATCTTGAGGACTTCTTTGTTATCGAGAGATTTGATTCTTTTTTTCGAATGCAAAAAAGAACAAGCCAGCCATTCTTTGATGATTTACTGAAAAACACTTGCGATTTCGACTATTTAGTCGCAAGAAATTGAACACATGAGTTTCAATGTGAGTGACCGCACTTGCGACCGAGAAATCACGACTGAAATTTGTCCCATTTTTCGAGCAACGCGATTTGTCGCAAAATAAAATGAAACAAATGCAATTACATGTTTGTGACCGCACTTGCGATTTAAAATTCGTAGTCGCCGAAAGAAATAAACATGCACGAACTTGCGATTGTCAGTCGCGCGATTTTTCAGTCGCAAGATATTTCTAATTTTTAAGGAAGAGGAGTTCGAACAAAATATATACTTGCACATACTTGCATCACGGTTGCCACTTTTCGGCAACAGCAGTAGATTCACAAAAAAATGCAGTAGATTGAACTTTTTTGCAGTAGATTTGTTTTATTATTATTTTTTTTTCAGAAAAGCAAAAAAAGTTTTAAATTAAAAAAAATAATAAACATATTTTTCATCAAAAATAAAAAGTGTTGTTAGAAATACATAAGTATTTTTAAATATCAGACTATAAGTTATCTCAAACAAAAAGAAAATTTGTCGTATTAATTAGGTATAACTATTTTTTAATTTAGTTTTAAATTTAAATATGTCTTTTATGATTTGGCCTTTACCAACACTGTGCATCACTACTTAAGAAATGCGTATAAACTACAATAGCATTTACTTAATAAGACTAAAAATTTTTTCGTGCAGATCAGATTTTATTAAAAACTTGCCCATATTATTACGTTTTGCAACATTTAAAAAAAAAACGCAAACTAAAAAAAATATGAATTTCGTCAGCTTTCAATATTCATCAAAACAGAACCGATATAGTCGAAAGCCGTATTTATAAGTTAAGTATCATGTGAGTATCAGTTTCCTAAAGAATGGTTGCAATAAATGACAAAATTTAAAAATTATTTGTAGGTTATTTGTTTAATGAAAATTTTTTTGTAAAACCAAAAATTCTACTACATTTTTGATTTAAAGGTAGTAGATTTATTTTGAGAAAATTTTGTTTGTAGTAGATCTACTGCAATAGCAGCAAAGTGACAACCATAGAGTACCTATATTATCTAGAGAACCGACTCGTACCCCTCTTGCCTGAAACACCCGCAAATTTTATTTTATTTGAGTAAGAGAAAACTCTCTTATTTTACACTTCAAATGCACAGGACCACTATACATGCTCAAAATATAGGGCAAACTGTATACATATTGTGGTTGAAGTTCCATTTAAAATGCACGGGACAACTAGCCCATACAAAATCTAATGGGCAAATCCTTTCAGTAGAGCTTGTAGGGTGGAAGAGAACAACCACCTTAAGTCGGTTCTCTAGATAATATAGGTACTCTATGGTGACAACCCTGACTTGCATGACCAAACATTTGTGGAATTTTGTATGTGGATTATGGATATCTTGAACGACAGACCGCCCGACGAACGTCGCGCTGCCCTTTTTTACTGGAATGATTGTATTACAAAAAGCAGTGAAACGACGATAATTTTGTGGATACAAAAAAAATTAAAATAAGGAAATGATGCAAATACCCAAATAGTTGATATTGATTTTTAAGGTAGGACATTTTTTAAGGTAGGGCATTGGACAGTTTAAGGTTAAAAGTGCCCCTAAATGCCCCCTCCTAGCTACGGCCGCCCCGTGTAGCATGTAGGAGACGTGAGATTTACCGGGGACTAATTTAATTTTTCAATTTTCAATTAGATTTGGTATCTATCAACTTATTTTTTTTTTGATCGGAACTCTATGTTCGATTGATTCCGCGATAATTTTTGCCCGGACAAAATAAAAACTTGGCATGGCCTATTGAAAAAATTAAATTAAAGATGTCTTAATCAAATATTTTATGCAGAAGCCTCTGAAAAGTTAAATAATATTGCTTATATCAATTTTTAAATAAATATGATTTAGATTAGGAAAGGTCGTTCTTAGCTATAGGTATACATACATATAATTGTTGCTGTATAGCTCTTTTTGTAATTGCTCTTCTGCTTGCTCCACATAGTAAATAACTTCTATTGTAAGTTTTTGAAAATAAAATACGTAGGTAGGAAATAAATGGATATCTATCTTGACGGCCAAGATTTCATTCTGGAAAAGGCTTCTAATTCACTGCTGGTTGATTGAACATTTTTTCAATTTTAAAGAAAAAAAAAACTTAATTAAATCCATCTCTAAACGAAAACAATCAGGACAACTCAATCAACATCAACCATATAGACAACGAACAGTTACCAATTTCCTTGTGGCAAATGGGACGGGTTAGATAATGGGAAATCAATTTTTGCTCTTTTCATCAATTTGAAATCCATTAACCTAAATCCTAAGCAATCAACTGACGAAATTTCTATAACTTTTTTTTCATAGCAGTCGAGTAAATGCGGATTTTCTAAATCATACGGAAATCTCAAAAAATGATCCGTTCCCGATTCAGATTTAGAAAAAAATTTAATAGGGTTATCTAATAGTTGTATTAGAATAAGTGTGGTACTTGACCCATTAATGCAAATTGACTCTGATCAAATTAACTGAAGGCTAAGAATGTTAGTGCATGCAATTAATTTTTCGAGTCAGAAAATATTTTTTTATCGGAATTGTTAAAGAAAATGTTTGGTATTCATAAGTCACAAACTATTTTTTCAAAAATAAAATTATGTGGGACATGGTTCACAATGTCCGAGTAAAGTCCACAATAAAAAAAATATTTTTAGATATATAACCTTTTCAGGTGGGTCTACATCTGTGATATTTTTTCTTAAGGACCTATGCCAGTATTAATGTATTTTTAACGGATTAGAAATTTACTCAGTCATTATATGAAACAGACCCTACTTATAGACAAAATTATTGAAGCTTTTAAATGAAACAACAAACATTTGAGAGTAAGCTACCACCAAGTAGATTTGTATAGGCTGATGGGGCTTAAGTTATTGCACGGCTCCTAAACTACGAATTTTGATTTTTATTGTAAACATTTCGTTCTTGTGAATTCTGAATTTTTTGTACATAAATCTTTGCGCCAATTCTTTGTATGTCCTTAAACAAATAAGTTCAAAATTTCGGCAACTACTATACTTCATCTGGCCTTCATGCTTGGGCGGAGGTTTAAAAATAGCGATTCTTACAATTTTTTTCAGAGGTATTATTCTGTAATTCAATCTTAAAAACAAGAATAGGAATAGGTGCTCTATCGTTTTCCTTAAGCTCTTATAGACTATTAAATTTAATATGCTCAGATTAAGGTTGCGGCTACGTCCAACGCTAGTAAGAGAGTGCCTTAGTTGGCGCTAGCAGGCTAGTAAATCTAATGTATAGATAATCATTAACGTGGCTAAAGATCAAGCAAGTTGCTTTTGCGCTAGATCAAACTCGTTTGATTTTCAAGCTTACTAGCGCGAACAGCTCTCTTTTTAAATTCTAAAGTGCTTTGCATATGAGACATGAGCAGTAAACTGGGAATCGGGAAAGATAGCATATTTTATCATTTCATTCACGATTGATCGCTGACATAAATTGCGAATTGTCATGAAACATAAGCAAAAAAAAAATAAAAGTTTGAGTTTTAATTCGATCGAATTTTCTATTCGCCAGTTTGTGTAATGCGTCCTTTTGTTGTGGATTGCGAATTGACGTTTCGCAATTCGCAGAAGAGAAGTTGTTGGTCGCGTAAATAACATTAAAATATAAAATTTTGTACTTTAAACAAATTTCACGCTATGTTTTCTATTTAATTTTTTTAATTTGTTCATGTTTTCACTACGTAACTTTATGACGTAGTGAAAATATGAACAAAAATAACTAATATTGGCTGTAGAAATTGTTTTAAAAAATTTAGTCGCATTCGTAGGTCGCAGATCATGTGCAAAGCACTTAAATGTGCTCTCCAAACAAACTGCAGCAGCAAATACTAAGAAATCTGAATCGAACTAGCACGAAAAATCATTCACGCACTAGCGCAAGCTAGCGTGAACGAGCGCTACCAAGCGCACTTTCTTACTAGCGTTAGACGTAACCGCAGCCTATAGTCCAGTCATATTAGACATTTGACTTCGGAAAAATTGCCGGAAAGCTAGATTTTGGCATACAGCCTTCCGATGGTGTTATTAAAGAACTGTAAAAAGTCCCCATCGATAGGAGTACCGCTAACAATTTTACGGGGAGTTAAAGGCCCCCCGAAATGTTTTTTTAGCAATATCTCCCTAACGGTACCTTGTACATAAAAAATGTTAATGACAAATTTGTAGCTTAGAAAATTTATTATTACACTTATTATGACACTTTTCTTCATTAAAATAACGGTTTTCGAAATAATTCAATCGGTAGAGTTAATGGTTTTATTGTCACATTCAAAATGTACCCTTTTCCACACTACCTTTGAGGTTGAGTAAAAGGTGCGTTTTTTACTAAAGTAGACTTGGTTATTTGCAATTTTCTCAAAAACTAGAAGACATTTAGGCATCTAGTTTTTGGTGTTTGATTAAAAATTATTAGGAGCATTGAATCTTAAAAACAAAAATAGTACTTAATAACGTACAATTTTGAAAAAAAAATAGTTTCAATACAATTTTTTCATTATTTTTTCAAAAATTTGAGTTTGAAAATAGTTTTTGTCAAAAACTATTCTCTAAAATAATTTGAATTAAAAAGTATATAAAAGAGCAGACTTTCAGCTTTAAAAAACAGTGTAAAGTGACACTGTAAGTATTGCCGTTGTCTTTAAATGATCTCTTTTCTATTTCTAGTCAATTGTTTAGAATATTGCCCCTCCCGACTAAACAGGGGGGAATAGAACACCCCCCTCATACAATTTTTTGTTTTGTTTTGACTTAACATATACGATTTAGGTTTTTTTTTCATCACATTCAAATCATCCTGTATATTTATGTGCATTCTACATTTGTATAGAAAACTGAAAGCCTTAACTCTACCAATTGAATTATTTCGAAAACTGTTACTTTTATGAAAAAAAGTGTTATAATCTTTTTTGTAGGAAATTTTTTAAGATACAAATTTGTCATCAATATATTTTCTGTACAAGGTACCGTTAGGGAGATATTGCTGAAAAAACAATTTTGGGGGCCTTTAACCCCTCCTTAAAGTTGTTAGCGGTGCTCCTATCGATGGGGACTTTTTACAGTTTCTTAAGAACATCATTAGAAGGCTGTATACCAAAATCAAGCTTTTTGGCGATTTTTCCGTAATTTGGATGTTTTATGTCTAATATGACTGGACTACTAAGGTTTTTAAAAAAATCATTTTTGGGGTGTCAATAATTGTGTGAAAAATTTAGAGTGCCAAAAATTGTATCTTACCAATCTTTAATTAGCAAATTGATTTTTTAAGACACATATATTCGAGGATCCTAGAAAACGCTCACTGTAGGCTGAATTAATTTAAAATAAGTTTCAGAATCCAAAGAACACAGCTGTCAACTTTATAATATAATAATCCATTTATTTTGAATTGATAAAATCTAATTCGAGAGAAAATATTTCAAAAAGGATTATCTGTTAAAATAAGTATTGAATTATTGTAGAAATCAATACAAGATTCGTTAGTGCCTTTGTGCGCTGTGAAAAAAATAATCTAATTATTATTTTCAAAGAATATTTTATGATTTTATTATTGAATATTCTATAAAATACATTTGGATATTATATGTCCAAATCGATAAACCAATACATCTATACATAAATTTAGTAGGTACTTACTTATTGCGGTCAGCAACAAAATTCTGTATTTGCACAAAATTAAGGCCATTCGATTTTTCGGTCAGTGAGTACCTACCTACTAGTAGAGCCTGAAAACTTGCCCACCGACGGACGACAATGACGATATTTAATCCCCTTTGTGAATTATTAATTTGCGTATTGCATTTTTCGAGAGGAAATAATAAAATCGCGTTATGAAAAACAGCCTCCATTCGCTGAACAAATATTCATTCAACTAACGGTACACTCGAATGTATTTTCTGAAAACAAAAAATGGATAAAAGGATTTTATTTAGGTTTTCATTTTCCTTTTATATCGGACTCACAGATCCTGAGTGCAGTCAATTAAAAGGTACTTTGAATGTACCTATACCTTAACAAAATAAACTTTCAAAGCAGTATAGATTAAGTGGATTTTCTTCTAGGTATTCAACATTCAAGTATGGATGAGGTTCTTTGGTCAAAAGGTTAATTTTTTTATTTTGTATGCATGTTTTGGTCCTTAAAGTTTCTTTATGTTTACAAGTAAAGTTCTTTACTTTTACTTAGCTTAATTATAATTTCATGACCTTTTTGTTTTATTATAGCCAACAAAGTGAGAGAAGTCTTAGGTTATTGGATCATTTCCTTTTTTTGCGGCTCTATTTCAATGAGAAAAAAAAAATATTTTTCTTACGACACGCGAAGTTTCGGGTTGGTACGTTTACCCTCCTAATCATGCAAACAAAATTACCCCAAGTGTATTGTTCAAAAATTCGAAAAATGTATTCTTTATACATTGAAGTTTCTTTTGTTTACCTGATGAAGGTATGAACGACTTGACTGATAAAGTCATGTGTTCACAAATATTGCACTCGAGATTTTCATCAAACTGGAAATAACGATGATATGCGGAAGACGAACAAAGTGGGTCCTGCAATTGTACCTGTAGGTCTTGTCTATACCTTGGCCTACAGCGACTGAACCAATTTTCTTAAATTTTATCACGGTCCGGTGGCCTTTCAAATTGGATACTTTTTTTTGCGAGTATCCCATGAATGAGGTTCCCAAAATCGCTAATGTCCTTGAAAAACTTTAACCTTTTTTATCAAACATTTTTTCAAGTCTGCCCACTTTCTGAAAATAGTTGAAATTTTATGACCAAACCTTTTAGATGGAACATTTTTTTGGCGAATATCATCCCTATTTCAGGTGCTTAAATTCCATAGCCTCCTGTTGTGAGTAAAAAGGATCTGCGTTACCGACACTCTTTGTCCACTTTTTTACTAATTTGCTTGATTATATCGGCACTTTCGAATTTGCTACTTGTTAAACGAAAACCTAATAACTATTTAATAATTAAAAATGGCAATTCAGTTGAAGAAATTTTATGTACATGAATTTCAAAAATAATTTTTTCAAAACACCGCTCCAAAGATTTTTGAAATTTGCTGTGCATGATTTCATATTTTCAAGAAATCAGTTTGCATTCTTCATTTTGAGATTGTAAAGATTTCTTCATTTTCTTTTCTACATATATTCTCTAATTAATTATATCAATAAATATATATTTTTTCATAAAAACCCGAAATTGCGTACTTCCTGAATTGAGTTTTTTTCGTATGCACAATAGCATATGGGCTGAATAATATCCGATTTGCATGGAAATTCTTTTGTTGGATTCGCATTAAACCAGGTACATACTATGGAGCTGAAAATTGAAAAATTTTATACCGCGAACTTCACCTAAAAATACGCAATTTAAGGTTTCGCGATTTTTTATTTTTTTCAAGGTTATGCGCGAACAAGAAATTTTCCATGTAAATAAAGTGTATTGAATTCAGTTTCATTCCAAAAGAGTTGAATGATGTTCAGCCGAGTAATGCGCGTATGAGTAAAATATAAATTCAGAAAGTATGCAATTTCAAGGGGTGTTCACAATTTTCCGTAGTGTGTGATTCTGGTGTGTTAATCTGGTTATATACCAATCCAGAAAAAGAATCTCCATGTAAATCGGATGATGCTTTTAAAAATATATAATTTAATTGGTGCTTCAACCAAGGAGAATCAGTGTCTATAGTGTTTTAGAAGTTTCAACTAATCCTGGGGTATGTGTTTTTGGCAGGAATGGAGGTGATTTAATTAGGCACAGAGTTTATTTATTTAATTAGGTACAGAATATGCTTTAAACTTTTAGAGAATTTGAGGTATAGTACCTACTCGTAGAGTATTTTCGTTTTTATGCGGCATAGTAATGAGTCGCGCGACTTCGGAGTACCACCCCGACGCACTAACCATTACTTACACCATGCCATGGACTACAGCTCAATCAATCAAGTTGCTACGAAATAATTTATTACTGTATCAACAATCCCACGCAAGGTACTCTATTTAAATCAGATTTGCTCAGTGTTTCACTTTTGAAGAATTTCACTCAATATACTTTTTGTATTGCACTAAATGCTTTTTGGTGGTTTGCCTATTTTGTAGAGAATTTTGATTTCAAAGACCCAATAGTAATTCTTAAACATTTTTACATCAACTTTTCGGGACATAATACCAAATCCCAAAATCCCGAATGCCAGAAAATGAGAATCCCGAATCCCATAATCCCGAATGCCAAAATCCCGAATGGAAAAAATCCCGAATTGGCAAAATCCCGAATGCCAAAGTCCCGAATGCCAGAATCCAAAATGCCAAAAAATCCCGAATGCATTCAGGATTGAAACCCAAATTTCAATAATTTTTTAGTAATTTTCAGTACCTTTTAAGAAATCGAGCTGTTTTGTTTGGCTTTGACTTCTGTTCAGTTTTGCTGTTTTGAGAATCATTTTCGTTCCTAAAAAACTTATAAACAAAACAAAACTCAAAAATTCAATATACCTAAACTATTTACATTTAACACAAAAATTAAAAATTAAATTCACATTTTTTTTTAAGAAAATTATTTTTTTAGGAAATAGCAGTCAATGATCTATATTTTTCAAAGAAATCAACTTTTTCTATATCTAAATGTCAATCATTTTATTACAAAAATTATTTAAAAAAATGCCTTTAGGCTCGAAGTTCTTCAACTCATTTTAAATATAGAAATCAACTAAGTAGTATCTACCAATAAGCAGAAAAACTAGCATTAACAATGAAAAAAGTGTATTTTTAAGGCTAGAAATAGAATCCCGAATGGCTCCAAAAAAAAGTATTGATGCCATTTTTGCATTCGGGATTTTGACATTCTGGATTCTGTCATTCGGGATTCTGGCATTCGGGATTTTTGACCTTCGGGATTTTGTCCATTCCGGATTCTGTCAATTCGGGATTTTTGGCATATTCCAGATTTTGACATTCGGGATTTCGTACCCAAAACCCAACCCTTTTTTCAGTAAAACTAGCTTTGAAGAAAGTCAATAATATGGTCGTATAGTTGTTTTTTTTTTTTTTGTAATAACGAGAGCCAATTTCTTTGTTAAATTTTAATTTATTTTAAGCATGCCAAAAACCATCAATCTAAACATCGTACATTTTTAATTTTGTGTCTTCAGTATTAACATTTTAATTAAAACTCACCTTCCCACAATAAATGCATTCCATTTATTATAATATTCTTTATCTTTTCTTATTAAACTCAAAACAGACCACTGTGTGCAAAGCGAACCGCTGAGGACCGAATTAACCTGCTAAAACTACTCAAAGATGGAGCGATCTTCTGTTCGGAACGTTATCCAGAAGATGCTGAGGACATTGATTTGGAAATAAATAATCGTGATGTATCACCTACCGCCGATAACACACCCCCGATGACAATCGAACTTCACCAACATCATCATCATCATCAACAACAGAATCAACAGAAAAAATTTTCAACCACAGCCTCAAAGTCCGACATTTGACTACCAATAATATCAACAATAACATGAGATTTAGAGAATGTTTACAAAGACAAGGGTTGATATACAACAGCAACAGCAACAACAACAACAACAACAACGATCGATGATTCGACGAAGGCTTCTTGTCTTGAGTAAGATATCAAATTTAGTTATTTAAGATTTAAATTTAAGTTTTTTACTTTAAAAAGTATTTTTTTAATAAAAATTTTAATAAATAAATGTGAAAGAGTTAAAGTTCAACAAAGTCATCTTTATTAGTGAGAAGATAAATTCGATTTAACAAGAGGAAGCAACTACATACATGCCAATTTATAACAAATCTTTTAATTCGAATATGTGCCCAGTTTCACAGTTGAAGAAAAGTAACACTTAAGTGGCCAATATGGGAGAAAAAGGCTCGATATCTCAGTGCACGCTAACCCGAATGAGTGGCACTTAAGTCACCCATGTTGGTCACTTAAGTGCCACTTACTTAGACGGTCGAAATAAGCCTAATGTCCCAATATGGCAAACTTAAGTGCCACTTATTTCGGTATATGCACTATGAAACTGGTCCTTAATGTGGTTCTGCAGACCCAAGGCTCTCCGCCGCGCGCCGTCGCGCCAAGGCTGTTTCACAATGCGACAAGAAGACGAGACGTCAGCGTGACCAGATCTCTTCGCAGTTGTCCTCTTTTAAAAACGAGTTTCAAACAATGAAATAATACATAATAAAGTATTTCTCGTCGTCACGTTGCGTCTTTTTTTCAGAAATACTTTATTATGTACTATTTCGTTGTTCTGAGCTCGTTTTTATGAGAGAACAACTGTGAAGAGATCTCGTCACGCTGACGCCTCGTTTTCTCGTCGCATTGTGAAACAGCCTTCACCTTTCGACACAAGAAGTTTTTTTCTGCAAACCACGCGAAGCTTGTTGAATATTTCAAACTATTAATTGCGAAAAACTGGTATAACAGTTTTAAATTGGCATGTATATAGTCTGGTCTCTTAAAATAATGTCTTATGGAAAAAAAGTAGGTAGATAGAAGGTATTTTATTCAAAAATTTTACAAATTATTTTTCATTTGGGTATACTTTTTTGTTCCTCTGAAAATAAATGGATTATCTTACGCGTATGTATTGTGTTGTGACAGAGATCTTGCCAAGCCTTTCCTAATTTTTTATTAGTGACCAAACTACCTAGACTATTGTCACAGACCGATTTATATTTTGAAAGTGTTCCAACTTAAAAGCCGATACACAATATAATAATTAAGAAAAAAAAATTAGTTGAATAGAGAATTTTGAATAGCAATATTTTTTCAAGTTTTAAAATATTGCAAAAATATCCTTATAAGCTTAAGAATTAAAAGTATCTTAAATCACTCTTTGGATTGATCTCTTCCTGTTTTATCAAGCCCCGTCAAAATAATTTTAGTAATTTCGAAGATTATCCCGGACAAAAAGGCAGACATACCTACAAAAATTTCAAACATGGTGGATTAAAATCTGAGAGAGCATGAAAATGATCGTATGAACTCAAATAAATACAATTATTTTAAAATAACCGACAGACATTCCAATTTATTATAAAACTATACTAAAACGTACAGGTGAATAAGTGTATGAATTTTATTTCAGAAATTGCAAGAAATTCCAAGTTATAACACATTTTAAACAACAATGGGTGACATGCATACAGGTGACTTAATTAAATGTTTGTACGAGCAATGGATGCATCCATCATCTGATGCATCTGGGGACAATTAGTCTTGAAATATTCAGAATGTATTTTAAAAATTACTGTACTGTTGCTTGAGTAAGAAATTCATTGTTTTAACTTAATTAAAATGTCTGATGCCAATGGAGTTATATTCGTACATTGGGCTTACGTATGTCTACGCTAACTGTTACAGAAACTGAGTGACAATGTAATCGGAGGTCTTATAACGTTTTTCAGATTCACAGTGTATAGTTTATATGACTTTTTGTGTGGGGATTAAATGATAGGTTCAGGTGGTATATGTTGAAGTACACACTTGATATGGCTGTTATATGCACAATTTAATATTAACAGATTCATTCAGTCGAAGCAATCATTGCTTTGAAATTAATGTATAGATGTGCTTTATGGAGGTATAAACGGTAGGATCATTTAAGTGCTTGATACTATAATTTAGTGCATTGAAATTGGATTATATCGGATGTAATTGGTGCGAGTTAACGTATCTATAGGTATGCGTTTTTTATTGATAAATGTATAGGCAGTGCAGCAAAATTTTACACAGTAGACAACAACAAAGGAATAGTGTCGATAATTTAGTCAGAAAATTAATTGTATAAGTGCATATAATAGTCGAGATTGGAATAGTTTGACACTCCGACTTATATTTTTTTTGGCAGGCTTATAACTCAGTACACGTACACGGTTCGGGAGAAAAACGACACAACTCAATAGATATCATTTTCCAAAATGGGAAACACAAAATTGAATTAAAATTTTAAGTTCAATTAATTTCTAAAAATATCAAGACCACTTACTACCTCATTAAGTTCCAAACATTATAGTAGAGTCTGGTATTTTCCCAAGTTTTACTTTTATTGACTTTTTGTTAATTTTAGCTCAAAAATTTCATTTGTTGAGTCGTGTCGCTTTTCTTCCGTACCGACGATATAAGGCGTTTTTCATTTTTTAGTTCAGAGTTTGTTCAGAGCAGAGCACTGAGTAGACTCTAAGTCCGGTATTAGGCGTGAATGAAGTGCAAAAGAGAAAGAAAGAACGAAAAAATGAAACAGAAATAAATTTATCTGAACACGCACAGGTAGAAATTTCCTTGCGTGTTTTTGACGTTTCTCTTTCTACTCTTTCTTTGTTTTCTAGATTTGCTTTATTTCATTTTGGATGTTGATGAATGAGCACAGATTAAAATGGCTGAGGAATTAACGTCCGAGCTAATTTTGAATTATGAAATGCACCCCATTCCCATTTGTTAGATCTTCGGCTTCCATTTTTGCTATCAAAATTAATTTTTTGTTGAAAATAATACTGGGCAAAGAAAATTAAATGAATAACCTGTCAAATAAACGCGCAGTACTAAAATGAGAAAAAGGCTTCGTGTAATAACATGCGCGTCACGGAATGAATGTTCAAAAGAAAATAACCAACAGTTGCGCGTTAAACTCACGCGCCGTGTAATACCGGACTAAGCGAATGGTGCAAAATCCCCTTTCACATGAAGATACTACTTGCTGGTGATTTTTTTGACGTTTTCTTTAAATTTCCTTAACAATCTCTTGTACCTTTCACACGCAAGCAACAAAAACCCGGAGATTTTCTTTATTTTCCTTTTAAACTACCTTGGTTGAACGCACACAAACGTAGCGTGAAGAGAAACGTCAAAAAAATCTCCTGAATTTGTTGACCGGGGAGATTTCATTTCCCCCTCTTTCTTCCTGCCCTTCTCGCCTATGAACTTATTGTTGCCGGCAACTCAGTTGCCCTGTGTGAAAGGGGACAAACTCTGATCAGAGTAAGTTTAGAGCACTCCGATTTAATTATGAAACACACCTGAGCACTCAATTGTCATATCTGTCAAATTATATGGAAACTGTATGAAGTTGGCCGCGCTCAAAAGAAACACATTTTTGTTTGACAGTTCGGGCTCATCTCTGAACTGCTCTGAACCGAAAAAAAAAAAAAAAACGCCTGTAATATGTATGTACCTTAGTATTTTACTTTAAAATTTTAATGTAACACGATGTGCATTTATAGCTAGCTTTTTGATTGGAAAATTAACTTAAATATCATTGTTAAGAAAGCAACTTCTCGACTTTCTCAGAAAATCCAAATCATTAAAAAAAGGAAAAAACAATCGAATTGTATAAGATTATCTTTGCTGCTGATATGCGGCCTCAACTTCTACAGCAATACATACATACAAACATTCTCTTTTTCCTATTACTCAAACTTCACATTGAAGCTCCGTATACTTTCAAAACTACAGCTACATTTTCCCACGTCCACGGTCCAAGTAGCAATAAAATTGTCTAATTTGAAAAAAAGGTAGGGATTTATATAGACAAATTAAATACTTATATGTACGTGAAATAATAAATCAAATTCTTGCATGAATCACGGCAAAAGTTCACATTTTTGATTCCCATGGAGACAGTTTTATAAATAAAAAAAAAAAAATATCATCCGTTGGATAAGAATTTTTGTGTATTTTTTTAAGAAAAACAATTTTATCATTAAAGATATTCGCAACACGTTTCTTATTTGAATTTCAAAAATACAAACAAACATACACGTTTTTGTATTCAAAAAAAAATAGCATCAATCAATAAAAAAAAAATTCCTGTAGAAAGGCACAAAGACACGTGTGACATTGAAATAATAACACGAATATTATACAAAATCCCAAAAACACATCACAAACTTGACGGTGTCTCTGGTGACCATAAATCTTAAAGACATGTATTGCAGGATATTACTTGGTACCTTTGGGTATACCTTTATCTACAATACAATCATTGTCAATCTAATTTAAGATAAGAAACCATGCTCACATGTGTACATATAATTACCTTGAAAGAAAATTTGTCTTTGGCAATGATATCATATCATTGTCACCAGGCACACAAAATATGTACCTAATACAAGTCCGTTTGAATTGATGTTACCCCTGACAATTAAGGAGGCTTTTTTGAATTGAAATCGAAATTCAGACAAGATATGTATGTAGACGTGGTACATAATATCTGGTTTTATTTTTGTGTTTATCCATATCGATTATAAAACAGCCCCACTCAAATAAAAACTAACCAATGAAGATGTATGATGAATGATGACGATTAAATATACGATTTTTGAAGAGGTATGTAGTTGTATAAAATGGATTACAAAATAATCCTTATGGCTTAGATAGAACTGCTGATGTATCAGGATAATAGACATATGTGTCACACCAGTGTTCTAATTCTAATCGGATTTAACAGGAATGGAAGGCTGTGATGATGATATAAACTGATGTTCTGGGGAATTATAAAAGAGCTATAGTCTTTATTGAGAACAATACAAATATTTTCATTTTGTAGAATTTCAGCTCTTTGAAGTCCTTGAAATATATTTTAAGCATTATTTATATTACGCTTTCATTATTACCACGTTTTCGTTAGAGTTGAAATGAGGTAAATTGGCAAATTAAAGACGAAGTGTTCACATTTCAAATTTCCTAATTTCGTTTGACAGTCCAGACTGTCAATCGATTGTTTTTTGTAGTTTTATACATTTAATTCTGTCCTTTTAAATGCCTTCCACTTTGAATAGATGCCATTTGGGTCTTGGGTGTGTCCACGTAATTTCCTTCTAAATTTCCTGAAATTTGGTTGAAATTGCCTTATTTGGAAATGTGAATTTGTATGAGAAATGTTATGATTTTCAATCGAATTTGGAAATTTTCCACGAAGTTACCTCATTTTCTCTAATGAAAACGTAGGAATTAACGAGGAATCCCCAGCTTTTTCATTAAGGAACGGAAATACACCCGAGGAATATGAGGTGAATCCATCGAGGAATTTAACATAGGAATGTCATTGCCCATTGGCGTTCACCAAGTGACTTTCTTGGTGAATATTAAGCAGTGAAATCACTAGGTAGGTGTAACTTGGTTTTTATTTAATAAAAAAAATATTATATTTGTCAAGGTTTACAATAGATAATCGATTACGTTGTCTAAAGTAAAATAAAAAGTTAGATCACTTTAGTAACAATTAGAAAGGTTTTTTTCAAAACTTGGACGGCTATCTAAAGTTAGGCAGTGTTTATTAATACAACCTATTATGTTTGATGAAAACTAGCATGAATATAAAGTAGTGAAATCACTAGGATAGTATGTCATTCTTTTTCGCTGAAAAATGCCATATGAATTTTCACTTATGAAATCACCTTTAGGTGTAATTCGTTTATTCATAAATGAGTAATATTTGATGAGTTATGTAGTGAAGTCTATAATCACGAGCTTCTTATTTGAATAAAAACAACTAAAACAACTGTTCTCATTCAATAAGTTATTATTTTTATTAATATTTATTTTAAATGAAAAAGATGGGCGATTGTGCCATAAAAATTTACAGTATGTATATGTCGAGTTTTTGCAACCTCCGTAGAATTTTTTTTTTCAATTCGACCGCTGCTGAGGAAAATATTCTAGAAGAACAAAAGGATTATTTATGAAATATCAAATAAGTTGGAGTTTTTACTCTAGCCATAATAAGCTTTTATTTTACAGGTATTAAACAAAATTCAATGTTAAGTCAAACAAATACTCATCGCACCCTCACCACATGAGGCAGAGGGGAACTTTGGCCTCTTTTAATTAAAAGTGAAATCTACTTATTTCAGAAGTTAAGGCTGATTTGCAATGCGGCGTTGGGCTTCGCTTTGACAGATTTTTCTTTCAACGCGAAAGCTCACACATAGCAGATAGCAATTTAAGCAAATTGTTTACAATGACGCGTTGGGTATTATGTTACGATTTGGCACCTATTAGCATGTACACAAACCAACGTAACATAAGCTACCTCAACGTTAAAGTTGAAAAAAATCAACTTTAGCGTGCGTTTTGACAGTTAAACTAATTCCTGTCGAATTTCTTTCAATAAAAAAATCGATTTATTTAGAAGAAAAAATCGGTTTTTCTGGACAAATTCCTTTTATTGAAAGAAAAAAATCGATTTTGTTTAAAAAATAATGGAATAGTTTGTTGAAAGGAATTCGAAATTACAGTTATGTAGGTTCATTTTGATTTTCAGGTTCTCTTCAAGTCGTTTGTCATGTCGACGCGTTCGTAAACGTATACGTAAACGTATACGTTAGCGTCTCTAACGCAAACGCGCCATTGGAAATCAGCCTTTAATAATAGCTCATTTATTAGGAGTATGCATCTCTATTACTTCGAGCTTTAACTTGGCAATTTAAAATGCAAGCGAGTTATTAAATAGAAAAAAATGGCGCCTTTTCTTTAACCTAAATGAGTTAAATAATATTTTGTTTTAACGTTCTGTCTTCTTCTTATTTATAGCTTCAACGAAAAAGAAAACTTTGGGTACTTACTTCAAGTGAGAATAGAACTATTAATATACTTTCGAGGTTAAAGAAAAGTTGAAATTTCTCTGAAATTCGAACGCAAAAGTTTCTCTTCGTATGGTAGTGGCATAGTAAAATATTTGAATGTGTTAACTCTTCTTTAGGATTGATGGTTGTTTGTTGCTGATGGAAGTAATTTGCTTTGTCTGATTCCATTCTAAATGTTTTTTTTTTTTTTGAGAAAACTTTTCTTTTATTGAAAGTTTTTACTGAAAGAAAATTTCAATGACACACTGAAAAGCTATAGGGAAAAGGTGAATGTTTGATGGTTAAGAAAACTTTTAAACTTGCTTCATTTAAAAAGTGTCTGAAACTTCTTTGAATAAGGTTTATTTGTTATTTTGACAAAATAATTACCAAGCATACATATACTATACAGATAATTGGCAGACATTTAGTTCGGTTAACATTTTTTATATCAACAGAAAAAAGATGTATTAACAGGGTGTCCCGCGGTCGGCGATGCAGACGTAAATTATTGGTTCCTGAGGTCATTTTAAGTCGATTTTCTCGTTTTCGCTTCCTTTTCAACTTACATATAACGTGTTTTTATAATTTCTGGTTTCGTTTCTTGAAGTGGCTCTAATTTTGCCGAACTGCAACCGATTCGTGATTTTTTTGTATCTACACAAGAGCAGTTAGGACCTTTTACCCGCTTTTAACTTTTAATGCGGGTAACGGTTTTCCCGGAACTCGTTATGAAACCCATTTGTTGGTATTTTAAGGTTGTTTTTTTTTTGATTTTGGTATTATTTTTTTTTTTCACAAAAATACGTGTTTAGTAGGTATCACTTTTTCAATTTTATTTTAAAAGCTCAATTTATTCTCTTAAAATTTAAAATTATTAATAAAATAAAAACAAAATAACAAAACTTAAGAAAATTATAAGTTATATTTTTTTTTTTAATTTTTTTTCTACGCTTTGTCTATGCGTCTATTGAGTGTTGGAAAAACTCAATAGACATAGTTTTGTTGGTTTTTATTCAAATATAAATCAAGTTAGAGCCTAAACCGTTGGGTCAATTAACTTTAAATTTGGTAGGGACCATTTTTATGTCATTCCATTAAACGAAAATTTAGTTTTTTGTGTTAGAATTTTTGTTCCATTTTGGATAGTTAATAATTGATGCCCGTGAGTAGTGAAATGATCCTCACCAATGATCAGCAATAATTGCACTATTACTAAGGAGAATTCTTATAATAAGAACTAGTTAAAGGTTTGTAGACAGGGGTGATAGAATCTTGAAATTTGTATAGCTTTTACTAAAATATTCTAGTGTTAAGCGATATTTAATCAAACTAATTGAAGTTTAAGCTGAAAAAAAAAAAAAAAACAAAGTAAAGCTAAAGGAATCTAGCGTAGCTATTATTAAAGACCATCTTTCACTAGATAGCTTAAGTATTAGCTTTTTGTTTATTCACAAGAAAACAAATAAAATTTGTTGCACCTGAAGAATTAAAAGAAAACATTTAAAAATATTCCGCACATTCAACTTACTTATTTTTCTTTCAATGAATTTTAATCCTTCAGCCGTCTTATCTAATAAACTAATTAAGATTGAAAAGAAGAAGTAGCTACCTTTGAACTTTAGTTTCTTTTAAGGATAATTGGCTATGGCAAAGTATTGACCTTTGGATACTTTAAAGGTCAATGACAAGACATTTATTGAGAAGGACATAGGTACATAACATATATAGAGAAGAAAACAACTATATATATGTATATCAATTGAAAAAGTTTGTCTTCAGTCAGGTTGATTTTGAAATTTATTTTAATATTAACTCTGCAATTTTTTCTCATCACAATAAAAAAAATAAATAAATTTGATGGCACAACAGCCCATGAAGAACTAGGGCCTAGTGACTTACAACTCTCAACCATTCCTGTGTGCGTTACAGGAATGGAGGGGACCTACAGTTTATTGCCGAATCCGAACGGCTAACGAGCGGCACTTTTCTGTGACAGGAGATACTCTTGGAGGATTTGTCAATTCCTCGCAAGAGGCAGTAGCCGTTTTTCTTTTAAATAAATAGGTGGCGAGGCTGGGGATCGAACCTTAGACCTCTGGCATGACAGTCCATCGCACTAACCATCACGCCACGGCTACTACAATACTTCTACTTCTCATCACAATATCGTAAGAAAATCCACATTTTTAGAGGAAAATGATATATGTTTTATAAATATTTTTAAAGAATAAACTTTTATTGAAATTATTTTTAACCAAACCAAAATTGGCAGTGAAAAATCCCATTTAATATTAAACAGCTATAGAAAACATTTATATGATTAAAAATTAAAAGGAAATCAAAGTTAAACATGGAAGGGTAAAAGAAAAGAAACAAATAAAAAAAAATTGCATTTTTAAAACTTATGATACTAAAAAACATGTTAGAAATAATATATACGATTTATAAAAAAATATTTCTTAAAAATAAATAAAATAAATATGGAAATGAAAATAAAAACAAAACAAAATACACATTTTAAGACTGAAAATGAAAAAAAAAATAAAAAACAAAAAAAATTGAGAATTGAAAATGAAAAATAGGAAAATTGTGTTCTTATTTAATAATTGAAAAAGTCATCGGGTTAAACTTATTTCGTAATGCATTGACCTAAAAGAACAGCAAAACATGGCTTAAAAAGTTTTTTTTTTTTTTTATGAAAAAGTATTTTTTTTTAAAATAAATATTTAGATTATTTTATATTTCAAAAAATATGCTTAGATTTTATATAAGGCATGATGATATAAAATATCCAACTGAAAAAAGCATGAATGTCAAAATAACTGCCAATATTAAGTTTAAATAATTTAAGTTTAGTTAGACAAAAACAAATCTGCAGAGTTAATCGAATCATTCAACTTACTAAATGAATCCGTTAGGAACGAAAAGTTTAAAAATATGCTATTAAAGTATTCTTTTTGATAAGATTTCGTTCTCAACTGATACCTTTATTGGGCTGAAAAACAATAAAAATGGTGTTCGATGGACTTATATAAAAATATAATCGTAAAAAGAATCGGTTCAGGTTGAAAATGAAGGATAACATAGACCATAGAGGTTTTAAATTTAAAACCAACAAATTCTTTGCCCTCGCAATTTAGGCATAAAGCCTAAAGTTAACACAGACCAATCACCATCTTCTTAGCACAGTCCGAACTCTTTAACTAAACAAAATTACTCTCATAATTATATGAGTATACATTAATTAAATAGTTTAAATGGCCAAACGATGTTTTTTAAATCCAAACCCAATCTTATATCAAATTCGCAATTTAAAACAACATAATATGTATTTTTCTTAAAAGAAAAACAAAACAATTTCAAATATTAATTGAGTGTTATGGCACAAAAATAAATTTATTGCAAAATATAAATTCATAAAGTTAAACTACGTAAAAAAAAAATGTACTAGATTTAAATGTTTGATGTCACATATAAGATGATTTGCCTACATAGAGACCAAAGTAAAATCGCATTTTCAAACAATAATTATTATTTAAAATAGAGCAATAGTAAAATATATAAGAAATAATAAAAACAAATTTCAACAGCTGAAAATATAAATTTAAAATTTGTAAGAAAAAATGCAAAATGTAAAACACATTACCCGATTTGTCAACAAGAAAAAAAAACACAAAATAACCGCACATTAAAAAAACACAACATATAATTAAAATAACTTCAAACATAAAAACAAAATATTTAAAGTAGGTATATATACAAAAATGAAAATTTATAAAGAGTTACAAAACTAAAAAAAAAAAAATAAACTAATAAAACAATGGAAATGTAAGCAAACGAAAAATGTTAAAATAAAAATCTAGAACGATAATAAACATTTCATTAAAATTTCAAACTGTTGGTTTTATTCCAGATTTTTTTTTCCTTTTTTTTACACAGCGCTAACAAATCTGAAATTTTCATCAAAAAATAATTTATATGGAATTTATATGTTTATTGCGAGGACCGAAAGCAGCTGCATTCTAAAATAAAATAATTGGACCTAAGCTGATTTCAATTTTATAGTTTTTGATTAAATCTTTAATTTGTAAACATAAAATTCATTCAGCTAGCTCTCATATGTGCATTTTATTACAATTCTGTATGAGTCGGAATTTAGCTTAAAACATTGTGTATACACTATTCAGAAAAATTAAGAGAAATGACATTTTGCGTTTTTTTTTTACGGCCATATTGTTGGCTTTCTTCAAAGCTAGTTTTGAGCAAAAACTAGTTCTATTGAGGTTTCGAGTTTTAATTTTTTCACTAATTTTTATTACTTTGACATCTAATTCAAAATATTCATAAATAGTTTGACATCTAAATCAAATCAGTAATTTTTTTTGAGAACATAAAAACTCGAAACTCCAATAGAACTAGTTTTTTCAGTAAAACTAGCTTTGAAGAAAGTCAATAATATAGCCGTTAGTGTTTTTTGCAGAACTATATCTTTCCTAGAAGTGGTCCTATTGAGATGAAACAAAAAGCACTTTAAAGCTCTTTTTATTATCAGATGATTTTTTAGGATACCGATACTGCGCAACGGGAAGAAACAGCTTCAAATTTTATACCTAAAATATCAATGATTTTTTTAAATTTTGTATACCTAAATATCGACATATATCTTCAATAATGTCAAAAGGCGGAAACGCATGCTGATGGTTTCTGATATCTGTAACATAATTTACTGTGCCTACAAATTTCATGATATTCTCAAACATACTTTCCATGCAACTACAAACAATATGCTATTGCAGTAAGACCAGTTAATGCTGCGTTATTTGGAAAATTTATCAGCATTTTTAACATCAATATCAGCAACCTTAATCCCTCAATCAAAACCATAGAATAGAATCTTTCTGCATTACCCAACTACTTTTAAAACTTTAGTATAACCTTCTAATTTTACAGTACCCTGCAACCATGGCAGCAAATTCTCCAACATCAACAACAGAAGTGGGAAACAATCTTTGTTTTGCATTAGTTTTGGAGTTGCTGTATAGGGTAAGTAAAATGATGACTTTGTGTAATAAAAACATTTTGGGGTTGTAAACAAAATTTAAGCTACGAAAAAGTGGGTTTCGACACATCGTCTTTGAGTCGATCTGTGCGTCCGTGACTCCACGGTAAGTTAAGCTAGAGCCTTGATTCAAATTCATTTAAGAGCATTTTGATATGTTTCTCTGGAGAGGAAATTCGATACCTACTGCCTTATTCATAAACAAAAATAGTTATTTCAGCTCTTGTGTTCAGGGAAACTACACCATGGAATAAGAATTTTCCGGACTCAAATTGTGCAGTAAGCAATTGCCTATATTTTGAGTCCGGAAAATTCTTAATCCATGGTGTAGTTTCCCTGAACAAAAGAGCTGAAATAACCAATTTTTTTTATGAATAAGGCAGCTAATCTATAAGGTTTCGGGTTGTCCGAATGTTCTCCAAAACAGCTTAAACGCTTTTGTTTAAACTTCGTAACTACATTTCATGTTTGTAACAAGAAATTCGCACAACGGAAATTGGATTTTGACGTTTTTCGATAAAATTGCCTTATTTTTAAGATATTCACCTATCCCCGTAGCTTTTTAATAGCTGTACGAAATAAAAAAATGCACTTGATGAGTAGTTTTAAATTAAAAGTTTCATTTTTCACTTAATATAACTAATTATACGAATTTCTTTTTTTTTTTTTTTTTTTTTTTACTATTTTAGGTAGGCTTTTTTGGTCAATATGTTTTTTAATACAAATAAAACAAGTCTATTTCATCTTTTCCCAACGTTTCGTTGAACGGTGCAGATAATCCAATAACTATATTTCTGACCGTCATAAAAAGAAAAATAAGGGTTGGTGATGAATCGCCAAAAGACGAAATTTCAAAAAGAAAATCTCCATATGGACAAAATCCCCAAGGACGAACCTATAAGTAAAGGCAAAATGTCCAAAAGAAAATGGTTTAAAGGCAAAATCTTTCGGAGAAAATCGCAAAATTAACTCACACATTTTGATTTTGAAGAAAGTTAAAAAATGTTTTTGATTCGAGTTAACACTTTTAAAGATGTTTTAAATTTTTTTTTTCAATTAAATAAAGAAAAACACAGTTATTCTTTTGTAATTTCATTTTTTTTTTTCAAAAAAAAAATAAAACAAAATTCTAAACAATAAACTGTCTACAAATTGTACAGAACAAGGTAAGTAGTTCAAGTTCAAGTTTCAAGTTCAAATTTATTTGCAGTTTAAATTTTAGGTTATTTTACATTGATTAATTTAAGTTAAGAGTTACAGAACCTCATTCTTTACATCTATAATATAATTATTTTATAATAAAACTTTAGCATTAATACAACGAAAATATATTTAAGGGAAAATACTACAAGAAAAAAACCCTTACATAATACTTAAAAACTAAGATTGCACATAAACCCAATTTTACTAGAGCAGCAAAATTTAAAGATCAAGTATAAGTTCATTATCTGAGTAAGAACATCTTGCAAAGAAATTTTCTTGTTGTTTGTAAAGAACAAATTTAATTGGGTTGACATTTGCTCTACTGTGGAGCCGGGCAGTTGAATAGAACGATGGCAAGCTAAGCATAAGCTTAAGAATTTTATTTTGGCTAATTTGTAATTTTTGTATGTGGGTCTCAGCACAGTCAAACCATACTGGGGCCCCATACGTTAGCACCGGTTGAAAAACAGTTTTAAAAATTAAGATTTTATTATGTATGCTAAGTCTAGACCTTCTATTTATAAACGGATATAAAATTTTTACTAAAAGATTGATCTTATGAATTGTGGTTGATATATGTCTTTCAAAAGTCAATTTTTTGTCAAATATGACACCAAGGTATTTACATTGTTCCGACCATTGTATATCGGTGGAATTTATTTTAATCATAGATTGCGGGAGGAGACTTTGGTTTCTGCGTCGAGTGAACCACATAGCTTGACATTTGTCAGCATTAACTTTTATTTTCCACTTAATAAAGTAGTTCATAAGGGTATCTAGGAAACTTTGTAAACAAGCCAGTGCTTCTTGAGGGAGAACACTTGATGCAAAAAGCGCAGTATCATCTGCAAACATGGCGACTTCAGTATTATTTCCAAAACGGGGAAGGTCTGACATAAAAATATTGAAAAGGATAGGCCCAAGTAGTGAGCCTTGTGGAACTCCAAAATTAATACCGTGCATGGAAGACTTCGCAATTCCGGTTGAAACGAAAAATTTTCGATTTTTCAAAAAACTCCAAACAATGTTGATGAGGTAGTTAGGAAAATTAAACAGAATTAGTTTGAAGATAAGTCCTTCGTGCCACACTGTATCGAAGGCTTTTTCAATATCTAACAATACTAGACCAGTTGAACGTTTTGAATTAAGACTGTTTTTTACGTACTTTTTAATTCTAAGTATTTGATGAGAAGTGGAGTGACCTGCTCTGAAACCGAATTGCTCAATAGGGTATATATTTTTCTCCACGACATGCTTTAAGAGGTGATCCTTTAAGACCTTTTCAAATATTTTACTTAGGGTGCTTAATAAGCTTATAGGCCTATAGCTGTTTGGATTTTCTTTTGGCTTACCAGGCTTGCCAATTGGAATAACTTTGGCTATTTTCCACTGCTCTGGAAAATAAGAGTACATAATAAAAAGATTGAACATAAACGTAAGGTAAGTTATACCTCGTTTGGGTAATGCTTTTAAAAGTCGATTATTGATGCCATCAAGGCCAGGTGATTTTTTAACTTTTAACTCTTTAATTAAATTCTTAACAAGACGGTTGTTTTTGATTAAAATATTTGTTTGGCTAACAGGAGGATTCCTCGCTTCCATTAGCTTATCACTCACAAGATTTTTACTAAATGTTTCTGCCAAAATATTTGCCTTTTCCTCCGGAGTTACATAAACATTATTTTGCACACGGAGGGGAGGGAGATTTGAGCCTTTTTTCTTTATTATCTTAGTGACTTTCCAAAAAGGTTTGGATCCTTTATCAAATCCAGATAGCAAATTGTTCCAGTTTGTATTACGGAAACTTAAGATTTCATTTTTAATTCGATAGTTTAGGATTTTAAGATTAGTTTTAAATGTGTCTAACCTATAACGAATCCACTTCCTTCTCTCAGAATTTCGCAATCGAGTCAAGTATAAAATATTTTCTGGCAGAGGTTTGAGGTTTGAGTTAAGAAATGTATGTTGGGTCTTTGGAATTGATATCTCAGCAGCGCGCTTGATTGTTTGTTCAAATGTATCGGTAACCTGGTCTATCTGTTTTATTGACCGCACACTGCCTAACACTAAGTTTCCCTCGTACAAGTTATCAGATATATAAGACCGATATCGCTCCCAATTCGCAGAAGAATAATTAAAATGGCCATTTGCATTGTTTCTAGAACAATAAGACTGTAGTTGTGTACAAACCGGCAAATGATTTGAACTCAAAGCATTAATAGTTAAGGGTTGAGAAAAGTATAAAGCATTATTTGTTAAAAATAGATCAAGAGTCGAAGGATTTCTCGAGGAGGTACTTGGAATATAAGTTGGTTCGAGAGGATATAATAATGAGAGTGTTTTATTCACAGCGACAATATCGTGAAGTATATTACCCCAACAGTTAGCTCTCAGGCATCCCCATAATTGGTGTCTAGAATTAAAATCACCTCCTATTAAATAATTTGAGTAAGTCCTGATTAGTTTTAATAGATCTCTCTTAAACTTAGTCTTTTTCTCAACACTGCTATTTCCACCAGGAAAATAAAATGAGAAAATACTTAATTTACACGAATCTTGTAAAACTATCTCAACACCTATAGCTTCAGCGATCTCAAGACGAACAGCTGGTATGACTGAATGTCTAATAGATTTGTTTATTACAATTGCGACCCCTCCTCCCTTTACATGTTGCCTATCTAACCTGTAGCATACATAATTGCCATTAGAAAATTTATTTTCGTTTTTAAGCCAAGTCTCTGTCAGTAGAGCAATGTCAATTTTATTATGAATCATGAAGTCAAAAAATTCAGTTTGTTTATTTTGAATGCTTGTAGCATTCCAAGTAATTATTTTTGGGTTTGTGTTCAAAATAATGAATAAACATACTTCACTGCAAGAGTGGTAATAACATTAAATTGATCAGCCTTAGTACGACATGAACTTAATTTAGACATAACATCATTTAGGCCGTGTGTGAATTGGCTTAAAATCGCGTTAAATTTTATCCGAAGATTAATTTTTGACACTAGTGAGGTGAATCCGTACGTAGAAATGTCAAAATTTAATCTAGGATAAAATTTAATCGAAATTTCAAACGAATTCGCACACGGCCTTAGTAAACATGAGATTTCATCAAGAGAAAACAATGCATTATTTGTACTCTGATCTAATAAATTTGAGCTTTTTGCTTTGGTTTTATCAGACAATGAGTGAGTGTTGACTTTATATGATGAATTTGTACTCGACGACGCAGCATGTTGATGGTGAGTTTGGTTTTTGTTAGAAATTTGGGGCAGTTGGGGAAATTCCTCCATGGTGAATTTCACGTGATTGGTCTTGGCTCTCGGTGGATTTGTTAAAAGCGGTTTTGAGAGAATGTTATTGTTGTTGTTATTACGTGTTTTGGAGGATAATCTTTGGCGGATTTCGATGTAATGTTTTCGACTTATACACGATGGGTCGGTGGATTTGTGTGCACCATTGCAGTTAGCACATTTTGTTGCTGTTGATGACTCGGTGCACTCTGAAGTTTTGTGAGAACCAGAACATAAAGAACAGAAGCTTTTAACTTGACAATGCATGGCGCCATGACCGTACATCTGGCAATTATAACATTGCGTAATTTTGTTTGGCTGGTGTTTTTTATAATCCCATCTCACAAGGGTTTTAAACACAATTTTGTGGTTCGACCAGAGATCGCTCATTTTAATGGAACCACGTTCAATTATAATAATATATTTGTAGAGTACGTAAGGCGAATTTGTTTTTATTGTAATGGGTTTGACTTCAATACATTTAATTCCCAGTGAAATCAGTTCATTTTTTAATTTAATGTGGTCGTAGAGGTCTAAACCCGAGAGGACCACTTTAAATGGTCTACTTGCTTTTTTTTCGTGGGAGTAGAACTCACATGATTGGTCTTTTAATGCTTTAGCAATAATATTATAGGATTCCATGCTTGAACACATGACTTTTTGTCCCAAAGAAATATTTTTCAAGAGATAATCAGTTATTTTAAGTTTATCAATTAAGTTTCTAAGAAATTCACTTTTTGTTTTTAAAACAATGATTGGGGGAACGGATACTTTTGGTTTCACAATTTCACCATGATCACTATTTCCACTATCCATGCGGTCATCGCATAATGTTTGGAGTGGCTCATAATAATTTTCATTGTTTATAGTATTTTCCATATTGGAATATTTAATAGATTTAAAAGGAACTTGACTTTTTCGGAGGATGAAATCCTCATCCTCCAATTTTTACTTGTCACTTAATAACACGTGCAGCTCTTTCGACAAATGCCAATGCACTGAGGTAAGTAGTTCATATTTTTAAAAATAGGTAGAAAAAGGAAAAAAATATTGGACTTATGTTTTTTATTTTTGCTATTATCAAGAGAAAAATAAAAGCAATTTGCTTCAAAAACTTTAAATTTTGAATACATTTCCTTTCATTTAAATTTGTTTAAATTTATTACACAAAATTTCATTTCTGTTTTTTGTATTTTCGCCAGCATTAATGGCAGCTAGCTACAATAATTTCTTTTTTTTTTAATAATACAAAATGAGATATATTTTTTTTTTAATTTAATTTAATTTTTCCTTTAAATGTAACTACATTTTTGTAAGCCACAAGAACACCCAGCTGGGCATATATTTTCTTATTTGCTTTATTATGCAACGTTGGCATTTTATTATTAAATTTACTAAATTTATATAAATGCTTCAATTCCAGGTGAATATACTATACCATACAGGCCACTCTCGAGAGCAAACTCGCAAGTGGACAACGCCTTGAGAGTAGCTCATCCATGAGTTATCTTTTTATTTTCGACATTCGAACTTTTTGATACTACATAACTCGCAAATGAACACAGGTTTTCATCACTATCGGAGATTAGCTCGCAGAATTCCCAAAAACTTCGTATTCTGCGAGTCGAGAGTTTATATAGTGAAAGAGTGATCTTTACAGGAAACAAATCAATTCATATAATAAATAAATAATTTTGTGATATTACCATCAGGGTTCTTAATAAATGCTAATTAAGTAGATATCCAATAACAAAATTAAATGTTCTTGTAATTTTTGTAAAATTAATGTACTGCTTGCTGCTAACTTGATTTCAAATAAGCAAAGCAATCATCGCAAAATGGTTAAAATGCATCAAGGAAAATGCAAGTTTAGTTCTCAAATTTACGAGGTACTTTGATGCTTAAAGAATCCAAAAAAAAAAATTAAAAAAATTGTTTCTTAATTGATATTGAATTAAATACTTTATTTTCAGAAATATTGTCCAAAATCTGAGACCAAAAAATATAATTCAAAAGCCATACAAAACCTGCTCTGCTAACTTAAATTTAAATTAAAATGATCAAAAAGATTTGGGTCAAAAAAGTTGAATTGTTCGAGAAAATTTGAATTTTAGTCAGCAGATCGTAGAAAATCTTTCTGAAATTAGAGTACTGAATTCAACCTTATGAAATATTTATTAATCAAATAGATTTAGGTCAAAACAAATTTAAAACAAAATTACTATTTTTTTTAATACTAAAATATTTTTTTTTTGACTAATGGCCGTTAAAAGCTATTTTGAGTCAATAATTCAACAAGTCCAACTAAATAGTGCTAAGTCTCCTACTTGGCTAATTTATTTCAGTAGTATATAGAATTTTTATTATTCAAAAAATCTTCGTATAAAACAAAATATATATAAATAAAATAATAACAAGGCTACACACGCACTGGATTCGCTTCGACTACACGTTGCTAAGCCAATCATTTTTTTTATTTCCTTAATAAGAGTGCCAAAAATTTTGAACTAACTCAATATCTATTCAAACGATTTCAATGTAAACCATAAGATACAAATTTACAAAAAAGCCTTAATAGCCACCACATTGTGATTGTACAACATAACAGCAAGTTTGTGTGGCATTTGCATTTATTGTTATGGAATTTTTACTGAGGAAGATTTTGAAAATGTTTGAATTCAGGGAGTTTTTTGTAGAATAAAATATGGCTCCATATATTTACAAGTTATCTCATTTAAAAAAAAAATGAAAAAAAACAACCTCAGGTTTCAATTTAATGACGAAGCACGTTTATAACTAGTTTTTATATTATATGGTAATAGATATATGTAGACATTGTGTAAAATTTGGCAACTTTTAGCTCTAAGATTTTTTTTTAGAATTTAATAAATAATAAAAATAATACTTACATACATTAATATTTGCTTGTCAATTATGCCAATTAGTGTACCTACCTAATGTAAAGTGTTCACTTTATTTTCCTTAAGGCGCCAGTTATAACGATCAGAAAAATGGATCAGGAAAAAATCTTCTTTTGTATAGTACAATGGTTTATTATAAGATTTGAAATATAAAAAGGATACGAATCGATGATAAACCAATTGAAATATTTTTTTCATTAAAAAAATCTAATTTGGAAGAAATACTTTGTCTAAAACAAGTACTTATTCATTTTCCTGATGGAAATTTCGTACAGAAAACGAGTTTCCACCAGGAAATGAATTTTATAGAACAAATATTTTCTCCAAAGAAAATTTTGTTAATGGAATAAATATTTTAAATGATTTATCATCGATTTGTATCATTTGAATATTTCAAATCGTATGATAAAACATTAAATTATCAAAAAGAAAGTTTTTCCTGATGAGTTTTCCTGATCGCTATAATTGGCCCCTAAGTACAATTCCAAACAGGTACATACAGCTTTTCCGTTTGTCCTATTGAAAACGATTACTCACTAACCAACACTCTAATTTGTATCGAAGTTTAATTATTTGGTCCTGAAAAAGTTTTTTTTTGTTCTAATTACATCCTGGCTGGCCTAGTTCCAACTGCTGCTCCATATTAAAAAGTGTCTATGCCAACAAAATGCGTTCGATTTAAATTAAACTTTATATGAAAGTTTCACCCTATATAATTACAATGCCATTTAAGCCTCCCTTCTCGTAGCCACTTCAACGCATATCGATTAAGCACTGTTCAAATCTAATTTAAATGAAAGCCACATGCAATTTCGAAAACAAAGGAGGCCTATAAAACCCTCATTAGGACATTATTAATGCAGAATGGAATCTGTCTATGGACGATTTTGATGTTCAAAATGTTCCTTAATATTAAATAGATCCATTTTAATATGCCAAATCATCCATTAACCCATATGCTTGATGTAGCAAAAAAATGAAAAAAAAAAAAAAATGCAAATAATGTCTATTTACTGCCAATGAAATTTCTTCTCCATATTACCAGCCATCTTTGCATACCATAATAATATGTGATTTTGTACACTCAACGTGACTGAATTGAGATAAGATTTTAGATTAGTGAACAATTTGTTGTGTTTTTTTGTATCTTCTGCATACAAAAAAATACAACAAATATAAAGAAAGAAGAAATCTAAACCCAAATTATAAGCTTTTAATAACGGTACCTAAAAAACCTTAAAATCGAAATTTCAGTATAATCGCTTCAGTATAGTAAGGTAAAGACGGCAGGTCAGGGTACATATAGAAAGACAGAATTGCAGGACCCACCTCGTACTCTACCATAATGGTTTAAATTTTGATTTAAGTCCCGAGGTCGATTTTTTACCAATCCTGTGCTGTAGCATTCAAACAGTGAAGGTCAAACTGATGTGTTATTGTTTTCTTTGATAAATATTTTGTTTAAAAGATGTAACAAAATTCTTGTGATGGGAGAAGGTGGCAGATATTAGATATCCCATGGGGCGGCAGAAAACCTAAATACGCCACTGATCATGATAGTTTTTGTTGTTTGGTTCAGTTCAAATTCACTGATGATTTCGTGTCATTTTCTGAGAAAATAAGTTTGTAAGTACCTTCTATCACGATACTAAGGCATCACAAAATCACAAAAAGCCCGTTCAAATCAAGTTACTCAGAGTGTATTCTTTGTTGAATCGTTTGGGATTGGGATTAGTGTTGAGAGTGAAACTCATATTAACAAAATAGGAGATACTTGGTGGTAGGAAGGTACATAATATATTTTTTTTTTGAGTTGATTTCAAAATTGTAAAATCCTTTCTGGCGAAAAGAAAAATCCTAGACAAATATTTGTTATTTTAAGCCAACTCTGGAGCATTAATTTAAGAAAAAAAAATAAAAAAATAAAAAAACGATTTACTCAACAACTTTAATGTATCTTTTCCATTCTGATGGAAATGACGAAGGCACTCTTAGAGATGGCAAATAAGGCAAATTAAAGGCCAATAGAAAACTTTTAAAAATTAATCGTGCATAAAGTTTCACAAATTTAATGGTTCTGTTAACTTTTATTTAAAATGAAATAACTAAAGGGAAAATAAAGGGTTTTTCTAAGATAACATACTTATAGTAAATACTGGTCCCTTTTTCTTTTGTGTTGTACCTTTGTACAAATCGAAAAAAAGAAAATCTTATTTTATTAGACATATGCAGATTTTCGGTAGATATATACAAAGCCACAATTTTCGAATATTCCTTGGCTGTAATAATGCACATTTTTGAATATTCGGCTTAAAAAGCTCTGTCAATAAACAAAAAAAATCGAGCGATTTTTGCTAATAATGAAAATTATGGATTCATATATTTTGTCCTCCATATATGGTCTTAGTTTTCTTTTCATAAATTTGGCGTATTTCCATACCTGAATGCGGTCTTATTTCCATTATTCATTGGAATTTAGCAACTTATTGTTCTTCTATGAATTAGGACAGCCGTCCAAGAAAGCATTTCAATAAATATATAGATTGATGATGGATCGTGACGTAATCTCAAATAACAAAAATCTCGATCGCAAAAAATATCGAAAAAATAAATTATAATAATTTTTGAGACAATGTTCACAATTCGGGCGTGCATTCGATATTTTTTTTTTTTCTAGATTTTTGTATTTCTAGAGATTTTTTTTCGATATTTTTTCAATTCTAGACTTTTGATTTCTAGAATATTACTTTCCAGATTTTTGCTTTCTAAATTATTGCTTTCTAGATATCGTGGTAAACCCGATTGATGACTTTTGGAACGCCCAAAACTTGACCAACTAGACCACATTATTGATAAATTCATAAAGCAAATACTTACTTGTATTATAATTATTTTTGGGAGAACCAAAAGTTCAGCAAATTTTGGTTTAAAAAGTTATTTTAAACCAAAATAAAAAAGTGTCATGCTTGAAATTGAAACCCAAATTTAGAAAGACAAAAACAATTTTGGAAATTTAATAAAAATAGTTAAACATATGTAATCTTCTTTTACAAAACTGGTTTCGGGTATGCAGAAGTTATTTCATTCTTATGTTCAAAAAAACAAAAAAATTTAGACGGGTTTGGCTGGTGCTGGTTAGTTAAAATTCTGAACCACGGATCAATATTTAGACCATGTTTTTACAACTGGCCCTTAATAACTTAAGTGTCTATGCATGTACAATGTACATATGCAATTAGATTTTCTTTATCTCGCAAGTACCTACATAAGAAAATTTTATTGATATTTCAAACCATCTGTTTCTATATGGCGTCTCTTTCCCAACTCCTACAACCCCGAAACTTTTTTTTATAATGTGGTAATGTAACCAAACTCATACGATAAAATAATATATTGCCCGTCCCTAAAAACTTTAGCACCGGTCTTAATTTTGGATAGATTATACTTTTTGGAAAATGCTTAAAATACAAAAATTAAGATCTCCGCCAAAATTCAAAATTGTCGGAATTTTTTTCAAAGAAAAAGTCTAATTTTCCTGGGCTAGAGGGAAATTTTAAAAAGCTAACTTTGCAGGAACAAATTATTTTTCATCCAGCGACTGATGACAGATGGCGCATGATAATGGATACAAAACCAATCCCTCTTGAATTAAGAAAACATTAAAAAGTTTACCTTAGAAACATCCATTTGTATGATATCGGTATAGACCTATTACAAAATTCCCTGCGGTATGAAAAAACTATGGGAAGAGCCACGTGTTCGTTTTCTGAAGAAAAGAATAACAAAAAGTATCAAGTGTCCTTGAAATAAAAAAAAAAAATATTTCCAGATGAGCTATAGAAAAAATTAGTATCGTACTTATGAATGTATGTATGTATGTGTGTTTATACATAATGTATAGATTGTTGTCATGATACCTAAGTGTGTTTGTTATGGAAACGATTAACAGATTTACAGAGATTTCTTTTCACGTTTGGGCAATATAAAATTATTATTCTTGGTGGCCCTTTGCGTTATTACAGGGATTTAGGTATTTATTTAACAGTGCAGTTTATTGGATTAAGAACACTCTTGGACAGTTGTCCAGCTAGCCACTGCCTAAATAGTTGGACAACTCATTATTAATAATCACATACCAGCAGCTGTCTATATATACCACCTCATATTGCCCGTGACATACATGTAATAATTCATTCTCGAGTGAATTAATGAATTTATCCGACTTTTTGGGTACGTTCAAAAGAAATTTCTTTCATTTCAACATAACTTTTCGTTTCACAGCAATAAAAAATTGCCTTACTTTGTTCATTGAACGTGCCGACTTTAGAATGGGTTTGGACAACCGATGGAAATGTTTATTAATACGATTTGGAGTATTTAAATGCAAACAAAGTTCTTCTTAAAAGCTAATATTTTTGCGTAAAAATTGAAAAAAATAAAAAAAATCAATTATGGAAAGGGTAAACAAAAAACTTGTTGAAAATAGAGGTTTGTGCAATTTAAAAAAAAATTCAGTTCGGTTTGGACCATTCTTACTGGGACACCCTGTATATATAAATATAAGTCCCTTTTTCCCTGGGTCACGTCATAACTTCAGAACGACTTTACCGATTTCATTTATCTTTTGTTTTAAGTTTCCTATTATTTTGTAAGAAGGTGCTTACGGAATTGTAAAAAATTGTAAAATTTAACATTACAATTTGGTTGAGGGTTTTTGAACACTCTGCGTTATTAAATTATTATATACACAAAAATGGTTTTGTTTTTTCTTGACAAATACAAATAAAAATTTGAATATTTATTTTATTTATCCAAAATACACAACGGAGCCGAAAATTGGAAAATTTGTGCGGACTAGTAAGTTCTGAAAACCACACTTTATGAATTGGTTTTTTGCTTGTACGTGCATAATTCGGCTAAACATCATCCGATTTGCATAGGAAGGGATATTTAATTAATCTAAAGTGGAACGAAGTTCGCCAGGTCAACTATTTTATCTTAAAAAAAATAACTTATTTGTTTCTATTGATTCAAAATTTCGGATAGTACTTATCTTTACCTATATAGGTATTTGTGGAACTTAGAAAAACTTAATATATATACTATTTATGTTAGCATCAACTCACTTAAATTCACATTATTCCACAATGATCAGAAGACAAAAAAATATTTGTGCCGAAGGAAGTAAAACTTTAGTGGGATAAAATTCCCAATCGGTTTTAATTTTTTTTCAACAACTTAACTACTACTTAACTCACATTAGAACTTATTTTGATAAGAGAGGAGTTTGTTGTTCAAAATGAACTGCAAAGTTGTGATAAACAGATTTTTAAAACTAATTTACATACATAATGCTGAAAAAAGTACATATACACCATAGTGACTATGCTTATGCTTATTTTGTATTATTTATTTTAAAAGGTCTGTAGTATATGCATAACATACTAAAAACAGGCAGAGATAAATTAAGGAGATTTTTTCACCTCTGTCTTTTCTTATATCCACATGTAATAGATTATAAGGCCCCAAGGAAAAAATGGAAATATAAAAATTTATCAGTGTGCAACTGTGTAACACGTTTGGCTAGATTTTTTTTATGGGTCATACATAAAATTTGGTTATTTCTTTCCTCACCTGATGGTTAGAAGTCGTTATATATCTGGAGTGCTTCTCAATTTTTTTCTTACATTTTTTGTTAACTTCCCATTGGAAGTTATTGTAATCGGTCCGATTTGTGAAATTATAAATTTTGACATTTCTCGACATTTCGAGGTCTCTGGAGTAGGATTACATTGTTTTTAGAGAGATGTCTGTGTACATACGGAAGCTTCACGATATCTAGAGATCGCATAGAGTTATCGACTTAAAATAAATTTTATTTTACAGATAATAAGGTCATAACGTGCAGAAGGGATTTTTCGACAAATTCAATTAGTGGTTTTTTTATTACAGTAATTTAAAAAAAAAGGTGTAAAATGGTTTGTTTCTCGAATATCTCTAGAGCAATTAATGCTATCGACTTCGGCCTGGTTTCATTCTATGCATAATGAAGTAGTGAAAAATTGGTAATATTTTAAAAATAAAACAACCCGCATTTTTTTTTTTAAATTAAAAAAAAAACATTAAAAATTGGTAAAAAATATCGTATATCTTGAGAACAAACAAAGATATTAACTTCTGGTTAATTTTATTTAATACATATAGTTGATCGAGGTAGAGTTTGTGCACAAATTCAATTAACGGTTTTTTAAATGTTAAAAATGTTAAAAATTGTTAAAAAATGTTTTTCGGCTCGAATATCTCGAGAACAACCAATGATAATAATATGAAAATAATAAGGTTTTTTTTAAAAAAAAATCAATTGACGGATTTTTTCTATGCCAAGAAACCTGCAAAAAAAACTGCTAATAATTTTTGTAATTTTATCGTGTCGCATATATTAAGATCAAACAGCCTTCCCTTGATTGCACAACTGAGTAGTTTTTCGAAGATTTTTAAGTGGTAATTTTCTTATAAAAAATAACATCTTTTTTGTTTTGTTTTTGTTAAGATTTTATACTTGCACGCGCTCCCTAAGATCATATCATTATAAAGGATAAAAATGTTCATGTCACGATTTCCTTCAGTTAATCGGAACTTCAGGAAATTACATACTTTTTCTGAATTGGATTTTTGTTTGTACGCACATATCTCGGCAGAACCACATCTGAGTTGCAAGGGGATCTTCTGGATTCGTATTAAACCAGGCTAACACTCAAAGGAACCGAAAATTTTAAAACGTGACCGACGAAGTCAAAGAAACGTGAAAATCCGATTTTATTCATCTTTTTTGTTTTGAGTTTTCACATGGACAATATTGTATTCGTCGCTTGCTTCCGTCATCATCATTTATTTATGCGCTGGAAAAGAAATCAATTACAATGTTGTGTATCAAAAAGCATTCTAGAATTGATTTTTTTTAAATTATTTATTTCAGTTTTAATTGAATATTCATGGCTAAGCCAGGACAAAGTCTGTCAGGTCAGCTAGTACATATATAAAATAATTTTTAGTTTCTAGCCTTCGAGCACAAGCAAATCGATTTTGTAGACCTAGACGCGGTTGTTTTAAAGTTCAGTGTTGAAATTATTTGAAAAAAAAAAAATTAAATTGTTTTACTTTTATACATTTACAAAAATTGTTGAGGATCTAAAATTATACATTATTTTGGTACGTGCGTGTGTGTTAATATAAATGTGCAAAGTACTTGACAGCTCATAATCAGATAGAATATAAGATTTATGTTAACATGTTTTGTTAACAGATTATGTTAACAAAACAACATTTTACATCTTACTTGCAGCTTGAACCATATAGCATTTTATTTGATGCATACCTAAAAAAGTTTCTCGGGCCTCAAATCGATAAGAATAATATTATATATTTTTTTTTTTCAAAAATGATTTACGGGTCCTTGAAACTTTCTTTGATTGAAAATGATTATGAAAAGTCAAGGAACTTTTCTTCTACGAGTTAATTTATATTTTTCAATTTATCAATTACCCACATCTTAAAAAAATCTTTAAAACAATTCAAGTTTGAATGTCCTTGTGGAATATTTATTTTAATGAGCTAGAATTATTGGAATATTTTTGTACCGTGTGTATCTGTACAATCATACTTACATATACTTGGGAGACAAAGTGGATCGCCTATAGAGAATAATTTAATATTAATCTAATAATTTACTCAGCATATAGTCTACGCCAATGAAATAGAATAATTAATAGCACGATAATAACACAGCTATAATGACATTGAATTAAAATAGGTAATGTAAAGGATTTTCTTTTAATAGGAATTGGTTGATATTGACAGTCTATGGCGGCCATGTTGTTTTGGCAGCGTCTATCAAATCTGTTGTTTGATGGCACATCAGCTAATGAAGAACTAGGGCCTAGTGACTTACAACTCTCAACCATTCCTGTGTGCGTGTCTACAGGAATGATGGGGACCTACAGTTTATTGCTGAATCCGAACGGCTAAGGTGAGCGGCACTTTTCTATGACAAGAGATACTCATGAAGGTTTTGTCAATTCCTCTCAAGAGGCAGTAGCCTCTTAAAAATTATTAGGTAGTGAGGCTGGGCATCGAACCTAGACATCCGGCATGACAGTCCATCGCACTAACCATCACGTCATGGCTATACTACAATTATTATTCAGCAACTGATGCCAATTTACCATGGCAGCATGGCCGCCACAGACTGTCAAAATCGACCCCTCCCTATAATAATAATAAGTTTAATGTGATTATTTATACAAATATACTCCCTTAATATTTACTTCTGCACCTTGTCAAACCTTTTTTATTGCAGAAATATATCTGATTTAAAAAAGAATAAATAAAGAAACTATACTTAAAAAGAAACTAATTTTATTTTTAAAAACAGTGACAGTGATACATACATATTTAATTAAATAAATTTTATATTAAGAGAAATTAAGGAATTAATATAAAAATTGCATATCTACATACATAATGCGTGTTCTCTCTAAATGAAATAATTGAAACAACTATAATGTGAACGTGACAGTTCATTAAACATAAAAGTAAAATTTTACGTATTTTTCTTTTTAACAATAAATTATTAACAAATGCGTTCTATAAGTGCAGCAAAGCAGACATCATCTATAACCGAATACTAAACAATCGGATGTCGTCTTACTTCTTGGCATATAAAGCCTCATACAATCCCGTTGGCAAATGTTCGGCCATGAAGATTTGAAGCTTTTCTGTTCCAGTTACGGGAGTGTAACGAGCCATTGGGAAAGTTCGTGTAACAGCATCTATGAGGACGCGAAGTGTGGGTTGGATATCAGCAGACTGCAATTTGACACAAACCAAACAAATAAAAAATAACAGGTTGCATGTCTATTTTTGATAATATTCTTACTTCTTTGGTGTAAGTTTCCATTGACGTCATAGCAGCTTCATAGTAATCTTCACCATAGATTTTCTTCTGTTCGTCAGATAATTGCTCCCACATTTCCTTGGCCTAGAAAAAATATTTGTACATAATATATAAAGAATATATATAAATATAGGATTCAATTAAACTCTCGTGTTAATTTTAACAAGGAAAAATTCGTCAAATATTCACACAAACAAACAGACGCCGCAATTTTCAAAAACTGTTGACCCAACAAGTACATAGCTTGCAGCAATTTTCCCATCAAGGCCAAACAAGCGACGACACGATGACGAAAATGGAGAAGAAATTCTGTATTCAAATCTTTTGCCTACTAAATTATCCCCACTGAGAATTGCATTCTAAAAAAAAAAAAAATTTCCACCCCTCCTTAAGCAGCACTTAACCCATGATTGTCATAAATTATGAAAAAGAAATCCTGCTACCAACATACAGAAGTGAAAAACTACTATTTTTGGTCGCTTTGCTTTGCAAACAAAGCAACTGCATTAAGCTTAAACTAAAAAAGAAAAAAAACTCACGTTGGGCGCCAGTTTCTTTTTCCAGCAAAAACATCTCCTTATTCTCTGAATAGGCACATTCATTGCTTTTATCTCAAGGAGCGAGAGAAATGAAAAATTCTTGCTGGAGCACATAACTAGCAAGTGAAAGTTATTAAGAATTAAACTTTAGGTCTATGTACCTGGCATTTAATTATTCGAACAGAGGATATAAAATACTGAGCGCAATGAATTAAGAAGTTTTCCGCAGTGACGATCCTGGTTTGATATGGTTAAACAATAGGGAACTTTAGTCCTGTTGTTGATGGGGAAGGGGGGGGGGGGGGAGGATTCCACTGAAGTCTTTTTGCAAAGAATCGTTGTATAAAGTACCGAGTCATAGTGTTAGTGGTTTTTGTATGTATAAATTCGTATGTTTTTTGTCATTCACTTTCGGAAAGTGTTTAAATTTCCATGTTTTATATATCCGCTTCTACTTCTATTGTATCTTTGTATCTTATAGGTTTGCTACACCAAAACGAAAAGCAGACTATGACATTTTGTTGGAAAGTCATGTATACAGCCTGAAGGCAAATTGTTAAAATAGCTATAGAAAGAAGAATCCTAAAATGGTTTCGTGAATTTTCTGCTACTTTACTAGCTTTATAAACCTACCTACTGTTGCTGCTGGGTAAAAAACTGACAGGAATGAATAAGATCTCTGCGAGATATCTTGTCATGGAGACTAAAAGCTGTGTATAGTACATAGAGTGAGCGAAATTCTCTGGGGTTGAGTTAAATGGAAGCCAAACGAATTCTTGTGTTGATGTTTTCTTCTTATTATGGAAAAATACTTCAAGGTCATGACTAACTTGTTGTTGTGGATATTGATTTTTTTCTGTTTTTTTTTTTTTTTTTATAAAAAGAGGCTTTTTGTGTGATGGAACAGGTGAAAATAAAGAGAGTTGAAATTGTGATAATCCGTCCACAAAATTACTTGCCTCTTTTAAATTATAAATCAGCCGCGACATAACACGATGGAAAAAAAAGTATATTCCAATCATTATAACTACTTTAAGGTAAATGTTTTTTTTTAAAAGAAAATAATGAGGTTATTTGTCTAAAAAAAAACTGAGGAATTTTTGGGTAAAATTTAATTTGGAAAAAAAGCAGAAAATATTGAAATCAATTTTGAGTGTATGTAGTGTAGATACACAAGGGGTTTTTGTTGTAAATTTAATTAATTTTTTTTGTGACAAATTGTTACTTATAATATGGACTACAATTTTAATGCAATATATTTGTTTTGTTAACCTTTTTCTTTCTAGGCCGTGTGTGAATTGGCTTAAAATCGCGTTAAATTTTATCCGAAGATTAATTTTTGACACTAGTGAGGTGAATCTGTACGTAGAAATGTCAAAATTTAATCTAGGATAAAATTTAATCGAAATTTTAAACGAATTCGCACACGGCCTTACTTGTTTATTTTTTGTTTAGTGATGGGCTATATCTCACTACACAGAAAATAAACATTTTAAAGCAATTAAAAATCGAAAAATATTCGCATAGAAATGGAAAATATGCAGGTAAAAACGAAAAATATGCACTTAAAAAAAAAATATTTTACCTTATTTTAAAAAAAAAAAAAAAACGTCATTTAATTTTTATTAATAGATAAAGAATTAATTAATGTCTTAAATTTAAGAAAAACAAAGATAATATAAGATTAAGAAAAAGACAAACAATAAGTATATTTATATAAAACGTTAAAAATATATATCTCTTAAAAACAAAAAAAAATATGACTTATATTATTTTCATATGGACGGTTCACAGCTGTATCGAACCAAGTCAGAAAAAGGCAAATTCAAAGCTATTAACAGGTTAAGCAAATACACTACCATTAATTACTAAACTAAAATTTTACTCTTATTGCAGACAATTTCATAGTTAATTCTCTAAATTTTCTTCTGATTTAAAAATAAAATGAACGAAATACGCAAAATTTAAAACTACTTTTAGAGGTTTTTTTTTTCTGGTTCGGTACAGCTGGGAGTCCTTCGTATTTTTGTTCACATAAATAAGCAAACTTTGTTTAAGGATTGCCTATTTGAAAACTTTTGAAAATAAAAAAGGACGTAAGGAGCGCGTTTTTCAAAAAACACGTTTCAGCTATTGTGAGATATTAAAACCAGCTTTCGTTATTAAATGCTCTGACTCTATACATTATATTTTTCATTGTAAACTAGCCTTCTTTTTTTTTTTAAACAGTCTTAATTTTGTTTTAAAGTGCTTCAATAGGGAACTTTACGAATCTGTTAACCCTGAAATTGACAGCCATCAGTTTGTGGGAACTGGCAGATGCGAAATTGCAAAATCAAGTTTGTGCTCAATTTTAATATTTAAAACGGTGATTTTAATTAAAATAATCTTGCTATTTTTATTTTTATATCGCACAAAATACCAGCATTTGCGTTAAAAAAAAAAGAAAAACAATTTTCAGTTCCCACAAAGTGATGATTTTGACGGTGGTGGTGAAAAATGGGAGGGGGATATAAAGAGCTCTATAGGGCCTTCAGCACGAAAAACATGAATATAAGTATGCACTTAAGAAATATAAACTTATTCAAAAAATATGCATTTATTATAAAAATATGCACTTTGCATATAATATGCAAATCTTGCACTAACAAAAGATTACCGTTTAAAAGCGAATTTCGTGATTCGTAAAAATAATTTGGTCTAAGACTTCTAAATGTTATGAGAAAAAACATGGTATTTGCATGGAAATCATAGTCCTTTTTTATTTATTTTAATGGGTATGTATTGTACATATGTCAAAAAAATCTGTTCCATGAATTCAATACACTCTTCTTATAACGTGAGTCCAACTAAGTAGGTGCTTATAAAAAAGCAAGTGATTTGTTTTTAGAAAATTTGATCTCATGCCTAAGAGGATGGAAATAGACCACGTTCCAATTTTTTACTTGTTTTGACCCAATTTAAACGCTCAATTATTTTTATGCACTTCATGCAGATCATCATATATTTAAAGATAAGGTTAAATTCCAAAAGTAATGAAAAAGTTGAATTTCGGTGCTAAACGGCCATAACTTAATCCCTAATCCATTCGTATGAAATACTTCATTTTTTTTTCTTTACTTTATTTTTATTATTTATTTACACAATCCAAAATATATTATTTTCTTATAAGTTCATTATCTGTTTTTTGTTAAAAGAGTATGTTTTGTGTTCTTATTTTTATTCATTAAATAAACTTGAATACGGCAATTTTGTCGCAAAAAAAAAAATTGAAAACCTAATTTGGGGGTGGCCCCGGCGCAGTGGAAGTAGTGCTTGACTGCTAACCTGGATGTGTGGGTTCGAGCCCCAGTCTAGGCAGTATTCTTTTCTATATTCCCTCAACTGAACGCCACCCCTGGGATTTAATGAGATAATCAAAACCTTATTTCTCAATCCACTGTGCCAACAAAAATCTATCCTATCCTTCTATTCCTTCTAACATTGCCTAATTTATAAGACCCTAGGTCTTACTGGCATATATATGTTTGTGCTGTTTTTTTTTTTTTTTTTTTAAATTTCCTTAATTCATATTTTTTGGCAAAAGCTTGAAACGCAGTTTGCTTACAAAATATTTTTAAGGCCTTTAAGGAAATTAAAAAAAAATAATTTCACATATGATATCTACATGCATATTATCTGTTCTAGAAAAGCTTAATCAAAAATTCGAATGTTCTCTCTTGGAAATCACAGACAAATATCCTGTACTAAATTTGAAACAAATCGGCCCACCCACCCGTTTATACTTGACGCTAAGTACTCAGACGCATAATAAGAACAGACTGACGTGTAACGGTATGGCCAAACCCGCTTTGTCGGACTTCTCTATACCTAATCAAACTGTCAATCTTGATTAAAGACTCGATTTTTTTTTTACACAAAACCAATACTTGCCCTAAAAAGCAAATAAAAAGCAGACAATAAATTACTATGTCATCTCCCGATTTGCGTGGTCAGTCGTTCGACATTGGTTTATCCCTACGCCATTATGGTAACTAGGTGAGAGTAGACTTGCGTTAATAGGAGAAGACTTGTTTTAATACGAGTATAAACAAAAGGATGATTTCAGGCTTAGATACGCTTAAATGAAATAATGTCTAGCCTTCCATACAAACAAGTACTTTTTTTCTATAAACGCCCTGATATGATTTCATTTTCAGACTTCCATCTTTTTCCTAGAAAATTATGTACATAGGTACTACCTTCACAATTGATTTTTTTTTATTTTTTGTTTTGGAAAATTCGTGAAGTTCATGAATTCTTCAGTAAATTGATAGGAAAAAAAAAGAAACTGTCTATCTGGCTGTCTATCCAATTAAATGGTTCAATGTCATTTTGTGTTTCACCTTGTTATAATAAAATACCTAAATCATGCCACAAACGACAGCATTATTTTATATTTACAGACGAAGACGTTAAGACATTTATGGCGAAAGGCAGACAACGCACGTGTCAATCTAAAGCAGGATTTTTTAATAAAATATGCTGGACATTCCTTACTAATTTAAAAATGGCATTACCTTTTCTGAGTTTTCCAATGGTGATTAATAGCATCTTAAAAAAATAGATTAAATTTGATGGCTCAACAGCTCATGAAGGACTAGGGCCTAGTGACTTACAACTCTCAACCATTCCTGTGTGCGTGTCTACAGGAATGGAGGGGACCTACAGTTTATTGTCGAATCCGAACGGCTAACGAGCGGCACTTTTCTGTGACAGGAGATACTCTTGGAGGATTTGTCGATTCCTCGCAAGTGGCAGTAGCCGTTTTTCTTTTAAATAAATACTTAGGTGACGAGGCTGGGGGTCGAACCTTAGACCTCCGGCATGATAGTCCATCGCACTAACCATCACGCCACGGCTACTACAATTAATATCATCTATATATTATAACTATGCCGTCTTTCCGGCAGACGGGAACATAGCCACGTCCGTATTCTTAATGAAAAATTATGTATCTTATGTTTATGAAAATAATAAAGAACTAACTAACTACTAAAAATATATATGTCCTTGTAATTACCCTGAACAAAACTTTTAAAATTCATTAACTAAGGCTGACCAATTTCTGAAACTAGCTAACCTTTCTTAGATTAACCTTTCAGACGGAATATATTTTTTTCCAACATCCCATAAAAAGGTGCCATATAAATCGCTGATGACCTGGAAAAACTTGGATCCTGGATTAAAAATTTTCTAAGCCTGAAAACAGTAACTCCTTCGGCAGTTGGAAGACCCAGAACTGTAAAAACCGTCAAAACAGTAATTCCTTCGGCAGTTGGAAGACCCAGAACTGTAAAAACCGTCACTGTCACCGCTCAGCGCTATGTGACAATGTTGGAAGAGTTTCTTGAACCCGAGCTGGAAGAATTGAGTGAAGCAACTAATCTGGGAGACATCTGGTTTCCAACAGGGGATGTGTTCCCCCAGCGCCTCGTCTCTTTGAGGGGTGACGTGGAGTAGCTTGCGCGCTCATCAGATTTGAGCAATTGTGATTTTTTTCTTTGGGTTTACATAAAGGAAAAAGTTTTTAAAATTCGTCAACATACCCTGGCAGAACTAAAGGACAGAATCAGAGAGGAAGTTACGGCAATACCCATCGAAATGTGCAGAAGAGAGGTTGAAAACTTCAGAATTCACCTTCAAGAGTGCATCGCGGCTGACGGCCGCCACATACGTGATATCATCTTTAAACTAAATCCTGTACTGAATTTAACAATATAAACATAATTTATGTAAGATGAATTGTTTTTGTTTTACATCCCTTTAAAACCGGTTCATACCTTTTGCCCCACCCTGTTTTTTTAAGGTGATTATTTTTCACATTATTCATAAAAAAAAAAAAATAAAAAAAAAGGTAAAAGGTGTGGTGTATCTCCGTTATCTCCCACTCATAATCCTCCTTCTGCTTTCTAACTGCTCGCACTATGTTAAATAAAAATATAACATTTTAAAGGCAGCCTAAACTTGTAACATTGGGATCAAAAATACTTTTTGCCATATTATCAAGTGAAAGTACAAAGGACTCGTACCATTAGTTTAGGCAACCGAATTGGTGGCGTGTGTTACAAGTTGACTTGGACTGACTCTTCGAACGCATTAGGCTTTCATAAGCCGGATCGTACGAACTTGCAGTCGTAACTCAAAACTAAAATGTAGCAGTCATGAATAGATGCTTAGGTGTGTATATTGATGGTTCAATACACGGAGAGAATTAAAAATCACCGATTATAAACTTCCCGGGATCAATTTAATTTTTTTTTTTTTTTTTATTACAGCTTATTTTTCTTGAATTTATAACACAAAGTTTGGATTTGATCTCAAGACGCCGCAATTTACAAAACTTGTGATTTGGTGAAATAATAAAGCAATTCGCATTTTACAATTTAAGAAAAATAGTAAATTACGAACATTTTTAAGCAAATTTATAATTAATAGTTAAGATTTCATTTTTGTTATTGAAATCATACTTTTTACATTTTCAGTTTGTAATTTACGAAAAATATTTGCCGATTTATCACAACCGATTCACCAAATCTGTAACTAGAATAACAATTCAGGAGTTGAAACTTTCATATTGCAATTTACAAATTAAAAATAGTGAATTACCATAACAGAGAGATCAAATCTATAATTAAAATCGTGAGTTTAAACAAAGAAATAATTGTAATTTATCACAATAGAAAGATCAAATCTATAACCAGAATTTTAATTCCCTGAATCGATACCATAATTTTGCAATTTAAAAAATATATGTACATATGTACCTAGCAGAAGCGTGGCGTGGATGATTTCAAATGGTAAGTCGAAGAAAAATTAGTCACCCGAAAATATATAAGTAACTAAATTATGAATGTCTAAGTTTTGATTTATAAATTTTGTAAAGAAAGAGTCATACAAAATTAATTTTACAATAAAATAAAAAGGTGTACGAACTGTGTTTTTTAAAGAAAAAACTATTTGACCTTCACAGCAAACTTCACACAGCAACGCAGCGAGACACATACGAAGTTATTGAAATAAGACGAAAAAAGGCGTGTTATTTTTTCGAATTAAAATTAATTTTTTGCACATAAAACTACCCCTACCCTGCTCAATGGAACTTCGTACAGGAGTGAGACATACAAAATTCTCTCTTCTACAACTTCATACTCCACAAGAAATACAAATCGAACTTTTAAAATTTTTTGCTGGATAGAACAAGCTTGTTCTGTTTGTTCTTGCTCATTTATTTGTATTAAAACTCCCGAAATAAGACGCAGAAAACCGAGTTATATTTTAGCTTTCTTATGGAAAAAAAATTGCACGGTTTTCTTCGACATATTAAGGGAATTTTCTAGTAATTTAAATTAATGTTGCTCGTTTTTTAATATAAACATGATTTAAATTTTCAAAAGGTAACTCGATAGGAATCGTGTTATATGGATGCCACGCCACTGGTACCTAGTGATTCAAAAGAGAATATAACAAGATCAAATCTATAAATGGAATTTTTAGTTCACGACCGACGTATACGGGAATCGTAATTTAAAAAGATTTCTTTCTGTCTTATCATCACCAGTTGTTGCATATTAAATCAATTAAAAGTTTTGTAGATTTGTTAACCTTTAAAAGACTGTATACCATTTGTAGATTTTGCGAGTTAAAATTTTGTCTAGGTTTTTTTTTTACTAACTAAAAAGCTCTATCTCGCTTGTTTTTAGTGGTTAAAGAATCGAAATATGTACTTCTGGTCAAAAAAAGTTCCATTTTTTTTATGTAGGTACTAAAATTTAGTATGGCAATGTAACTTATGTTGGTATGTTACAGGAAAAAATCGTTTGTAAGTGCTGTGTTTTTCAACAACAACAAATTTTTTTGTTTACGAATATCACACAGAAAAAAAATGTCAAGTGATAAGTTTCAACATCGCTTCTTCGTATTGCAAATTGGCACAATGGAAGCGCTGCTGGCATATAAATAAGTTCTTTTTCAAATAATATAAAATTGTATAAATTTCAAAATAAAATCAAGCAGCTTGTTGTGATGTTAAACGCATGGATTGTTCTCAAATTGCGACAATAAGTTTGAAAATCACCAAGAATTAAGTCGTAAATAGCAATTTTCCACAAAATAGCTTAGGTCCGTCAAGCTGGGTCCGCCACAATCGAAATTTGAAATTCTAATGATGCAGGAATTTAGGGCTAATTAAGTTCCAATTTTGTACCGCAATCCCGATCTGGTACTAAAATCCCCTCCCCCTCAAACCTGTGGCGGACCCAGCTTGACGTCAAGCTAGAACCACCACATCTCCAAACACAAAATTTCAAAAAACTAATGATGCAGTGCTGATTTTTGGGCTACTAATTTTCGAAATTCCGAATCAGAAACTCCATAATTTGAGACTTTTTGTTTGTGACTTAAAAAAAAAAAATATGTATTAGGTGTAGAATGGTTTCATTAGAAAAACTACCAACTTTCACGGGATTGGAACCAAATTAGCCCTAAATTCCTGCATATTTAGAATTTCAAATATGAATTGTGGCGGAGCCAGCTTTACGGACCTAAATAGTTTTTAGTTCACAAATGCTTACTTGTGATTCACGATGAAATATATGCAGATTAAGACAAAAAGGAGAGAATTACAAATAAACAGTTGAAAATTTAAATAATAGAGTTTTAATTATGCGTTCTCAAAATCTTAAATCGCTTCCTGATCATTGCAATTTAAAAATAACTGTTAGCAAATCTAAAAAAATTACAGTGGGCTCTCGTTAACTTGAACATACGATAACTTGAACATTCCAATAACTTGAACAAATAATTTTTCCCATTACGCATTCTATAACTTGAACTGACAATTTTTAAGACTCGATAACTTGATTTTTTGCCTTAAATACTCTTTAATTTGAACATAACAAATAAAATGCATACTCTGTAACTTGAACAAAATTTAATATTGGAATATTTGCAAGGTACCTAGTGTTGGTAAAAAGTGGGAACGATTTTTAGTTTTGCTTTTCTTTGTAAGGCTTTATTCTTAATCGAAGTAAATTTCTTTTAAACAAGTGCGTATTTGGGAAATGATTTTAAGAAAACGTGAAAAATTGGTTTAAGGACTGAAAAAAAAACTCAAGCTTAGGTACGTCTTACTCAAATGCATTTGGAAGGGAAAATATGCAATTTTCAAAATCAAAAAACCTTTTCACAAATTACGGTTCTTCAGAACCTTCGAGAATTTTCTTTCAGAAACGGACTGCACAAAGCTTAGCAGTATAAAATAATATTATTTTTTTTGTCAAGTCGTCTTAAAAATGTATCATCTCAAATTATTAAGTTCGTTCCTATACTTTGAACCTGTGATTTTCTGTGCACTTGTGTAAATTTCAGTCCAAAGTTCTGTCAAAGTTCATATTAAATTTTATTAAAAGGCACAAAAAACTACTGAGTTTTAAGGTAAGGGAACAATTTACTTTTAATATTATTATAGGTAATAATAAATTATTTAAAAATAAAGAAAAACACAATATTTGTCTTGATCCAGTAACTTGAACAACCCTATACCTTGAACACCCCTGGTCTCGTATGTGTTCAAGTTAACGAGCGTTTACTGTAGTTGCAATTTTAAACAAATTGATTGAAATCGTTTTTTCTTTTCGGTTCGGGATTTAAATTTTTGGTTTGTAATTCAGTACTTTTAAATTGTAACGTTATATTTTTGCAATGTTTTAGTGATTGCAAACAAAGAGTCGTGATTTACAAAAATTTAGTCGAGGCTACAAAACTGCACATAATTTTCGTGAATTACAGCAGTTTTGTCGTGATATGCGCTTGGAATTCTTTCCGTGTAATGTTATGATATTTTAAAGGATAAAATGTTATAAGAGTCTTAAGTAATAAAAAAAAAACTTATTTTATTTTTGAGTTTTTATTTTTTGTTAAAAAAATATAATCAAAATCTTAAGATGCAATATTATTTCAACTAAATAGAAGCACCAGATTGCAAAATTTAAACAAAATCGGTCCATCCATTAAGAAGCTATACGTGAATAACTCGAAAACAACTCAATTTTTTGAAAAAAAAATCAAACCCTGTTTCCACATTGCGAATTTTTTGGCGAAGACTTGAAAACTTGTAGTTTTCTTAAAACTAATACATTTTTGACAAAGGATTTTAACATAACAAGTGTGGAAAGAATACCTAATTTAATCATATAATTAATTTGCTTTAGTATTAGATGAATAGCTTTCCACTCAGGATTTTATGACAACCCTGTGGTTGAACATAGGTAATAATATAGGAGTGAACCAATCGAACTTTTTATCTTTTTTACATAAACCTGAAACATATTTTATAATTGAATTGAATTCAACATTTCATTATTCATTCATATTGAAATGTTAACAAACGATTTTCCTTAAAAAGAATAATATATCCAATATTTCATTTCGCGCTTCCAAAACAATTTATTTTGATGACAATTGCGGGTTAAAATATTATTCTCTTCCGAAAATAACTCATTTTGGATGCAAAATCGTTTCATTTTCCTTTCCATGAGGTAGATAGATATAAACACGGTGTGATGGTTTGAATGAAATAAAATCTTTCTCGAAAAATGATTAATCGTAAGTACTCAACAAAAAAAAAGGCTAGATACATAGGTTTTTGGCATCGGCCATCACCCTTGCCAATAGTTCAGGTTTGCGTGTGATATAATTTATTGCTTTCAAACGTGCAATGTGTGAAAAGCAGCAAATCGTTATTTTCGAAATATTTCCGTTTAGAAAATTTCACTTGAGGCCGAAAATTCCAAACACATGAAGTTGATTACCATCGATTTGTCACCTTATTTTACGCCATTGGGTTTAACAATCTCAGTTGATGTGTGCTGTTTACAGGTGAGCCATCACAAGATAATTAACATCACGAAGAGATTGAAGAAAAAAATATATATCGGATGAAGTTTTCAATTTACAAAAAATTATCCGGTAATTTTCGAATTTATGGGTATTTTGTTGAATAAACGTGTCACTTTGGAGGTAGATTTATTCTAAAAGCATGCCGGATATGGTGAATTTTCATTTTAAATCGTGGCCACGCACGAGATTCGTTAATGACGAATTTACAAAAGTGTCCGAAAATTTGCTGGCAGGAAACAATCAGAACAGCTTGTTTATCGACAAAAGGCGAGGAGTTCCTTTCACGATAAAAGGATTGTATCGTTCAATACTCTTGGAAAATTTTTAAATTAAGTACCGAAATTAGTTTACCAAATTTTATTAAATACGGCGTATAATAATACATATATGTATAATATAATAATTTACATACAATCATACTTTGCGATATGAAAATGTATAGTCTAAGTAAGAGACATTTATAAAATGTGATAGAAATAAATTACATATATGTATGTATGTATGTATATTTGAAAAATATTCATTTTAGTATATATATATATATGTACATTGGCAAGCAGGACACAACGGGAACACTATAACGCGAAACGTACATAGATTAAGCTTTCATTGAAATGTTTAACTTTATGCGGCATACAAAATTGTTGACTGCTTTTTGTGAAGAAAAAAACAAGAATCGGTTGCACTGCTCAAATTATTGCCATGAATGTGAGCATAGGCCGCAGAATTTTTACCAGAGGGGGGCAAACAAAAATTAAACTAAAATTTTATATAGTCATTTTTATTTCACAAAAAGTTGATTTATTTTTTAGGTATTAGGGCAGTTATACATAAAATTTTGTTCGACGTCTTTATAATAGTACATAATCAGCCTGATTCTAAATATTCCCCGGGAGACGTATTCTTTCGGGAGTAGAATGCTCCTATTCCGAATTCTCCGGTAGATTATTTTTATTTTCGATAGCAGGAATAAGAGTTCTGAATGTTCAGAACAGCTATTTTACATTTTTTGACAATTATATCAAACTGCAGAGAAAAAATAATTTATTCCCGGGGAGACAATTCCCCTGGAATTCACATTTAGAATTGGGCTGAATGACCCTGCATGAGACCAAGGATTTTAAAAAAGATGAGTGGCTGTTTAAGCTGTTTATGATATCTAATTCTCAGCAATAATATGGATTTGAAAAGAAAACAAAATTGTTGTGATGTTGCTAAAACAAAAAAATAAAATTTTTCTGCAAATCTAACCACCCGTTTATGCTCTAGCTTCGAGGAGCATCTTCCTATTTCAACACAAAGTTTCAAAATGTCCACCTCCCACAAGAAAAGAGTCGTATTTGTCATATGTCGTTATAGTAAAAAATTTAACATATATGTATTGATAGGTTCTTATGTCCCAGAACCAAGGGGGGGCAACTGCCCCCTCTTGCCCTCCCCTGCGGGCGCCTATGCATGTGAGAGAATATTAGCGAAAATGACACGCACGTGCGCTATGAGTATGCTTGAAGTAAAATCAAAATGTTTTGATTTTTCTTCAATCATAAGCTGAGTTCCAAAATGCATCAGATGCGCATTTGCTGCAAAAGTCATAAGTTCCAAAGCACAAACAAAAAAGTTATGACAATGTAGCAAGTTCCAAAATGCATCCGAAAAGTCTTTGATCTGCGCATCAACAAATTTTTGGCTGTTGTTTTTGTTTTAACTCATAACTCATTACCTATGCATATTACCTATGTAGGTACAAATTTCATTCGGTCATAGTTTCTTCTTCAGAGCAAACAATTATGAGTGGAGTATGGAGGTGAGTATGGAGAAGAAAGAAAGAACCCGAATAAACAACAACAACAAACTTATGTGTGATTAGTAAAAATAAATGCTAGTTAATTCAATTGCAGTTGTCAAACAATAAAACCTACTCGAGGAGTTTGATGATCGGCCTGGCAACCGTGAAATAGCTATAACTCCAGCATATACAACTTGGTGGTAGCTCGCTGAAGTAGTTGTTGTTTCATTCAAACTATTAACTTTTTGTTTCTGACAATTTGTTTTTCCTTTGTTTTGCAAAAAATATATTTGGCTATATGATATTGTTTGACTTTGCATATTTATTTTATACATAATGTAGATTTACTATTAACTATTCTTAATAGCGATTTTATTGCTTTCTCCTGGGGATTTTTTTTTAAAGGATTTTTTTTGGGGATTTTGTCTTTGCTCGGTTTCCTCTTGGGGATTTTGTCTGTAGAGATTGTTTTTTTGGGATTATGTCATTTTGTTCATCGTCACTAACCCTTTTTTGTGTACTCACATAATATGCATAAAATTAAACTTAAAAATTTGTTTGGTAGGGTGCATATGCTAAAGGCCCCCATGATGAATTTACTGCTACTACTACTACTACTACTACTACTACTACTACTACTAGTACTACTACTACTTACTCTTACTCAACATGTTACTTGGGATTAAGAACAAGGAAACAAAGTTAAAATCAATTTGCATAAAAAATTGACTCAGTTAAGATTCAATAATGTTCTACCTTTACCTTTCCAAAATCCTAATTTTTCTAATTAAAATCCTTTTTTTTTTTATTAACTAACTTGTTCCATGATGTCACAGTTGTTTCTTATTTGCTGTGAATTTTTTTTTTTTCACTATAATCCAGTTTTTTCTTCTGCAAAAGCCAATTAAAATTCGATTGTTAAGGGTTAGGTGTTTTAAGCACTATAAAAGTCTTCTCCCACAAAAAAGGGTAGATTTTTTACTTAAGACAAAAATTATGCAAACAAAAGATTTAAATCTTTTAAAAGGAAAGGTATGAATTTAGCTGGAAGAAGAAAGAAGTTTATGCCCACTTTAACTTTCTTTGTTTTTGGTAGTTCTATAAGTAGGTAGGTACATAAGGAGAATTTAAAGAAAATTTACAAGGACCACAAGGAAATCAGGCGGGAATTTTTGCGGGACTTTGTTTTACGAAAATGATTTATTTTTCCTAAGCTAAAGAAAATTTATTATAATGAAGTGTGCAAGTTTTTGTTCGTCTATTTTCTGTGAATTGAAAACAATATTATGACAAGTTAGCTTGACCTTTTAGAATTGATTTCCAAACAAAAAATGGGAACATAAAAACAGCTAATTTTTTTGTTGGTTTATTTTTCTGTTATGTCCTTGTGAATCCCCAGTCAAGTTGTTAAGAAGTGAATTTAATTAGGTGGTGTTACACATGTTTATTTGCTCAGCTTGAAAGTGAGAAGTAAGGAGTGAACATAATTGGCATTTGCTCCTAAGTTTCATCTTATGAATTCAAATTTAAGGACCTGCTATTCAGACAAACGTCAGATTCACACCGCAACGAGTAAAGTAGCGTCACAACCGTAACTGGATCTCGTCGGGACGTGTCGTAGTTGTCAAACCAATTTTAAACAGTGGAAGTCTATGACGATTATACAATAAAGCAAAAAATTGAATTAATAAAAAAAAAATAATGAAAAATTACCAACACTATCAAAAGGAAATTGGCAAACAACACAAGTCACCGAATTGCCGAATTGAGTCCGATGGTGCCGGAAAATACATCCGAAATGCATGGTTTTTGACTAAATAAAATGATAAACATTTTTGTGATATAGTTTAATATTTAATTAATAAAATTAACAAAGTTACACAAATTTTTCTTTTAATTTTTTAAAAATTTATTATTTATTTAAAATTAACTAAAATAATATGATTTTTTCCTGTTTGATCCTCTTTAATAGGTTAAAAATCAACAACTTTTGACTTGTGAATTCATGACCCTGCTTTTAAACTTGTGTGTCAGATAACTGATCAGAAATTTATTCAGACATAATAAAAAATTCTTAACAAAAAATCACTGTCCACACGTGTTAGCTGGCACAAGGATAGATAACTTTTGGCAACCTTCATTAAATCGTGGAAGTATTCTAACATGTCACACACATTGTGATGTTTTGATTTATGACAAATATGCCTGTAGTTGAAACGGTTATTATGAATGTATGCATGTGTATGTTAAGAAGTTATCCATCCCTTAGATCTTGTTGTACAAACTGATGTTCAACGATTGTTCAAGGTATACAGTGTGCTAATAGCCATTTTTTTCTTGTTTTATTATCAAAAAGTGGTATACATCATACTTCGATTATCATTCGCGCCATTTTTTAGTCGAAGAAATGAGACACATTAGGTGCGTTTTATTGGCAATTTTATAGCTAGCGCAGTAAAATTTCCCTTGGTGAACAATAACAAAACCAAACGTGCCGATAAATTAGTGAATATAAAAGTGGACAAAGAGTCTGGACTTGAACCTTAGATGTCGGTAACGTAGATTGTTTTTCACTCATAAAAGGGTGTGAACACAGCCACAAAAAAAAGAGTTGACATAAAAGTTGATATAGCGTTTTATTGAACTTGTATTGCTGGGCTAGATATGAATAACCAATAAAACGACTGAAAAATTGCGGCGTTTTAAAAAAAAATCAAACAGGTTCTATTTTTAAAGCGACTTTTTAGTCGCAACGACTTTAAATCGCAAGTGAGTGCCTAGCCTAGTCTCTTGAAAATAGGTATCGCCACGTATTTGAGTCAAAATTGTGCCCTTGAAACGCGGGACTTCTCCGCAGCATCTGGAACAGGTTAAAAGCCTTTTGGTAATAATTGTCTGTGTTGTCTCCCAAAAATAAGTATCGAGCTGCCAACATAGTGAAATAGAATGACCTGCCTTCCTATACTCCAGGATTTGTTGAACATAGTATATCTTTCAAAACACAAGAAAAAGAAGAAACATTTCAGAAAAAAAGTTGTAGGATTAAGCTATGTATAGACAAAAACTTTTTTTTTTTTCATTTTAATCCTTATATTACGAGCCTCTTCCTCAGCGTTTTTGAATCTAAATTCATAAAAATAAAAATGAATCCATTTTTGTGTTCGTACGCCCATAATTCGGCTGACCTCCATCCGATTTGAATGCGTATATTTTTTGGATTCCTATATTGAAGCAGGTTAATTGAAAAATTCGAAATTGGTTTTCTGTTTTTGTTTTGTATTTGTTAAATTATTTTATTATTATTATTAATGTTCTAAAAAATCGTGCCTCTCTATTGAAAAAATGAATGCACTTTACTTAATTATTTTATTTACTTTATTTATTTATTTTTATTGACATAATCTATTGTAATGTACAAACAGAAATGGATAAAAATTTGTAAAAAAAAAATACAAACAAAAATTGCGTATACGCCTGAGTGTACCACAATGTTTTATCGTTGTTTTAGAAGAAAATAGGACATATTTCGCTGATCAATGAGCATGAATACAAAAAATGTGGTTCGACTTAAATATAGAATTTGTTTAAAACTCGACGGCTTTTCGAAAGGCGAAAAAATAGCAATCATTTGCGCAATATTTTCTCCTTTCCCATATATAAAATGGAATTTTCAGTCACCATTCCCTCTAGAAAGTATGCAGTTTCAGATATTGACGATTTTTCGATTTTTCCCGTCGAAATATAGAAAAATTTTGAAGCCGAGCTTTTAGTTAGCATTAAAATTTAAAAAAAACGATTATGCTTTATTTTTTATTAAAGAAAAGAAATTTCTTTTCAAAGGTCAAGAAACAAATTTATTTTCCAAAAAATTATTTAGTTTTGTATTCAGGAATTTTAATTCTAATGATGGAATAACAAGAAGAGAGTTTTTTTTTCTGAATAATTTTATGATTTTTTTTTTTAACTTGCCAATGCCAATTTCATTTATTTTTATTTTAATATTTCTTAAATTACATTATTATTTATGTGCTTTCTCCCAGAAAGGATTTTATTTATATTTAATACTAAGATTTTTGTTTTCTGTTCAAATAAAAATGAATCCATTTTTTTGTTCGTACTTTCGTTCGACTGAAGATTTATCCGATTTTTTCTTGGATTGAAGCAGTAAAAATATATGCAATTTAAGGTTTTCTTCAACGATTTCGTATTGTTTTTTTTTTTAAGGTTTTCTTCAACGAATCCCCATGCAAATCAGATAACGTTCATCCGATCTATAGGTATGCGCGTAATAACAGAAAACACAACTCATTTGTGTTGAATTAAATTTAATTCCAAAAGATTTTCATTCTTTTAATAACGAGGCTCGACTTTTGAAAATGACATTAATAATTTAAACAATCTTAGGTTGAACGAAATTCACCGGGTCAGCTAGTAATATTTAACTAACTTTGTGTACTCCAATTTTATGATCTAGTAATGTGAAAGTTTTATTCTTTGTGTAAATAAATAAATAAATTTGGTGGCACAAACGGCTCATGAAGAACCAGGGCCTAGTGACTTACAACTCTCAACCATTCCTGTGTGCGTATCTCCAGGAATGGAGGGGACCTACCACCTACAGTTTATTGCCGAATCCGAACGGCTAAGGTGAGCGGCACTTTTCTATGACAAGAGATACTCTTGGAGGATTTGTCACTTCCGCGCAAGAGAAGTGTAGATTTATGGAAAACAATTACAATCTTAAGTCGCAATAATTATTAACCCAAATCATTTTTGATAAAACTAAATTTTTAAGTTGCAGAAATCAGTAGATACATCTTAGTTTTAAAAAATATCTACACAAATTTTTAATAATATAACTTGCCTTACCTACGTCATGATTGAATCAAATTAAATCGAAGATTATACGTTTAAACTTTAGTTAACTTTCCCTCACAGAAAATGATTTCGAAGACAAATATTCATTTTACCTCAAGAATATTTAAATATTATTATTGTTACAGTTTTGGTTGACTAGCCAAAACTAATTACTTTAAATACATAGCAAATATTGTAGTAATAGGGACTAGTTGAAAAGAACAAACGCTTTCTTTTTATAAATTGAAAAAATTCAGTTACATTTCAAAAGAAAATATTTATTTGCCATGTAAATATAGAAAGATCATAACGTCAAACTCATAAAATAAAACCCCAAGTAGAAATATCTTCTAGGTAATTTAATGGCTTAGCCCACATCCTTTTCATATTTATGCTAATTAAAATGGTGGGTCTACTTTTGTCATATTTTATGACAAAGTGCTTAAGCTACACACCCTACAATACTAATGAATCAATGTTTTTATTTATGAAACTGAGGGCGAAAACAAATTAAATACTCTTGTACCTTGTGGCAACAATCCATTAAAAAATAGGGCTTCTCTTGACTCGTACAAATGCTTGACTCTAAAATAATGTTAAAAGGATGAACATGAATGTGTAGGCTACACCGCTCCTATAACTGCTTTCTCACTCGATGTTTTCATAGGCTCTATAGCCAATGTATGTCAATGGAAAGATAGATCCCACAATTCTATGTCACCTTACCTACATACGACCCAAACATAAAATACCTGGAACCTGTAACAAAATTTTCTTAAGCGTTTCAGTTTTAATTATGATTGCATAGACATATATTTATTTCATTTAGTCGAAGTTTTTTAGTGATAATTTAAACTCTGGACTCGAACTATCTTACAAACTCGGCATCAAAAGCAGAAAGGCGGGCAAATGTAATCATCTTGTTGGGCAATAAATTCACTTGTATTTACATTTTATTTGCTCTTTTGTTTTGTCTGCTTTGCAAATCTTAAATATAAAATAAAATAAGTGACGCGACAAATTGTGGAGAAAAAGGTCTAAGTTGCTTATACTCTTATCCATTCCTGCTACCACCACACTAAGGGGTATTACGCTCTTGCCTCCACGAATCTTATAAGAATAACCAAAATAATATGTATATCAAAAAAATGAAGTCCTTGTTCTCGAGACAAAAAAAAAAATCAGAAATAATAATGATTGATTTTAAAAACTAAATTTTGTATTAATGAAATTTTGTAAACATTTACAAGAAAAAAAAATGATGCATAAAATTAAATTTTTGTTATTGTAGAATTAAAAATTCAATTAAAAAAAAAATTATTTAGGTACTAATTTTTTAAATATCGAATTTTCAAAAACTTTTTGATTTCTTTTTTTAGATCGAAAAATTATATTTTTTTTGAAAAATTTTGGTATGAATAATTTTTTAAATATCGAATTTTCTAAAACTTATTTTGATTTTTTTTTTAAATCCAAAAACTATAATTTTTTTTGAAAAATTTTGGTATGAATAATTTTTTAAATATCGAATTTTCTAAAACTTATTTTGATTTTTTTTTAAATCCAAAAACTATAATTTTTTTTGAAAAATTTTGGTATGAATAATTTTTTAAATATCGAATTTTCTAAAACTTATTTTGATTTTTTTTTTTAAATCCAAAAACTATAATTTTTTTTGAAAAATTTTGGTATGAATAATTTTTTAAATATCGAATTTTCTAAAACTTATTTTGATTTTTTTTTAATCCAAAAACTATATTTTTTTTTGAAAAATTTTGGTATGAATAATTTTTTAAATATCGAATTTTCTAAAACTTATTTTGATTTTTTTTTTAAATCCAAAAACTATAATTTTTTTTGAAAAATTTTGGTATGAATAATTTTTTAAATATCGAATTTTCTAAAACTTATTTTGATTTTTTTTTAGATTCAAAAATTATTACTTTTTTTTTGAAAAATGTTGGTATGTAATATAATTCAAGCTTATTAAAAGCTTTATCATAAAAAGTTGAAATCGAATCATAATAAGATGATTGCAATCGATATTGCAATTTATATTTACAATTATATTTGGAAATATAATCTGGCTTTTAATGAGGCTCTAGAAATTTTTTTCATGTAGATCCTAACAATAGGCTAGCATGGCAGGGTTTACTATAGAAATTAGCTAGGCCCCTGAATATTTTGTACCATTTTGCAACTAGAAAAAAAATAATTAAAAAAAAGTTGACTTATTTGTGATTCTATCCTTGGACTTTCTGTTTACCAGTCCCAGATAGATAAACTATAACCACTGGACTAATTTTCAGAACAGAAGTATGCATACAATGTTGAAAATGAATGAATTCATTAGACTGATTCAAAAAAATTAAAATATCTCCGAATTTTAATGCCATTAGGTTTTTAGTTGGAATTTAGTGAAATAATAAGCCTGGTAAAATTTCAGCCGTTTAGATTAATATAAATTGTATGGGAAGTTTTCTTTTGTTTGCTTCATTTTTTATAACTTTACAACCGGTTATCGTACGGAAATAATTGAGACGTATTCTTAAAGGAAATTGAATTTTCTTCAAAAATGTACATATAAAAAGACGCTTTGAGCGGTTATGTCGTTTGGAGCGGTAATGTATGATATCCACCGACAACGTTGATGACGACGAAGTATGCTTCGTTTAAAGTTGTTGTTGGCCACTATTCACCTCTGTATTTTGTTTATTTTTCTGTGTCAAGGTGGTATCGTTTGTAAGCACTAAAAATCTTCCTTTCTTATCCCCAATGTTGTTGGCCCCTCTTACTTTTCCTGGCACTGGCACCCTATTACAAATACAAACCAACAACGGTATACCAGGAAAAAAGCAGTTTTAAATATTTTATGTGGCAATAAAAACACCAGAAAGTGAAGTCTTCTCTAGTTCGCATTTATTGCTAAACAGGACGAAGAGGAAGATGATGGTGTTCAATATTTTGCAAAGTGGAAGTTAAACCGCACAAGCTACACAAATGCACCATTAAAGATTCAAAAACATTTCACTTACTCACTTTGTATCTCCTCAGAGTATCTTACCCATATCTGACACCTGATGCTCTGCTTTTTCTATGTGTTGTTTGATTTTATCCTTGAAACAGGATCATGGTTCTATGTGCATAGTACATACATATATTTTTTGTAAACAATGGGATTGAAGAAGTGCAATATCATTTCACTCCCGCTGTTGACTGGAGCTGACGATGACGTCTTGATGGTCTTGGTCTTGGTACTTCGCCGTTGATATGACATATTTAAAGACACATTTATAACTTGTTTTACTGAAATATCTTTACATCAAGAGAATTCTCAAGATATACAGAGAGTTTGAATGCACTTGCATTGCTTATTGTCTTATAGTGTAGTTGTTAAAAGCAATTCGAACTGAAGACTGACATTTTTATTGTTAGTGCTTTCATGAGGCATGTATTTTATGACTTTTTAACAAGAACCTCCACTGATTAATGACGAGATGAGATACTTTACTTACCCCAATTTAACAAAGGAACTTTTCAGATGTTGGATGACTAGACTACATATTACCCAGAAAATTTATTAAAAGGTTTTCTTTTGCCATGAAGGTTATAGAATTATGAGCTAGGTATTCCTCTGTAAAACAAAATACTGCGGTACACCCGCATACATATTTTTATCAACCAGTGAACTGATATTAAATACTTTTTGGGATAGTTTTGAATTAAAGTCTAGAGAGAACAGTTTTGTTCAAAGATTCAAGGCTTTTTATTTATTAAATAAGACGTTAAGCCATATAGTTCAGTTGAACAGAAGTCGACCAGAGTAAGAAACTTTCTGACAAAGGGTCCATAATGTGGGCCATATTGTGTGGTAAACGGTAATCACTAACCACAAAGTTTGACCAAGAGCTGTTATACTCTATGGTAAAAGTAATTAATGTTTTTTTTTTGTAGGTTATGTTAACTATATTACCGTATATAAAAGATGCATGCTCAACACATTATAGCATATGTCTTATGGGCTAACCTTGTTAAGAAGTTTTGCGTTTTATGGAATTTTGCTTATACAAATATATACAAAAAATAATTTTTTTCTTTTATTATAGGGATTTATGGGGGTTTAAACATTTATAGAAAGATGTTCAAAGTTTTCTGTATTATGTTTGAGTTAATTGAGATAAATTGTGTACATTTACGATGTATATTGCGATTGGCAATGGTGCAATGAAGGTAGTGCTTGACTACCAACTAAGAGGTGTGAGTTCGAGCTAATTCTATATGTATCAATTGAACGCAGCACCAGCTCGTGCCATGCTTTAAAAGAGTGAAATACTTTAGCTGTAATAGCAATAGTTCCTTACTATCTTTCTATTTCTACTAACTATAGTGAAAATATAGTTTGACATTGGTGTTAAAATGAGTTATATATAAGGAAGTTGTTTTTACTAAATATGTTACTTTTAATTAAAGCAATATAAACAAGGGTCTGTATATATAGTGAAGTGCCTGCAGCGTTAAAAATATAAAAAACCTTGGACTCCAGTTAGAGTGAATTAAATTTAAAAATTTAAAGTAGATTGTTTTACTAACAATCTAGTCAAAAAGTTTAAATATTAAAAAAAGGAACCCGCTACAAACAAAATGTTCGAACGACAAATGCTCGACGGATACCCTCGCGAAAAATGTACGAAAAAGGAAGACACTAGTTTTTCGCGTTGTTTTCAGCTGTACAGAGTAAGTTAGATTTAGCATAGAAGGAAGGGATTGTGCATACAAAATTAAGGAAGTCAAGTATTAATGTTAAAATTCAAATAAAGAGATAAAATGTACGCTCACGTTACGATAAAGACATATCCTAGAAAATATAATGCACTACTTGTCTCAAGTTATAGTTTTAAAATTGAGAATTTCAAAAAGGGTTCTTTTTTAAAAATATGGTTTTATTAGGAGAATTAAAACAAAATGTATGCATATATTTATGTATGTACATATCTAGTAGTTTTTGAAACTTAAGAAACAACTTCTGGTGAATTTAAACAAAAGTATTTAAAAATATTTTCGAAGGGTGTAACATATATTTATAAAAAGAGGCTGGGTTTGACCCACACTGATAACTTCCTATTGGTGCCCTTTGAAACTGGATACCAGTATCAGTTGTGCAATCAAGAGAAGGTCTAAGTTCGGCTGTTTGCTCTGAATATAAATTTTTACTAGAAAAAAACCGTAAATTGAATTTTTTTTGAAAACCTTATCAACTACTAACTATGATATTGTCTGTAAACTAAAACTATTCGGGAGTTTATACCATTGGTTGTTTTTTCAATATTCGAGCCGAAAAACATTTTTTTTACAATTTTTAGCATTTGTTTGCATTTTTTTGGCCTAGAAAAAACCGTATATGGAATTTTTTTAAAAACCTTATCAATTACTAACTATGGTAATGTGTGTAGATTAAAATTATTTCCGAGTTAATATCATTGGTTGTTTCTGAGATATTCGAGCCGAAAACCATTTTTTAACAATTTTTAGCAGTTTTTTTTGCAGGCCTAGAAAAAAAAACCGTAAATTCAATTTTTTTTACAAACTTTACCGATTATCAGCTATAACTTTGTGTATTAAAAAAAAATTAACCCGAACTTAATATATTTGCGTCTTCTCAAGATAATCGATATTTTTTAACAATTTTTAATGGTTTTTTTAATTTAAAAAAAAAACTGGTTTGATTTTTTTTTTAAGTACTAACTATTTTTCACTAGGTCAATATTTATAGAATGAAACCAGGCCGAAGTCGACAGCTCTATTTGTTCTAGAGATATTCGAGAAACAAACCATTTTACAACTTTTTTTTAAGATTACTATAGTAAAAAAACCGTTAATTGAATTTTTCTGAAAATCCTTTCAGCGCGTAACGGCTTTATTATCTGTAAAATAAAATTTACTGGAAGTCGATATCTCTACGCGTTCTCGAGATATCGTGAACGAAAAAAAGTTTCCGAACGTACGAACGTACATGGTACACAGACATCTCTCTAAAAACAATGTAATACGACTCCAGAGACCTCGAAACGTCGAGAAATGTCAAAATTTTCAATTTCACAAATCGGACCGATTACAATAGCTTCCAATAGGAAGTTAATAATTCAAAACCACCTTAATTATTAATATGAAAGCACGAAAGCTTTGCAGCTTTTACTGCAAGCTTGTAATTACATAAATCTTAAATAATTGTGTTAATTATTTGAATGGTACACTCGGGCGTATACGCACTTTTTTATTTTTTTTAAAACTTTGTACTCATTTTTCCGAAGTAAATTTTTAAAAGGCATACTATGACGATATTTGGCTGCTGGCGGCTGGATTTTGATGCACAAAGCTCTGGCGTAACCGTCCTACTCTCTAATAACACTGGACATAACGCAATTTTTTTCGAAGAACCATCAAAGTTTTGTTCTTTAAAATTGTGTTAAAACCTTTCTTATATCTCTTTTCAGCGAAAAAACGAATTTGTATGATTTTCAAACGGGAATACATATTTCAAAATCGTGTTGTGATAGAATGTTTTAGAAGAAGTTCAACAAACCAAAAACTTTAAAAAGGTGTACTTTGGTTCTTCGGTAAAAAATTATGTTGTCCAGTGTTATTAGAGAGTAGGACAAGTTACGCCAGAGAGGTTTATGGATACAAAATCAGCGTTTATTAAATTTTTTTTGTCTTTTTTGACAATCATGCCACTTCGGCAACGCTGTTTCGAACATCTGTCGTTCAAATATTTTGTTTGAGTGGTTGTGTTGCAGTTTCGTAATTAAGGCATGATAATATGGACCCTGGCCTTCAAATCAACCAATCAATCAATCAATTTAGCAATACTCTCATTTTCATACATTTCCAACTTTTGCCTGAAGGCTTTCGCTTTTCCCGGAACCCCCTTTTGAAATAAAAATTATAAGTTCCATCAGCTGTGTTAGACCCTAACATATAATTAGTTTAGACAACCCATTTACAATTTCTTAACCCCCCACATTTTTCGAAGAAATCAAAATTCCACCGATAATTCTTCTTTTTTTCAAATTCAAATTAGTGACTCCGCAACACTCTTATTTTTTTTGTTTGGCTTTTGATAACTTTTGTTTCTATTTGTTTAACATTTCATAATTCTGAATTTTTCTTTCAAATTTTGTAATTTTTTGAAGTCTATCGAGATTAAAAAATGTAAGAACCTAAACAGGTGCTAATTAAGCTTTCTAATCCTGGCTGGAGCACTTAATTCACTTCCTTTTCAAACTCGTCGTGGTCAAGATTTGCCTTTTTTTTAAAGGACTAACCTATTTAGCCCCTAAATACCATTCCTTTCATTCTTAATTCATTTTTGTGTGTTTTAGCACACACTAATAAAGTCCTTATTTCTACAACATTAGACTTTTTAATTTCATTTTTAGTAGTTCCATCTTGACGAACATGGATTATAGGTATAACACGGGATCGAATCCCAGCCGGTCACCAAAAAACAAAATTTTTTTTTTTTTTGCAAATGTGTCCTCGAAATTCCATTTTGGCTCGTAAACTATTTTGTAGGTCTAAGAGTTATGAAAAAAAAAAAAAAAATTTAATTTCATTCAGTAATCTACAAATTGTTAAACTTTTATTCCAATAAAAATGTCCTGCGTAAAACCCATCAGCAACATTACAAAGAAGGACTCTTTTTCAATGTTATTTGTATCTATAAAATTTACCACAGTGACATAAAAATAGGGTACGTGGTGTAGGTATCTTCACAATTACTCTGAATCATTTCCTAACAATAATATCTTGTGTGTTTTACTTTACGCAAAACCTTCTATTTTTATACACACCCATTACAACAAGCGCAGTACAACTTTTATAAACCAACCAACGTGCAAACTATTACACTAAAAAAGCCTTGTCCTTACAAAGTCGTCATATTTCAGAATTTCCTATTACATTGTTGTCTACGTTCGCACATTAAACTATGCAATATAGTGAAGACAAATCCTCAGGCAACCCTGAAACGTGTGCTTTGTGCGGGAAAGGAAAACCCAACGGAGCATATAATTACAACTTAAACGCCTTTCATAAGAATCCTCAAGGCGGGTAGGTATTTCCCGATTAGTTTCTCTACCCGACACACTTTTGTCTGTCTGTGCAACAATAAGCCCATGCTACGGAAATAAGTTGTTAATAACTTGGCAACATTATTAAAATAACAAATCATAACGGAAACATCCTTGCTCAAACCCTCATCACATCACACCATTCCGCATCCATTATACTCCTTGCATAGCTAACTCACCTGTTCCCTGAGTTTGGTGTCATCAAGCCAGGCATTGCCGGGGGAAAACTCTCCAGCTGCAACAACAGTAACATCGACACCACGAGGACGCATTTCTTGACGCATGCAAGCGGCAAGTGTTTCCAAGGCTGCCTGGGTGGCACAGTGAATGCCACGAACAGGCGACGGAACTTTACTTAAGCCTGTGTTGAAAGAAAACAAAGAAAAATAGTTAAAAAAAAAAACAATATTCAATACTCGTATAGATTGAGTTTTTTAATTTTTCTTGCAAGGTCGAGTCAAACGGTTAAACATTCAGTATTTCATGTTGCCATGTCCAAGGAAAAAACTTTCTTCGTAACGGACGTTGCATTTAATTAGTTCACCTGAGATAGGTTTAATGCAATCATCCTATCACATAACATTTGTTTTAATATCAGAAGAAGAAAAGACTGCAGAAACGGAGAGGGTAGTCGTTAACTTACCGGAGGTTAAAAATACAATACGTCCATTAGAGCGTCGGACGAGGGGCAACATGATTTGTGTGAGGCGTGCAGCTCCTACGGAATAAACATGGCGCATAATTCAATTAAAATTTACTCTCACTATAGGAACAATCTAGCGCTATCTTTTACCGAGTAGGTTAAGATCCAGAGATTTACGAAGCACTGCAAACGGAATCCACTCAAGCTCACCAAAAGCAATCCAATGAGCGCAATGAATAACTGACCATAATCCAGTGGCTCCATAAGGAAGATGTTCCGTAATATAGAGACAAGCTTCCAAAAGCTATTTGAGGGTTGTTGCATTAGATAAAATGTTTTCGGTAAAACAAAGGTCTTAAACTTACAGTTTTTTCGGAGCATACATCAACATGGAGAAGTTTCATTCGCCCAGAAGTTTCCTCTTTTAATATTTTCGCCTCTTCGCAATCCTCAATGGGAACACTAAATCCAGCATAAACGGTAAAGCCCAAGTCATCGAGCTTTTTAGCTAAGTACCAGGCAATGGGTAATTCACATCCGGTTATGAGCACACCTTTACCTGATGCAGAAACCTAAATAAAAATGGTGGTCAGATTAAAAGCTCTTTTCATGCATAAAATATACGTTATGTTCAAAGAATAAATTTAACAAAATTTAAAGGACAAAGTGATGGAACAATTAAAATATGGAAGGATGTTCTACTCAATCAAACAACAATTTGCCATTTCAATGGTTTTGACAGACTTTTACTATTTTTAATCCATTTTAACTGTTTTATTTTATCAAATATGTGGGTATCCATTATGTTATTGTTGTTTTCCTTTAAAAGAAGAATGAGGTTGTAGGTATGTACATATGTATGTATTTAGAAGGCAGGCGTGTGTTTTTGCTTTTCATAAAGACAAGTCTTTTATTAGTTTCAATGATGTTTTTGGATTAATCTGCGTCATAGTCATTAATAACCATCGTTGGCAGCTAAATACGCGAGATGGGGGCTTCTTAAAACAGAAGTTAAAGGTCAATGAGTATTTATTTTGTAAAGGAAATATTATATTTGTTGAAGTTGTGAAGTTTTTCGAAAGGATAAACATTTGCACACAGGTGGAATGTACCTAATAAGTATCTTAACCATCACCTTTGTCTATTTAGGTATGTATAATGTGTGTAGTTATTCCTATTTGATTTGAGAGGCCATCAATTACGTTTTTAGATATAATATTTTTGGAACTTGAACTTGATAATGGTGAAAAAAAGGAGGTGATTTATATCGATATTCGAAGGTACGAGTGTATGTATAATAATAATAATAAACATTGGAAAAGAATAAAACTAACAGGTGAAATAATTTGACTCAAGCGAAAGTAAGAAATCAGAATTTTTTTCGCACAGAATTGATTGCCTTGACCAATAATAGTGTACGAAAAAGTGACATTTCAGCTTTATTCGTGTTTTTATTTGTTGTTTCCTTCATTAGAATATGACTTTCTGTGCTTTTTGTGCGTTTACATTTGTTTTTTGCAATCGGTGACACTTTCATTGGCTATTTTTGTTTCGTAAGCATTTCACTGTAGAGTGACCAACGTAAATTTTATCCAATTTAATGCCTTAACTTTTATGAGTTTTGCAACACAGTTAATTGTTGGAGGGGCATACTCTGGTGTACGCCTATATCTTCACGAACTCCAGTTTGAAATCAAGGATCTTCAATGCACCCGCAAAAACATCCGCATCTTTTCGGGATAGGTAGCAGCACCTTCTCTTGTTCAGTTTGAAAACCTTTGAAGTTAATAATAATAAAAAACTATAATTCTAATAAATAAAATTAATTTTAAGACTGACTAATGAACTCAACCACTCTACATTTTCTCGATCAAAGCGATTTTTATCAGTTCCCGATCTTCGTTTTTATATACTTTTGTGGAGTTAACACGTATAGTATATACTCTCCTATTGTTATTAGAATATACATTTTTCTTTTACATATTTGAATTTTGTACGACCTTTTTCGCTTTATACTTGATCTGTCTTTTAGCACCTTAAAAAACTACCAAAAACGAGCAAGAGTAGATTGTATGGAATTTTCAAGTTGGTCCATAGCAAATTGAAAAATTTGCAGTATTTACTGCAAAAAAAAAATATATACCTACTAGTTTTTATGCATTTCAAATAAGTATGTACTACAAAAATTCATCCAAAAAAAGTGTATACTTTTATTTAAAGTAAATACTTATTTTTTATTATTTACTCCATTTTTATGCATACCGCAAATTTAGTATTTACTTATAAGATCCGCAGTAAAAGCATTTACTGTTTTTTATGCATACTACCCAATGTGTGCAATTGTTAGAGTTTAAAAAAAAAATCAATGACACTTTAAAAAAATACCTAACAGTATTTTTTCTAAGCAAAACTAAAAAGAAACTGCCGAAAAATTGTTAAGTTTTCGAAGATCTTGAATTGGCGATTTTATTATAAAAAAATAATATGGTGTATTGAGATTTAAAGGGCCCCAATGGGAATTGGGTTGGATCCCAGCCTCTATTTTTCTCATTTTTAAGCTTTGTTTTTGTGATGGATTTTTTCTTATTTGTATGTTACCAATTTTACTAATTTCAAAAGCTTTGTATGTAAATAAGATGCACGTGTGGATTGCATGAGCTTGCTTTTTTGCGTGTTATGGCCCCCAGGGCATAGAAAAGAATTCTATGGGGATCTTTTTGGCGATAGAATCAAAATTCTACCGACTGGTTGAATTAGATGTGAATGTGAGAAGTATGGTCTATCAACTTTCCATAAAAAATGTTCTCCCATATCTGTTTCTGGAAAAATTAAATTTGTCTTTAAGATAATTTGGTTTTAATCGAACATCAGTTAATGATTTCTTTGATATCCTGGAAAATGTCTACGAGAACAGGCATTATAAACCATATCGAATTTTTAATATCGACGGAACAGAGGCAATATTATACATACGAAAAATCCAAAAATGTGTACAGAAAATGGGCCCTTTATGATTGCTTTGGTGTTGAAAGCGACTTATATATGTAGGTACATGCGATTTCTGTTGCTAAATCTTTTGGTTTTTAATATTTTACCAAAACTTTTAAAAAATTTTACTTTTTCCCTTTTTCACAAAATATTTTTTTTTTTTCAAAAAATGGTTTAAACATTTTTATTTTGAAAAGGTATAATTAAACAGGATAAAGCTACTGCTGGCGAATATAAACTTGAAATTGAAATAAGGGGCCGGTTAGTGCGATCAGAAAAATGGGTTAGGGTCGAAATACTGTAGGGTCAAAATACTGTTATTCAAAATTTTGGTTACACAAAATTCTGTATTGTACAATTCTGTATGGTCAAAATTATGTATGAGTATAACTCTGTATTTCAATATTCTGCTTTTCAAAATTTCTGTATTTAAAATTTTTTTTATTGATAATGTAAAAAAGTGTGCACTTTTTTGCATTAAAGACCAACATTTTTAGGTTTCAAATGCATTCGAGATTTTAGTTTGCGAGATTTTGTAGCCACAAGCTTTATTTTTTAAACTGAATATTTTTAAAACGCCTGTCGCCATCATGATTTTTTTTTCTTATTTTGGATTTAAGTGTGAACACTTATTTATATTATTGCATCAATTTTACAAAATGTAGAAACATAAAATAAAAACATTAAATAGAGGGTGCTAATGTGTCTGCAGGTTACATATTGCTTGTTTAATATTTTATAAGGGGAATGTCACCTTGACTTTGCCAATAACCGGATATACAGACATAAGTAAGTGTTTCGAATCTATTATTACATAGACACACACCAAATATCCTAATGTCAAAATTTTAATTCTAATTTGCTAATTAGTTCCAAGTGGTATTAAAAGAAATAAATATTGTCTCTTGCTTGAATAAATTCCAAGAAAATTCCTCAGGCCGGAACGGATTTAAGGTTGCTTTTCTTCCCATTTTTTTTTTGTCGTCAACATTGTACGGGTCAATACACCACAATCACGCAGAACTCACAGAAGACACATTTTGAAATCCAAAATTGCCTGCCTTTACCCTTAAAATTCAGGAATAGGTCCTTGTAAATACTTCCTGTTTTTAACGTCAATTTCCGTCATTGTCTTCGAAGAGAAAATAAAAAAAAACTCAATGGCTATCAATTTTACCTCAGGGCAATAAATTAATTTCACCAAACACGCAAAATCCACACTGACACGCTTACAACTTATACGAGAACTAGGACACCAATCAACCCCCTGTTATCCTGCCAATACATTAAACTGCAAACATAGTTGTTGTCAGGCTCTTCAATAATAACAAAAACAAAAACTGCAACAGGTTGTCTAATAGAAAATTAGTTCAAAAGGTTAACAGACAATTCCCTAATTGATTCTATTGTTCAAACACGAATGTTTCCGACTCCCACATCATTTCGAAAACGTTCTAAGAAAATCGAGTCCTTGGAGTTTTCTATACATTTGTGTGTACCTACAGTACATACGTTTAAGATGTGAGAAAGGCTAGAGGGGGCTGCACATAATGTCGTCGTCTAGCCGACTGATAAGGAGACAGTATGTCAACACACAATTTGCTCCTTCTTCTTCTTCAAAAATTGCATTTAATTTAATCCTTTCATCTTATCAATTCAAGTTTCAAGACAGTTCAAATGAAATTCTGTTCGTTTGCCTATGTTTCCCTTGTTCACTCACAGAAACCCGATTAATAACTCGCTTAAGGTGAGTGGATGGATTGAAAGATGAGGATAATGAAATGAATTGGATTGTCATTCTATATGTTGTCATCCATGAAGTTTGAAATTGGAAAGATTAAAACTCGCACACACAGGAATTCATGAACGACGATAGATACTCGTATAGATATTCAATCAAATCGATAATAGAACTGAATAAGCAAAATAGGAGCTTCCATTCATTTTCATGTACATTTGTAGACTTGAAGGACTTTTTGATTTTGATTTGAAAATGACAGACACAAACTTTGGTGAATGTATGATTTGGGATATGGAGAATAGTTTTTGGGATAGCTTAGAGCTTAAGAGGCTCTTCTCACTTTTTGTTCATTGCTGCTGATGCGTTTCCCTTGGGTTGTTAAGTTGCTTTTACTTAAAGTTTTAGGTTTTCATAGTGTTTGGTTGTGATTTGGAGTTATTATTTTGAGATTATCACTTAAAATTTGCATTTGTTATTAACTAAAGAATTCTGAATTAAAACGAGTAGGAAATTAATGATTCTATGTGGTGAAACGGTCCGATACTCGTAGAAATGTATTGTTTATTTATTAAAGTGTTTCAATTCTCATAATCAGACTATTTACAAAAAAAAAAAAAAAGCTTTCATTAATTTTGGTTGATTTTTATAAACAACTAGCGGAGCCCGGCGAACGTTGTATCGCCCTCAAATAAAGTTGTTGGCGTATTTGTTCCAGGATTAATGTTTTGCGTGGCGTTTGAATTTGAACTTAACATACCTACCTATATACATAATACTCAAACGATAGTAACAAAAACTGTTCACACCTAATGAAACGCAGTTTTCTTACAACTTCATACTGGAACTATAACAGGTACGATTTTAATAAATTCATTATACCCATGTTTAAGAAAAATTTGCACGACTGGATCACATGAACTTGCTCTTGTAGTTAGAACTATGAATTTATGGTATTTTAAACGAAACGATTTTACTGAATTTTTGAACAACAACAACTTAAAGGCCTACCACCAATTGTTTACGAATTAATTTTAGGTATTTTAATTCGTTTTATTTTTGTTTGGCTGGAGATATAGCTATTTCAAGGGGTGCCAAGCCCTATCATCAGTCTCCTTTTAGTTGTGCCGTGCTTTTAATCCAATTTTATTATGAAAAACTTTCTACATGCAAACCATGAGTATTGAATTCACGCATATCAGATTTGCTCAGTCTTCGAGGTCGTATGCACTACGCATTCCACCGCTTATGACCACTGACGTCACAGTTCGAGATGTGCTGTTTGTTTATCAAATGCATTTGGAGCATCAGCATTTTTATAAGCTCCTTTAAGAATGCTGTCTTGTTCCGCCTTCATTTTTCTTCGTACATTATCTTGATAGACTCAGTTCGTAGAACGTTATAATGGATAGACCCACACGGAAAAATTATTGGAAAATATGGCATTTTTTTCAAAAAAACATCAAAACCCTATATCCGCAATGGGAATTTTTTGGCAAAAACTTGAAAAGCAGTTTCCTTACAACAACTAACCATTACAGGTAGGTATAGTTTAATCAAAATCTTTAGAGCCGTTTTGTAGAAATTGTGAAAAAAGCCCGAAATGGCAGGCAACTGTTCAATTTGACTTCAATCAAAAATTTGAAATTCCTCTCATAGATATGCCCTGTACCAAATTTAAAGAGAACTGGCCCACCCACTCTAGCTCAAAATACAGTGGACCAACGGACGCACAGGACATGCCTGAATCATCGTTAACCCCCAGTTAATCCGCCAAAATCGGTGAATTAAAAATCCTGATCCATGGATCAACATTTAACCCATGATTGTACAACTGTCACTGTCACTGTTTTTTTTATTTTTTTTTTTTTTTAAGGAAAGCAAAAATACCTCTGAAAATGGCATTAAAGCGTTTTCTGCTTTATTCTTTCGAAAAATTAAAAAAAAAATAGTTGTTTCGTCAACTTAACAAAGCGCGAGGTTTTGTCATCGCAGGGAAAATACGTGTTTTCATTAAGTGCATAACACAAAAAAAGTGATTATTTACTAAACTGAAACTAATAAAATTTATAAATAAAAAAAAAATAAAACTTGAATATTTTTTTTTTTTTAATTTAATTTTTATAAATAATTTTCACAACTTTGTAAATTAAAAATAAAATAGTTATTAGCGACGCGTTTCGGAGTGTATCCCCATCATCTTGATGGAACAAAAATTATTCAAGTTTTAACAACTTGGAGATCTTGGAGACACAACCAAAATGCAATGTAAAATATACTGTAGTATATAAAACACACCTTTCGTGTTGGCTACGATATGATTCTCACCTTTAATTTCGAAGCAGCAAAAATGAACAAAAGTCAAGCCAAACAAAACAGTTTAATTGCTTTAAAAGTACGGAAATAGTACTAAAAAAGTATTTAAATTCGGGATTCAATCCCAAATACATTTGGGATTTTTCGGCATTCGGGATTTTGGGATTCGGGATTCACATTTTCTGCCATTCGGGATTTTGGGATTCGGGATTATGTCCCCTTCCCGTGACGCAGAACTGAAAGTTTTAAATCCCATCATTTGTATAAGAATAAAGTCATAGAATGATAGACCAGCCTCTTTTATTTATTATAAAATACATAATGTATACCATTATTTATTAGTTTTGCGTTTTTTATGCGATGGGCAATGGCTTTTTCGTAAAAACCTTTCTATGTTTTCTATGTTTTGTAATTTTATATTGCATTAAATACAATCAAAATAAGTAATAAATTAATTAAAGTACCCAGTTTTGGTTTGTATATCTCACTAAGGAGGGATATATCTATGTTTGTATATAAAAATGAATCCCTTTTTGTGTTTGTACGCGCATAACTCGGCTAAACATCATCCAATTTGGTCGGGGATGCTTTTGTTGGATTTGTATTAAACCAGATTAACACACAACAGAGTCGAAAGTTTGAAAATCTAACCGAAAATTTGGACGGCAAAATCAGAAAATCGTAAAAAACATCTTGAAATTTCAAGCTTTCTTAATTATTTTTTTTTTGTAAAATCTTTCTCGGATGGGCATTTTTTTCTTCGATTTATTTTGAATCAGATAAACACACTACGGAGATAAATATTGAAAAATTAGGCCAGAAAAGTCTGTGGGTCATTTTTATTTTTGTACTGTCAAACACTGTGCATATTTAAAAAAAAAATAAAATAAAAAATAAAAGTTTTTCCCTTCAATATTTTGAAACAAATTTGTTTGAGAAATTGAAAGTGTCGAATTTCGACACAGGACGATAATAGGTACATATGTACATATATAAAATTACCTGTAAAGCTGTGATGTACACATTTTTAGGTCTAACTAATATATGCTGATAAAAAAGTACGTATACGCCACAGTGACCCCATTAATGCTTATTTTGTATTATATTTATTTTAAAGGGTTTGTAATATTATACATACATACATATAGGAACTAAAACCAGGCAAAGAATAATAAAGATGATATTTTCACCTCTCTCTCTCTCTTTTTTTATAACCACATGTACCTAATAAATTAAAGATCCTAAATAAATGGAAATATAAAAATTTATCAGTGTGAACACGTTTGGTTATATTTTTTTAAGGGCCATAACATTTTGTTATTTTCTTCTTCATCTGATGGTAAATCCTCTAGAAGTAGATACTCAATTTTTTTTAATTATATATTCCAATTCGAATTCATAGCAAAGATAGGACAACGTCTGTCGAGTCAGCTAGTTACTAATATTAGTTAGTTAGGATTTGGTGGAAAGTCTATACACCCAAATTTCTTTCAAATTTTATGGTATTCTTTTCTTAAAATAGCCAAGAAAAATTTTAAATTTGCTTCATTTTCTTTTTTGATTCAAAACAAATTTTCAGTTATCCTACTCTCACTTTCATTTTTGATTTATTAGCACTAAGGTATGGAAATATAATGTGTTGAATGTTATAAAAGCAATCCAATATGGCTATAAAACCTTAAAAATTCATCAATCCCTATCATTCTAAGAATTTGGTAAATGATATTAAATCTGATATTTAAACAAAACGAATTTATAAAAATAAACAATTGATTTGTTTAATCAGATATGAATGTATAAACCAACGATGAGAACATTTTTGAAAATTTTACAGTTATTTATAGTTTTAATTACAATCAATCATATAGATAGTGAAATTATGTGCTAATTTTAGGTTTCTATTTCTGAATAATTTCAAATAACAAATTTTGAAGAGCTGCATCTCTGTGAAAAGTGGTCATGTTGAGATGAAACAAAAAGCATTCTGAAGCTTTATATTTTCTGTATTGAGGAATTTTAGAAAATGATTTTTTTTAGTTACCGTTATTGCACAATCATAAGAAGCAGCACGAACAAAAAATTTTATTTTTTATGTTTTGAACATTGTCGTTTTCTTTGAAAACATTTTTTGAGCCAATTTAATATTTTAATTCGATAATTTGTTTATTCAGCTTTAAGATCGTCTTTTTTCATCATTCTACAATTTTTTTTTCAGAAGAATATCTGGCTTTGAATGAAAAAACAGACTTTTGATTTTGACTACCAATATCTGCGCAAGGAATGACGACACGGAAAATTTAAGGGTAGTTTTAAAAAATGGAATTAATTTTTTACAAGATTTTTTTAAAACTTTATAACAACTATTTTTTTTGGCTCCTCACCGTTACATTCAGAAAAGGTCAGAAAAACAACTTTTTAAAGACTTTTTGTAAATCTTTGACTGCTTTACAAATATTGACTGCAGGACTTATTTTTGGTAAGACATTTTAAAGAACTATAGACCAGGATCCATTGAACCGTTTTCCCGTACCGAATGGTCAAATTCGTACAAAGCAATTAAAGGAACAAATTGTATGGTTTATAAACATTGTGAAGTCGTCATCAAAATTAAAACGAAAAGAACCAATTCTGCCCACTTTTCTCTCAGTTTTGTGTTAGTTACAAGAGATGCAGCTCTTCAAAAAACACTAAAAAAAAGTGATTTTTTTTGTTCCCTTAATTGGTTTGACAAGTGCAGAATTTTCAGAAGTTCATTGATATGTTAAGAAAAAATGCATGTTTTGTAATATCAATTGCTTATAATTCTAAACCACCTTAAGTACAAGAGCAAGTTCATGCGACCAGTTGGTAGGAATAATTTTCATATTTTGATCCAATCTATAAGCCCAACCAACAAAAAAAAATGTATTATTCCTTTTTTTTTTAAAGAATTGGTTTAGTTGTTCAAAATTGCTTAGGCTTAAAAATAAATTTTATCATCACCTGTGTGAATAACCTTTCATAATGAAAACGGAAACTCGAACATCTTTCAAAGTCTGTAAGTAAAAAAAGACATACAGAAAAGACGACTAAATCACCACCCAACTTCCATTTAACCATATCCCAAAAGCGATTTATTTTTTTTTTACTTCGCAGACTCGCCACTTCGTTAGCACTTGTCTCCTAATGGACACAAGTGCTATCTTTTAATCTGCTTGCAAAAAAAAAGGAACAACAAAATTAACTCAATCAGAGATAAAAATCGCAGATAGATAGAAATGCCAAAATGAAGAAAAGCCTCCTGTCCCGCATTATCATTGTCTTCTATTTTACTTCCGAGACCGGGCTGCAAAACAGATGTAGAAAACCTGTCACGAAAGCCTTAGTTGGAACTGTTTAGCTGTGGGAATTAAAACAAACAGAACAATCCTTATTTCCGAGTTCCTCCCCTGAACCCATACCGAGAGAAAATAAAAAAAAAATGTAAAGCAGAAGGAAAATATAACTTGGAGGCATGGAGCTCTATAGAAAGGTTTTGTGGAAGACGAAGGACAAACATTGAACTAAAGCCCAAACCACATCAGTGTAAGCTTTAAAAATAGAAACACGGACCCAGGAAGAAAGTGCCGGGGATTTAGTCGTTTTCGCCACCACAGTTACCAGCGCACAACCTGCTCGCTCAGCATATCCTTGAGAAAAGGTTAGATATTGAGTCGTAGGTCTACATCACACCCAACATTTGTGTGTTGTTATCCTTTTAGATAAGAGGAGGCCTAGGACTACGATGACTACAATCTGGTGGTATCCTTCGTTGGCATTGTTTTCGACAGGATGGTATGGTGGGTGCAGAGGTGATGTATGGAGAAGCAACATCATTTCTGCTTAACTTCCAGAGGATTGTGGGGTGGAATTTTGATTGTATTCCGTTCACGTTCCAATTTTGCCAAACGGACGTGATACTTTAATGTATTTAGCTGAATTGCTTATATCATGTACTTGCCTACTTTTCTAAGGTCCTTGCTTTGACTGTGTGCTCTGCAGATATGTGTGTGTTCAAGTTTGAATTTTCAGTTAGATCCCTGAAGAATGTTAATGAAATTCACCATCGGGTTCTGAGCCTCTCTCTCTTGGGTAGGCACATAAGGATTTATGGTAATTTCTTTGCCGAACTATAATCTTGGAAGGTAAGAATGGTTTGCGCAGAGACCTTCTATATGTTCTATATTTAGAAATACACAATGTCTTCGTAGTGTTCGTACGCCCCACACCACAAGAAACAAGAAGGTAAATTGAAAGTGTCTTTGACTATGGTGAATTAAAATGGAAAATCTTCGAAGACAGTGCAGTGCAAGAGAACAAGTCCTAATTATGGAAACTTTAATGAGAACTTGTCGCAAAAAGTTTGTTTAGTATTATAAGGAAGTTTGGTGCTTCTGTTATGAAAAGTTGTGGCAAAAGGAGCCATCGTCGTCTTCGTGCGTCAGTGTGTCGGTTGTCTGGTCCAGCATTAAGGGCATAAGAGAAAAAGTTTTTAAATTTAAACACAATTATGTAAATATTTTCAGGAAATAGAACTTACATATAAATTTCTACGCGTTAATGAAAGAAACTTGCAGGGAATTTTCTAGTAAAGTATGTGCACATTAATCTTTTGATAAATTTGATAGGTGGTTTAAAGAAAAAGGGAGAAGAATACAATGTAGTACTTGTGACAATTGTTTTTAAGTTAAAATTGACAACCTAGGATTTTTATTTTCACATAATTTCGGGGTAATGCACATTCAACTTTAATGGTGAAAAAGTGTTACAATTGTTTTATATTGGCCTTTCTCTAGTCTCGTCGGAATTGTTATGATATAAAGCCTTTAATTCTTATGAAAAAGATATAAATAAAAATCTCCCTGATAAATTGATCCTAGGTAAAGGTAACTTATCTAGTACAAAATCTGAAGTTGTGAGAGGTGCATTGGACTGAAAACTTAAGTATGCCTAACAGGTGCCCTACCTCTGCCTAATATATGATGAATGGACAAAATCTAAACCTTGTTTTGATTTTCCGATGCGAGAACAAGACTATAGTATACACTCAGGAAAAACTGCGACTTAGATTTTAATACCGAAGTATTAGGTACATTTTAAATATGTATAAGCTTCGAGTAGGCTATAGATCAGTTTTTGATGCTTTTTAATAAAAGTTGATTGTGACGTTTTGGGTGTGTTTTCACCCTTCTTCAGACCTAAATTTTTTAAAATTAAATTATTATTATCCTATTATAATTAATGTTATAAATGTGAAAGTTTGTTTGTCTGTCTGTTTTTACCTCTTAATCTAAGAAAATACCTGAGTATGTTTGAGCGAAGACTTGGAACATGAGGATGGGCATAGGCAAATGTTTTTTTTTTTCAAATTTTAGACCAATGTAAGAAAAAATAACAAAAATATACAAAAAAAAGTAATTTATATGAAAAATGAAAAAGTTTTTAACGAATGCGAAGCAAGGCGAGCACGGGTTTGCTAGTATACATATACTTATGTTAAGTCTTATCTAAAAATATATAATTTAATACCCATTAATAAACTGATCTTAATAATTACTAAGGGTTTGTTTCACAATGTCTGATTAAAGTTCCAATTAAGCTACATGGAACTTATTTGTCACTTAAAAACCGCATTTACGTTTCACAATATCTGAATAGGTCTAAGGCTCATTTGCTGAAACGAAACTTAAATATTTATGTTCAACTTAAACGCTTATGTTTCACTTTTTCCTCAGCATAAACTGTCATATAAGCTCATATGTTGAACTTAAATATTTATGTTTCGTTTCAGCAAATGGCCCTAAGTGGCACTTAAAGTTCTGAATATTTTACAGGCCGGTTGAGGTTCCGATTAAAAAATTAAACTGGCATTTAAAATATCTACAGCTGCTGTCAGTGCGACTCACACAACAAATACATCAATAGTTTGGACTAGTGACGGATATTTGTATGCGTTAACCCAATTACTTAAATACTTACTTCACGACACCCTTAACACCATAAAAATGCAATTTCAAAACGCACTTAAGTATTTTAAATCACTCACATTCACATATCAACACAAAATTTCTAACTGGATTTTATCAAATTGCAGTAAGGGGCCTTAAAACACCAAAGTAATGTTGTTTGTTACCAGTTCTGGGTCCAAAAAGTTTAATTATGACACTTTAAAATTCAAAACTTGAGAATAAATTAATAATTATTTGATTGATTATTTTCAATCAGTCAAATTCCTTGGAAAACTGGAATAACTGACAACTAGCTAAGTGGCACATAAATTTATGATTGTGAAACGCAAAGGTTTTTAATGAGAGGATTTAAGTTGTGGATAATTTATGTGTCGGATAGTTATAAGGAACTTTAATCAGACATTGTGAAACAAACCCTAAGTCTATCACAATCTGAACGTATGTTTATACTATTTTCGGTGTTTTTAATATGAAGCATTTCATATTAACGTACGTTCGTATGTTCGGAAGTTTTTTTTCGCCGACGATATCTCGAGAACGCATAGAGATATCGACTTCAAATAAATTTTATTTTACAGATAATGAGGCCATAATATGCAGAAAGGACTTTTAGAAGAATTCAATTGGCGGTTTTTGTATTACAGTAATTTTAAGAAAAGTTGTAAAAGGCTTGTTTCTCGAATATCTCTAGATCAAATAATGCTATCGACTTCGGCCTAGTTTCATTGTATGCATAATGACGTAGTGAAAAATTGGTAATACTTAAAAAAAAAACAACCCACAGTTTTTTCTTTAATTAAAAAAAAACGATTAAAAATTGTTAAGAAATATCGAATATTTTGAGAACAATAAAGATATTATAACTTCGGGTTAATTTGATTTAATACACAAAGTTGTATTGTAAGTAAATAAAGTTATAGTTGATAATGGGTGGAGTTTGTAAAAAAAATTCAATTAACTGTTTTTTTTTTCTGGGCCAAGAACACTGCAAAAAAAACTGCTAAAAATTGTTATAAAATATTTTTCGGCTCGAATATCTCAAAAACAACCACTGATATCAACTCCGAAATAATTTTAATCTACACACAATGCCATAATTATAAATTGATAAGGTTGGTAAAAAAATCAATTGACGGTTTTGTTCTAGGCCAAAAAAACTGCAAAAGAAGCTGCTAATAATTGTTAAAATTTTTCGTATCGCATATATTTAGAGCAAGCAGCCTTTCCTTGATTGGACAAAAGTGATAAGTTTTTCGAAGATTTTTAATTGGTAATTTTCTTATAAAAAATAACATCGGGTGTCGAGTTTCAATATCTTTTTTATATCAGTGACCTGATTACGTAGTTTTTGCATAGAAAAAGTTTTTGCTTTAAAAATTTTCTAAAATAGCGGACCTTTTTTGACCAATTACTGACTTGTTAAATGACTTACTTTTTTTGCGAATATCCCCTATATGAGGTGCTAAGGTCCCACAGCCGCGTGTTCCATTGAACTATTTAATACGCAACTTATTTAATTTAAAGTACCTTTCTATATTTGGATTTTATTCAAATGTTGCCATTTTATTTTGATTCTATAATGTTTTTGGCCCATAGTAAAGATACCCCCAAATCATATCAGGTTAGTTATACATCCTGAACCATTCAACTAAACTCAATTTATTGAATTTTTGAACAAACTCAGACTCGATTTAATTTTCAGGCATTAATAATATTGTTGACGGCCTTTTTTCAAAAGTCTAGTCTCGTGATCAATTTTATAAACTTTTTAAAAATGTGCATCCACATAAAGAAATTTTCACAAAAAAGCTTTAAAACACTATTTGCATTGCCTACGTAAATTCTAAGTCAAAACCCTGAAATGAGGTTTTACAATTACATATTTGTATAAAGTTTAATAAGAATTACTGTTGTACCCGTTTTCGAAAAAGAACTTAAGCGCACGTTTTGGGCTGATTACGTAACTATTGTATATCTCTGTTTCGGCAAAACGAAATGAGTTCAATATGGTTTCGGTGTTGGCCTCGTCTCGGCACCATCTCAATATCTTCACTTTGTTTTGTAATGTTGTGAAAGAAATATTGAACTTAAGTTTGAATCTAGAAGCTACAATACATTAACGCACATATTATTGATTTATATTTTTATTATTTTGACATGTGAATCAAAATATTCATACATATGTATTTTGACACCTACATAAATCAAATATTGTTTTTGAAAAACTTAAACTCGAAACCCCTATAGAATTAGTTTTCTCGTAAAACTAGCTTTGACCGTAGCCTAAATTTGTTAATGAAAATAAATAAAATGTCGCATTTCTTATTAAATTAAATATTTAAAAGATTTTTTATCTTTTTTTTTCAAATAAAACAATAATTTAAAACTCAATCCCAACAGGTTGACATTTTGTTTAAAAAATCAACTGATTATTTTTCGTTTAGTTCTATGGTCAAAAAATATTATGACATTTCACATGGATTTTATTTTAAATTCAGACTCTCCAAACACTTTCCGAAGTTCCCAAGAGATGCGATCTATAAATTATTTATCTTTCGAAAAATTCTTGAAAGTATTGTTACAGTATAGACGAAAATAGGCTGCGTTCATCAACGGCAAAGACAAGACAATACGCTAGTTAAATTATTTAATTTTTCAGCATGTAATCATATTTTGCTTAGAAATATGTGTTTATCTATATCTATTTTCTTCCAATATTCAACAAAACAATAAACTCCGTATAGTTCTCTATAGCTATTAGAATTTCTAGTATATAAATCCCAGGCAACAACTTAACCTCTATAATTCATACAGATTAATCTACTACAAAAACAAACTCCCATCAGTAGACTTATATTGGGACATATTACCTACCTACCTATTAAATATGTCTTCCCGTATACATATTTTTTTTTGCTAAGAAAGTTTATGTTCTGCTAAACGTGCCGCCTTTTGTGTCATTGTGATGAAGTAACTTCCTGACTTTATCATTTCTACCCACGCGCATCGAATCAAGCATAATAATCGTCATCCTATATTCTTCCTTTTATATCCAATACATCTCTGGAGCCAGCCAGTGTGCCTTAGAAGGATTGTAAGTCTTAAGGAGTCTTCTTCTTCTATCAGAAAAAGTAAACAAAAAAAAATGAAGTAAGTGTATCACTTGAAAGTTAAATCCCATCAACATCAAGTTTCTGAAGCATGATCCTTATTTTGTATTCAAGGCGTATTCCTGGAACATCCCTTGAATTCAAAGGGAAATTAGAGACAGAGTGAAGTATAAAAAGAAGCTAGTTTAGCATTTTTTCATCTTGCATGTCCTTTCAATTTTGGCCCGTGCTCCCCCGACCTTATATCTCATGTATTGGATGTCGACTTCGTTGTCGTTGTCCTTATTTATATCAACCACACCGCCGTAAGCAAAACCTAAGTAGCTACATAGTGATTTCCTTGCGTCACTTGGAGTAGATTTCCCTCAAAAAAAAAAAAAAAAGTCGAAACCACGATGAGAACTATACTCGAGGAAACTATCTCTTGTGAAGTATTTTTTTTTTTTTTGCCGGTAGGTACTTTGCATGCTTGACATACAAACTAAGGATGCATCTTGATGCTGTCTTCTTCCAAGAATTGATAGGCAAATCAGTTTGCTTGTTTTCTGTTCTGAGTTGAAATTATGATCGTCACGCATTCGAAGCATGCATCAGTGTTAGCTGTCACACGCTAAAGGTGGCAAATGTGAAGGTGAACGCGCCCACGACATCCATAGGTTCAATCAGGATTCAGGAGCAGGACCAAGTACTGCATTAATTTTGTTTATTTTCAAACAAGCTATTCTGCTTTTAGAATTCCTAAATACACGACGAGCTAAACCACACTAAAGCATGTTTTTGAAAAACTTCTTCGTTATTTGTAGGTTTTTGGAAATGATGTGGCACCTGGAAATATGTTTATACTATAATACGATTTCACTTTTAAAGCCCCAGGTGGTGGAAATAGTTTTAAGGCTTATTAAGTTCTTCGTGAGCACTTAATGTGCCACTGGGGTTTGGGGAGAATGCAATAAGTAGTAGAAGGGGTATGAAAGTATTCTCTGAATAAGAACTGCCAGTAAAGCTGGCGTTGGGGTTGGGCTTTTCTTTCAAAAAGTTATATGAAGGGAATGAAAGTTATGGTGGTTTGCGAAGTTCAGAAAATGCACTTCAAAAATATTCATAAAGTCTTTGGGGAGGAGAAACGAGGAAAGTGTTTTTTTTTTTTTTTTAAGTTTACCAAGATTACCAAGATTAACTTTTCAGCTAGTGACCATGAAAAAAAGTTGAACTTTTCATTTTATTTTTTTTTATAAAATTCTTCGGTTTTAAAAGGACAAAATTATAGAATAACTTAAGTTTTTTGTTCTTTTGTTCATAAAAAAACAAACAAAGACATAAGTAGTAAATTTAAAAGAAATATGTATTGAATTTAATAACACAAGTTGGTTTATGGTAACTACAAATATATTTGAATATATAAGCAGAAGTAACTGAGTTCCATCTTTGTGTGTATATATATTTTAGGTTTTAGGCTTTATATACAATGGTTCCATTAAGAAACCAACGGCGTGGATAACTTTAAATGGGATGTCAGAGAAAAATTAATCACCTACAAACGTCATTTTGGAATGCCTACATTATGTCGTGCTCTGCAGATCTGCTTTCCAGTCCACGATAAGTAAAGCAACTAAAGCAAGTTATTAAAGTTTAAACCCTAGATTTTTTTAATTAATTTTTTAATTTATTTTTCTTTTTAAGTTTGTAGTGATTTTTAGAACATTCGAATAATATACTAGTTGGTAGTTTCAGTAATTTGTCAATCTATGCTGATGCAGTACTAAAAGTAGTTGACCCTTTTTTGACAAAATTATAGTTACCTTTTCGATGGTATATATTTTTTTGTGAATACGTCACATACTAGGTGCTTATATCTCGGAGCCTGTTTTATATATTGTTTAATTCGCAATTCTTAATTAGTAGTTTACATTTTATTTTTATTAATTTCGAGCATTTTGGCTTATTAACCCATTTCCGGCGGCTACCAGTTCCAGTTGACAACATACTGGGTACTTTTTGTGTAAATAAAGGAAATCAAAAAAAAAAATTTGGAAAAGCTTTCGGTTTCCCAGAAAATTCGTGTTGCGTTTTCGCAACGCTCGCCGAAAGGGGTATCAAAATTTTTAAAATAGAATTTTCTTCTTACATATTACATGAACTTTATATGGATACTTTTATGAAAAAATAATTAAATATACCTAGAATATCTATATGGTAATGAAAAGAATACTGAAAATTAAAAAAATTATCAAAAATAAAAATTGACTTAAAAAAAAAAAATTTTTTTTTCAAAAATTAAAAAATTATATTAAAATTATTTTTTTTTCCAAAAATAAATACTAAGTTTACCAATGTATACTCTGCATTAATTTGAAGTTTCTGAAGTTAACCCTTAAGAAGATAAAAATCAAAAATTAAAAAAAAAAAAATCATTTTTCCAAAATTAATTTTTTTTTTCAAAAATGAAAAACAATCAAAAAGCTCATTTTCCCCAAACTTTATTTTTTTTTTAAAATGAAGAACAAAATTATCTATTTGTTGTATAAGTTTGAAGTTTTTGAAAACAACTCTTAAAAAGATAAAAATCAAAAACTGCAAATTAAAAAATTAAAAAATTAAAATCAATTAAAAAAAAATTAAAATCAAAAATTAAAAAAGAATCAAAAAAATTCTTTTTTTTTTTTAATTTAATTTTTTTCAAGAATCTAGACATTGAAATTTCTCAAATCAACCCTTTAACAGATAAAAATCAAAAACTTTAACAAAATTGAAAAAACAATTGACCTAAAAAAAATACTTATCCTTGTTGGAGGAGCAATCAAAAATTATGTTTCTTAAAAAATTGATGTATTATAAACATAAACCGTTCAATCTGATTTTAAAACGCAACGAAACGAAATATTTTTTCAGGTTAAAATTCTCCTGGATTAGGTTGCGAAAACGCAGACAGGCAACTCATATAAATTGTGTCAAAACTATTTCAGAATATAATTCGAACCTTTGTTTACCTGTAGTTAACATTATTTTAAAAAATTTTAATTCTGATGAAATTTTTAAGGGAGAGGGTCAGAATTCTGGCTATCAAAAACCTGTATGACCAAAATTCTGTTTTTTTTCTTTTTTGAAAATGCTGTACGACAAAAATTCTGTTTTTCAGAATTCTGTATTTCAAAATTCTATATATCCAAATATCTGTATATTCTGTTTTCCAAAATGCTGGTTATGTCCAAGTTCTATATTTTGAAGAAAAATTTTTTTACAATATCATTTTTAAGCACGTACAAGTACAAATAGAATTTTTTGCTTTTACTTTTAAAAAATTTCATTCAAGTACGATCTCTTTAAAAACTAGTAAAAGACTTTAGTTACGGTTTCATTTGTAACCAACGTTTTATTAACTCTATTTTCGTGAATATATTTCTGTTAAACCTCGATATGTGGAAATTGTAGAATTTAACGATGAAACTTAGAATTCTTCAGCAATATTGGTACATGTCCGAAATGTTTTATTTGCAAAATTCATTATAGAATTCGAGTATTTTGAAGAGGTTTTACATTGAGCTGTGTTAACTTGGCCCCAAAAATTGTCTAATTTTTTTTAATTTTTTTGTAAAATATGATCAATTAAATGACCACTTTTGACCACCCATTAAAATTTTTTGACCACCCACAGTTATCGAAAAAAATCGATTTTTAAAAATGGGGGGCTAAAAGAACGCTGCCCCCAAAAAATCAATTTTTTCAAATTTGATTGATTGTTATGATAGGTCGCACGGAAGAGATTATTGACCACCCTTTAACTTTTTTTGACCACCCCTGGAAATTTTTTTTTTATTTAAAAAAAAAAAAAATTGAGATTAATTTTTTGTTTAAAATTTTCTCTTAATTTTCTTATTTCAAAAATTTGAATATTGGTACATGTCCGAAATGTTTTATTTGCAAAATTCATTATAGAATTCGAGTATTTTGAAGAGGTTTTACATTGAGCTGTGTTAACTTGGCCCCAAAAATTGTCTAATTTTTTTAATTTTTTTGTAAAATATGATCAATTAAATGACCACTTTTGACCACCCATTAAAATTTTTTGACCACCCACAGTTATCGAAAGAAATCGATTTTTAAAAATGGGGGGCTAAAAGAACGCTGCCCCCAAAAAATCAATTTTTTCAAATTTGATTGATTGTTATGATAGGTCGCACGGAAGAGATTATTGACCACCCTTTAACTTTTTTTGACCACCCCTGGAAATTTTTTTTTTTATTTAAAAAAAAAAAAATTGAGATTAATTTTTTGTTTAAAATTTTCTCTTAATTTTCTTATTTCAAAAATTTGAAGATACAGATTATAAAAAGAACAAAAAAAAATTAAAATCAAAAATTAAAAAAGAATCAAAAAAATTCTTTTTTTTTTTTTAATTTAATTTTTTTCAAGAATCTAGACATTGAAATTTCTCAAATCAACCCTTTAACAGATAAAAATCAAAAACTTTAACAAAATTGAAAAAACAATTGACCTAAAAAAAATACTTATCCTTGTTGGAGGAGCAATCAAAAATTATGTTTCTTAAAAAATTGATGTATTATAAACATAAACCGTTCAATCTGATTTTAAAACGCAACGAAACGAAATATTTTTTCAGGTTAAAATTCTCCTGGATTAGGTTGCGAAAACGCAGACAGGCAACTCATATAAATTGTGTCAAAACTATTTCAGAATATAATTCGAACCTTTGTTTACCTGTAGTTAACATTATTTTAAAAAATTTTAATTCTGATGAAATTTTTAAGGGAGAGGGTCAGAATTCTGGCTATCAAAAACCTGTATGACCAAAATTCTGTTTTTTTTCTTTTTTGAAAATGCTGTACGACAAAAATTCTGTTTTTCAGAATTCTGTATTTCAAAATTCTATATATCCAAATATCTGTATATTCTGTTTTCCAAAATGCTGGTTATGTCCAAGTTCTATATTTTGAAGAAAAATTTTTTTACAATAGCTGCATTTTATTTTCCCCCAGATCTAATCCGGATCAGATCATGATAATAAAACAAACTGGATCACAAAATTATTTATTTCTCACAGTTGGCTTTATTTGCACAATAAAATTGACAGAAGGAAAATTTTCACAAATATTATTTGAAATAATATTTGGTATTAAATGTTTAAAATGGAGCAGTTTTATTTTTTTAGTATAATTATCATTAAGTTAATAGATTTTGTGTATTTTTTCCGTGCCTCGCGACGCGTCGTCTCTATTGAATGAAGAAAAACTCATAAAAAAAATTGAAATGATGGCGGCATTTGTTTGATTTCGAGAATTTTTAATTTTATTGAGTTTTTTCTGTAAATCTCAGCAGTGGTACCAACCTATACAATTAAAATATTGCTAGGGAAGTGTTCAAAAAATGGATTTCGAAATCCAAATCTAGAAGCAGACCTGGATCTTGTGTTGTTTTTGTATTACTTGTATTTATGTTTCCAAATCCAATCCGGATCAGATCTGGGGGAAAATAAAATACAGCTAATATCATTTTTAAGCACGTACAAGTACAAATAGAATTTTTTGCTTTTACTTTTAAAAAATTTCATTCAAGTACGATCTATTTAAAAACTAGTAAAAGACTTTAGTTACGGTTTCATTTGTAACCAACGTTTTATTAACTCTATTTTCGTGAATATATTTCTGTTAAACCTCGATATGTGGAAATTGTAGAATTTAACGATGAAACTTAGAATTCTTCAGCAATATTGGTACATGTCCGAAATGTTTTATTTGCAAAATTCATTATAGAATTCGAGTATTTTGAAGAGGTTTTACATTGAGCTGTGTTAACTTGGCCCCAAAAATTGTCTAATTTTTTTAATTTTTTTGTAAAATATGATCAATTAAATGACCACTTTTGACCACCCATTAAAATTTTTTGACCACCCACAGTTATCGAAAGAAATCGATTTTTAAAAATGGGGGGCTAAAAGAACGCTGCCCCCAAAAAATCAATTTTTTCAAATTTGATTGATTGTTATGATAGGTCGCACGGAAGAGATTATTGACCACCCTTTAACTTTTTTTGACCACCCCTGGAAATTTTTTTTTTTATTTAAAAAAAAAAAAAATTGAGATTAATTTTTTGTTTAAAATTTTCTCTTAATTTTCTTATTTCAAAAATTTGAAGATACAGATTATAAAAAGAACAAAATTAGCTTAAATGCCCACTGTTTAGAATTTTTTGATCTTTTGAAAAAATATTTTTTTTCGAATTTTTAAAGATGACCATTGTAAAAAAAAACTCAGTTTTCTTAGATAACCATTCCTTTAAAATCGCTCTAACTTCTTAAAAAATACTATTTTTTAAATTCTGACAGATGACCATTGTGTAGAACATACGTTTCTAAAATGACCATTCTTTAGAATTTTTCGATTTTTTGAAAAAATATTTTTTTCGAATTTTTAAAGATGACCATTGTAAAAAACTCAGTTTTCTTAGATAACCATCCCTTAAAATCGCTCTAACTTCTTAAAAAATACTATTTTTAAAATTCTGGCAGGTAACCATTGTGAAGAACATACATATCTAAAATGAACAACCTTTAGAATTTTTCAATCTTTTGAGAAATAGAAGAAATATTTTTTTCGAATTTTTAAAGATGACCATTTTAAAAAACTCAGTTTTCTTAGATAACCATCCCTTAAAATCGCTCCAACTTCTTAAAAAATACATTTTTTTCAATTCCGGCAGATGACCATTGTGAAGAACATACATATTTAAAATGACCACCCTTTAGAATTTTTCAATATTTTGAAGAAATATTTTTTTCGAATTTTTAAAAATGACCATTGTAAAAAACTCAGTTTTCTTAGATAACCCTACAGTATTTCGACCCCAACCCAATTTTTAATTATTTCAAAAATGCTAACTCTTGAAGGTGCAAATTCTACACGAAAAAAAAATATTTGAAAAAAATCTAAAAACAGCTTGATGCACTTGCGAATAAAAATTAAAGACCTATCTTATTGCATCATTGAAATTTTGCTATGCTTCACTTAAAGGTTCAATTGATGAAAGAAGCTAACTCTGAAATAATATTTTCTCTTTTGCCAGAATTGATTTAAATACAAAATCGGTCTACGAGAAAAATCGAGTTTCGGCTAATAACCCAAAGGTTTTTTATAACTTCGTTGTCGAAGTCAGATTGTTTTAATATTTTGTTGGTATCTTGACTGTATCAAGTTTATCAACATTATTTTGAACAATATTCTTTTGCTTGGTCCGAAGATAAATTTCATGTATATTTTTTTCGCTTCGGTCAGTTAAAGCTTTCTGAAATGAATGCGTTCAGCAATGGAAATTAAAAGACAGTTTACACTATGCGTTGCTCCGATTAATGGTCAAGCTAACATGGGAAATTTGTATTGGGAATAATAATTAAAAGTAAATAAGGTTACTTATTTCATCTCCAATTTTTTTTTTTCAATAAATTTAAGGTTCTTTGAGGTTTAATGATCGTGAAAAAATATGCCCACTTTAAAAAAATTTATCCCCGAGTCCTGTCAACAAAAAAAAAAAAAACAATCCCCGGGGATACTGTAGTACCCCAGATGATAACTCTGATTAAGTATTTGATGAACTTTCTCTACACTTTTCTATGTGTGCTTTCTTTGCTTTTTATTTTATTAACGGGTCAATATCAAAACTACTTCTTAAAATTTAAAGTCAACAGTCTTAAAAGAACGTTTAAATACTAAATTCTTCACATTCCATAATTGCTTAAATCTTATTAAACAGAAAACATATATATAACGATAAATACAAAAATATATATGTTCAAACCTTACCTTCACAAAATGGTAGAACAATACAGCTCCAATTGTTGACAAAGCAAACCAAACAAAAATAGCAAATGTTGAGACATGAGATATGTCAAATGCATGTAAGAATGTTGAAATAATAATGGCAGCTGCATGACAGAAGAGGAATGGCATCAGCAATCTTTCAAGAACGTCCCATGGGATTTCATGTGTTTTTTGTGGCAACTGTGAGATGGATCCGCGACGTAAAGAACCGACGCGCGAGGCACGACGCTGTTAGGAAAAAAAAAATAATCAATATTAGTATTTTTTTTTTAGAATTTGATAAAATCTCAATTGGAATGTACTTAAAATACATATATAGTGTTCACATTTTTAGTCGTTTACACCAGTTGATGATAAAAGCTAGTTTATGAGGTAATAAAATGCAATAATCGATGATGCGCAAATCGTTCCTATGTATATTGCTTTACTACTGTACTGGTTTATAATAAAATATGACATAGTAAATAAATTGAGAGCGGGTCAGATTACTGGGTTTCAAAATTCTGTTTATTTTATTTTTGAAAATACCAAACCAAAATTCTGTATTTCAGAATTCTGTTTTTGGATATACTGTATAACCAAACTAAACTAATCCAAACTGCTGTAAGTATATACAATACTGTTTTCCAAAATGATGGTTATGCCCAAAATCTATATTTTGAAGAAAAGTTTGCAGGGAACGGGTCATTATTCTGTATTCCAATTCTGTATGACCAAAATTCTGCAAATGAAATATTAATTCTGTAACGTAATTCTGTATTCCATTAATCAATAAATTCATTATTAAATCCAAAATTCTGTATTATAAAAATTCTGTAAATCTAAAATTCTGTATTAAAATTCTAGAAAATATTACATAGTGTTTTTTTATGTTTCGCAGTTTCTATTCAAGAAATGATATTTGGTTTTTTTATTATTTTAAAATGTAAAATGGTGCATGCGTAATTTTTTTCTTTTTGAAAATATTATTAATTTTCGCATACTTATAATTGATTAACTTATGAACATCTTTACGAACGACATTCAATTTATTTGAATAATCTTCTGGTCATCAATAATAAACAATTTTGTTCTACCATTGAAGAAATAAGCAATGGGAGTTTTTTCAGGGTGAGTGCATATAATCTAGAATACGTTTTTTGAAGAATACATCATTATAAATTAACTTAAAAATTGTATACATTTATTATAAAAGATTAAAAAGAAATAATTTCAGTCAAAATTTTTAAATTGAATTACAAATTTTTTAATTTCCTACAACAATTCATATTTCAAAATGAGATAACTTCAGCGAAATTTTCGACAAAAAAAAACTAGGTTTGAATGATTTTGTGAAACTAATTGAACACACCTTAAATAATGTGACTAAAAGTTTTTGAACAAGACATATATACAAAACAAAAACGGAAATAGAAAATCAAATTCATACATATGTAAGCGCCAATACAAACACATATTCGGAAGTGTGATCAAATGTCAAACAAAATTAGCTAACTTTTTATAAAAAACACTTTAGCTGAAATTTTTCAAATAATCTAATGTTTGCTCAGTAGGTACAGACAGTTGTTCAGGCCAATGCCACACGAGCGTCTAAATGGACGAACTTCCATTTGGAAGCGCGTCCAGTATAAAACTCTCTTGATGTCACACGAACTTCTTTTTGTACGCGGGGACGGAATATTTTACTAAGTAAGTTAGTTCCTTTTTTTTGGTTGATATATCAAATAAATATTGTGGGGTGAAAACTCAAAAAAACGGGCCCTACCGCCTTCCCTGTTGTAATGATCCCTATATAATGTATAACATTTTTGTAGAAGGAAGTTGAAGCAATAACAATGTGGAATATTGTTTTTCAAAATTCTGAAAATTTTCATCAACTTTTGAATTTAGAATACTTTTTTGCCTCTCATGTTAGGTTTATGCCTATAAAATTACCAGAATTATTTTAGGCAAGGGTTCAGGGAATAACTTTGCGTAATTAGTTTCTCAAATTTCTGAAATTTTACATCAACTTTTCAATTTAAGATTCCAGGAATCAAATTCAATTGCTCTCCCATTACGTTTTAGGGTGGAAGGGGGTACCATTCCTCAAAAGCTTAACTTTGAAAATTGCCACAATTTTGCAATTAACGGACCATTCTCCACTGGTAGACTACCGAGAGCAATTAACCAAACACACATTTTCTATGCATTTTTTTCGATTTCTCGATTAAATTAAAATCACACCAAAAACATAAATGTTAAAAAAGAGCCAAGTTCTCCATGTATACAAAAAAACTTTTATGTAACAAGTCAGCCGTGAAAACTAATGAGATCTAAAAGTACGCCAAGTTCTATGTTTATGAAGGGTTTAATATCATATATTTAAAGTAGAGTAATATCGTAATAACTCACAATTATGTGGGTGGATGCCACGCCCCCTGAATGATAAAGACCCAAATTTTTAAGTTTTCCTCAGCATGAATTATGAACCCTACCTCTCTACTGAAATTCATAATTCTACAACAATCAGAAGTGCTTCATATAATTGATAACACTTCTGAGAAAGCGGGTTGATACAACGCCCCTTAATGTCAAATATCAAATTTTAAATTTTTTTCTTTGCTTGCATTGGAAGCCCTATCGCTCTACCAAATTTCTCCATCTTATAACAATCAGACATACTTCTAAGAAAGTGGGTAGATGCCACGCCCCCAAATGAAAAATCTCAAATTTATTTTTTGTTTTCCTTACACACATTGCAAGCTGTACCTCTATACAAAATTTCATCATTCTGCAACAATCAGAAAACAATTTGAGGAAGTGGGTGGATACCACGCCCCCTATATGGAAAATCCAAAATTTTCGATTTTTTTCTCTGTATATAGCACAAGGCCTACCGGTGTGCGAAATTACAAGATTCTATGGTGTCGGGAAGTGCTCCATGCAATTGATTACTATTTTCAGAAAAGAGGGTGGATGCCACGCCCCCTGAATGATATATTTTAAATGCAAATTTGTTTTCTGTGCTCAAATTGTAAGGCCGACTTCTATACCAAATTTTATAATTCTACAACAATCAGAAGTGCTCCAAATAATTGATAGCAATTGTGTGAATGTGGGCAGATACCACGCCCCCTATATGGGAAATCCCAAATTTTGGAGTTTTTCCTTCGTATACACCACAAGGCCTACCAATGTGCGAAATTACAAGATTCTACGGTGTCTAGAAGTGCTCCATAATTTTGATGATCTGTCAGTCAGTCAGTTACGGTTTTCGCGATTTTTGACGTCCTCTATCTCAGGAATCACTAATGCTAGGAAATTGAAATTTAGTGAGGGGCCTGTGCTCGCCTAGCTTAGCAAATATGGCGAGTTTGAAGTTTCTGACATTATTGGTTCCGAAGTTAAAGGGGGGTCGAATAGCGCTTGAGTTTGTTCCTGTAAAAAGGTATAGTAGTGCCGAGAACTTGGCTGGGCACTACTGTGCCCTTTGATTAAGATTGTGAGTCTTGTAATGCACGTAAAATATCAAATGTAGTATCAAAATAATTGTTATTTTCCTGACGCTTCTACTTGGACTAGTTCTGACCATTCTAATTTACGACAGTACCCCTTATGCCGTTTTACAATCTGCGCGGCATCAGAGTTAAACAGTCGATAAAGTTGGACGCGCGGACGAAACCAATAAGTGGAAGCTCGTGTGTCCATTCCTATAAGTTTTCTTGGTTCTTAGGACGTACTTCCAAATGGACGCGCAGAAAAAGACGCTCGTGTGACATTAGCCTCAGTGTTCTGTCCTCCCAATTCTGTATTTGATAATTCTGCAAATTGACAAAAAATTGTCTTGATAATGAAGAAAGTGTTCTCATTACTCCAAAATTCTGGCACATACGTAATTTATGGCCCCAACCCAAATTTGAGCATAACAATAAACAACTTTTTCTCAATATTACTGCTAATCACGTGGAAGTACATAAAGAAATTGTAGCAATTACTACCTTGTACAATGACTCATTCAGTACGATTTGTCTATAAAGTAAAAAAAATGTACAATTATTTGTGACCAAAGTTGTTTTGACTCAATATTCGTGAATATTTTTCTGTAAATCCTCGGAATGTGGAAATTCTAGAATAAAACGATTGAACTTAGAATTCTTAAGCTGGCCATTCACGATCGAGCCAAATGGCTCGGTGCCAATTGTACTGGTGGATTTATAACCTGCTGAAAGTCCAAATGGCTCGGCCGAACTCGTTCACATGATGCATTTTGGCTCGGACGAGCCATTTGGCTCTATCTTGTATGGCCAGCTTTAAGCAATATTGGTAAAATTCCGAAAATGTTTAATTTGCATTAGAATTTCAATATTTCGAGCTTTTAAACTGATATCTTAACAGGATCAATTCTAAATTGATACATATATACATAGGTACGAAATACGTATATAAAAGGCAGCATCGTTCCAATTTTTGTTTCCTTATAATTTTATAGAAATTTAAGCAGTAAAAGAAAAATTGTTTTATGTGTATAAAATGTTCATTCTGTAATTCTACAAAAATTTGGCAATAAGAAATCTCGCACTTTTCTTTTTTTTACACAATTCTGTAAACGGTTATTTTTAATCAAAGAATTTTGATAACCACAATATTAAAATACAGAATATTGAACATACAGAATTTTGAAATTAACCTTTTTTTGTTTTCATAAGATTTTTATTCTTGAGTATTTTGGATTATTTTATAATTAAATACTGCACAAAATTAAATCACCAAAAAAACACCAAACTTCTTTAAAATGATTTAATTACTAAAGAATTCTGTTTTAATTTTGTTGCCAAATAAATTTTTTATTATTTTTATAATTGAAAATATCTTTAAAAATGCCATCTGATCGTCTCTCGACATTTGTGACTCAAAACAAAAAATTAATTCGATTTTGTCTTAGATACCATAGACAATAATTTAAAATTGTAAATTTAAAACATAATGCATCCAAGGCTTAAGTCCAAAATAAGATTGTTTTTATTTATTACTGTCGTATAGAAAACATATTTTTGCAAATTATAAATTAAATTGGCAAACAAATGTGTCTCTGGAATAATAAATCGTTGCGATTTAATTAATTCTATTTTTAAAACTTTTCACAACCTGACGTCAAGTGGTATACATGTTTTGGAAAACATTCCCAATAAATTATAAATAAACACATAAATTAAAAAAAAAAAAATGTTAAATGCTTCTATTAATAATTTTAGCTTACTAAAAAGATATAAGCGGATGTTGGTTTTGTTTATTCAAAATATTATGACTTTTTTGTAGTTTTTCTGAGTTACACATTTCAAAGGAAACATATTTTTTTTTAATAAATATTTTTATGAAAAAGCCATATAGCGGGCAATTCACTTTCACTGACTGCACCAAGAAAGACTACTGACAAAAATATTAACCTGATGAAATTTTTCACACTTTTGATTTCAGTTTTTAATTCATTTGACATTGACTGTCGGTTTCATCATAAGTGGCCAAGAAATAATATCTACATAATATGCATCATTTGAAAATAATTTAAAATTACCATTAAAATTAAAAGTGAATCATTTGCTTAAATAAAAGCAAAAATTCAAAATAAAAGTGTAGGAGTGAGTTTTTTTTGTTGGATTCTTTATTTTCGACTAAAAGCTGACTGCAAAGTTAACTGATTAAATTAAAAATAAACATTCAAAAATAAATTATGAAGGTAGTCACTATAAAATCAATAGAACTATCTACACAAGCAATAATATTTTTTTTTTATTTTGCGCGCACTCAAGGGGTTATGAATGTTTAGGAAAATTGGAGAGGATTTAAAAGGAGATACCGAAGTACATCGGTTTTAAATGTCTAGATATCGCAATGGGGGGAAAATATTGAGCCGGGTAAAGCATTCCACATTCTTGTAGTCCGGCTAAAGAAAGAATCTGTGAACTTAACAGTACGTCCGAAGTTGGGCTCAAGTGTAAACTGATGGGCATTCCTTAAAGTGCGAGTATTACGGTTGAATTTTTTTAGTGGGGGAATGCAACTAGCTATTTCACTAGAACACTCTTTGTAAAAATAGCGATAAAGTAACGAAGGACATGATACATTGGGCGGTGGTCGAGAGAAGCAAATGTTTCTATTATAATTTCGTCCAGAGTTTCAAAAGCTTAAGTCATTTCCTAGCTTAGGCTTGGGTTTAATTCATAAGCTAGTCGGTGACTTATGAATTAAAAAAAATTTAATTCATAAGCCATCTAAAGGACTTACGAATTAAAAAAAAATAATTCGTAAGTCATCTACGGGACTTATGAATTAAAAAGATATAAGTCATAAGCTAGTAAGTGACTTATGAATTAAAAAAATTTAATTCATAAGCCATCTAGTGACTTATGAATTAAAAAAAATTTAATTCATAAGCCAGCTGTATAGTGACTTATGAGAGATGCGTCCGTAAAATCCGCAAAAAAACATCTTGTTCGCACCATGTGAGGCCTTCCTTACATTTTAGGAGCTGCCTACGATTGTCGCATACACGAAAGCTCACAAAATATATGCTTAAAAATGAAAACCACTTTTGTTAATAACAATTATGCAGTCAAAATAAGCTTCCAAGTTTCTAATTCACCAATAGCTTATAAATGAATTACATTTTTTAACTTATATGTCAGCTGACTTATGAAATAAATGTTTTTAATTCATAAGTCACTTACTAGCTTATGACTTAAATCTGTTTTAATTTATAAGTCCTTTAGATTACTTATGAATTCATTTTTTTTTTTTGAATTAAATCTGTTTTAATTCACAAGTCAGTAACTAGCTTATGATTTAAACCTCTTTTAATTCATAAGTCACTAGCTGGCTTATGATTTAATTTTGTTTTATTTCATATACACACCAACTGACTGACTTATTACTTAAAGATTTTTTAATTCAAAAACTCGCAACCCTGATTTCGTCGCACCTATCATTTCCAAAGCTCTTTTTTGAATTCTGTCCAGGCAAACTCAAGTGGGTTATTGGGGCACATGCCCACATGTGGGAGTTGTACTCGACTTTCGGACGAATAAAACCTTATATAATAGCCAGATTAGAAGGGAACAAAAAATCTCTTGCATCGTTCTGAAAGGTAATTTCGAATCCAACGAAGAAAAGATTCATCGATACCAAATGCATTAATTTTCGATAAGAGAGTTTGATGCCAAACGCTATCATATGCTTTTGAAATATCAAGTGCAATAATCTTACTTTCTCCAAAACGATTTAAAGATTTGTGCCACTGTTCGCTGAGATATACCATCAGATCACCAGTCGACCTATTGCTACTATTAAGCTACTATTAATGCCGGTCATTAAGAAGCTTTCGTTCTTCAAGATATATCTTGAGTTGATGATTTATCAGCGTTTCCATGAGCTTGGAAAGAAGGGGCGTAAGAGCCATGGGACGATAGTTAGAGGGGGAAGAATATTCGCCTATTTTAGGGACAGGCTGGACAAATGCTGTTTTCCATCCACTCAAAAAAAAACTTTACGCTCTTAAGTACCGGAGGAGTCATGACAATTTCTGGCAGCCTCGAATTAACAGCAAACTATGCTACAAGCAAATTGGCTTTCTCTTGAGAGCTGACAAAAGGAGTGTTACTGAAGACGAGCGTAGGAACCGAAGACGAAGTAGTAATTCGTAAATTTTTAACAAATTACCAAAAATGTTTGCTACCTTTGGGACATTGTAGTATTTTTTGCCTTATTTGTTGGTCATGCAAAAGTTTTAATCGTCGAATATAAGCGTTTCAGGTCTTTTTTTTCCAATTTGACACTTCGGAATACAAAAAATCTTTTGGTTTAAAAAAAAACAACAATTGAATTGCGTTGCGTATATGACAAAAGATTGATTTTTCGCCTAGAAACACTCGTGTGTATTAATTACACTTTGTTATTTTTCTCGAAAGAAGGGAGAATATTTGTCCCGTTCCATTCAGCACATTGCGACAATTTTGAATTCACTTGTTAATAAAAATTTTTCATTTTTCTGAAATAAAAAAGAAAATTTATTACATACGTACTTAAATTGGTTCGTGAATTGATTGATTGAAAAGATAATAATGGAAATTTCTCATCTCCCTGATTTTTGTTTGCATTTATACAAGAGCATTTAGCAGTTTTAACTTGCGTTTCAATTTTTTTTTTTTTATCAGGATAATGGTTTTCCCGCCATATATTTTTAGGTTGTTTTTTAATTTGGTATTATTTTTTGCACAAAACCTCGTAATTAAGTATCATTTTTCCTTTTTTATTTTGAAAGCTTTAAGCTTTAAACTACTTGAATTTTTTTTTTCGCAAAATAATTCAAAAACAACAAAATAAAAATTTGAATGAATGAAAAAAATAAAGTACGACACTTTTTGACAGCTCTTCCAGTTTCGTCTGCGGCTCCAGTTCCAGCATTCTATTCTGTTCAAGCAGTAAGTCAAGAAGAACGAGAAAAGTACCTCTAAGTGCGTGTCCAGTCCATTAGAGTTCTTACGTGAAGGCATTCTGTATTACAACACTGGATTCACGATCTCTCTATTTTTATATAAATGTATATGTAGGTATATATCTATATTCATATGAGTTATACATACATGATTTAATATACAAATACCTATCCAGAAAACAGTAAAGCAAAACCATGTACTATACACATTATATATATTACAATTACTGCTAAAAATATCGCATGATCTATTTACCTATGTATATATTTTAAATTTCATTTATATGTTAAGATGAGTACTTATGTCATAGTTTTACATTAGTAACTTTTGCCGCATAGCAACTCGGCTCAGCCATTCGTTTACCAGAGTTTGTCACGTTAGTTAATAAATAAATTTCTTGTGAAGGTCAATTTGCATTTTATTTTAAACTTCTTGCCTGTTGCTAATTTGTGAATCTGGCCGTCTTTATATACGCTACCTGCAAAATAAAAAATGTATTGGAATTCTGCGAAATAATTGCTCTATGCGAGCTACTCTCAAAGCTGTGCCCACTTGCGAGGTCCGAAATCACTCTCGAGAGTGGCCTTAGGGCTACTCTTAGTGGTTTTACTCTCAAATATACACGTGACATTAAGTTCTCCGACTTAAAATTACCTCAGAAACTCATAGTTTCCGTCTGCATTGGTGACTGTCGGACACCCTGTATGTGCAGAAAAAAAAAAAAAAAATATGTACACAACAAGGACAACTAACCAAAATCATTGGCTTTGTTGTGGGACCCAATAATATTTAAATTGGTAATTGTTAAAACCAACAAGAACAGCACCCACCGACCTGCTGACTGTGTTTGTGTGCGCAATAAATTAAACAACAACTAATTATGCAATAAATTGCAATTGAGGCACGTTTTTTTCAACCATATTATACTTATAAAGGTATAAGTAATTAAACCTACGTAAATTCATATGGGAGAATAACAGAAAATTAAGGCTTAAGTTCAAACATAGGGTCAATATTAGCTATAGCCTCTACAAACTAGTTAACAAAGTTTTATTTTATATTTGCTAAGCGAATTCCCTCTCGATTACGCTTAATTGCTCTTGACGAGGTGTTTTACCCTAACAGTTGGTTTAGGGTTGATTGTTGGATGGGATTCCGGTTAAAATCAACCTTAAATAGGGGAAACAAGTAGGTGAGAAATATTGTTTGTCGTCCCTACTTCATGTTCATATGACCTATTCTCAAGTTGAGCAAGCAGCACTCAACTTGAGAAAGAGGGTTTCGTTAACGAAACTTTCATCAACAAATATGCCCGAGTTTTAAAAGGATTTACCTACCTGTTCTTGATTGTTGTTGTTGGTTTTTCCGACCCTTTTTTTCTATTCTCAAGCAACCATATAAGGGGTTAACGTAAACAGATAGGGTTCAAGTTGTAGAATTTTTTTTAATCGTAAAAGAAAATGGAAGAAGTTTAAAAAGAACTGAACTAGGTAATTGATCAACTTGTTGCATAGTTTTAACTAGAACTTACATTTTCCAAAACAGTTTTTAATCAAGATCTATGACTCTTCTTTAAACTTATAAAATATGAAGGGGAGAATAAAAGAGGACAAAAATGGGATGATAGTAATAGTTATTTGTAAGTGCTCTTGCTCATATTATGTATAAATAAGCAAATATGTATGTATTTGGTGAAAGGACCCATGTTTGGTTATAAATGTAAAAAGATTCATTCTTAATACCTTTTTTAGTTAAGATTTATGACTAAGACAAAAACTTTGGTAAAGGATGGGAACTCGCTACCTTATTCTTATTCGTGCCTATAAGGTTGCGATTATTAACCGCGTTCAAGCTATAGCTTAGCTGGTGCGCTATTGATGAAATCGTGGTTGATTGTTAACGCTTTAGCTCAATTTACTCTAGTTTGTATGTTTGAATAATGTTTAGGTACACCTAGTTTGTTTTGAGAGCAGATTAGGGCATTTAAATATAGCAAAGGCCCATTTAAATATTTAAGTTCAACTTAAGAGCTTATGTGACAGTTTACGCTGATGAGTGAAAGTAAAGGCGACTTTTAGAGTTTACGCAGGCTGTCGGCGAGGCGTCGGTGTCGGATCAAACCGGCGGGTGTCGCCTGCTTGCATCGACGAATCATCGACACGGACATCGCAACGCTCGTTTAATTTTGTTTTGTTAACTTATATTATATTATAATGTATAAATTGTGATTCGCATAAGGTGTGACAAAAGCTAGAGCGTGTAGGATAGGCTGAGACAAGAAAAAAGAATTATATTGAAGGGAGGTCTCCCCCCTCCCCCTCCCCCGTTTATCCAGGAGGAGCAGTTTTTCTAAAAACAACTGACGTAAAACAGAAATAAAATAAGTAACATTCAGCGGTAGGTACTACTTACAATGCCATTATATACTTTTTTGGAAAGCCATGATATCTATTCTTTTATCCTCTTTTTAATTCAATTTTTGTTAGTGAATATAATAAGCAAATTTAATTTTCAAACTCAAAATTAAAAAAAAAAAATTAAAGAAATTTTGTTCAAACTAATTTTGTTCAAAATCGATTAATATTTATTAAGAATTAAGTATTAAGTAATATTTTTGTTTTTAATATACTGGGTGATCGGTATTTTATGCACCAAACTGCTGGAGCGCATAGGTTGGGTTAAGACAAGCAAAAAATCGTATCGGAGGGGGAGGAGGGTCTATTTCCCCCCGTTTAGGCAGGAGGGGCAATTTTCTAAAAAATTGACTTAAAACAGGAAAAAAAATATTCAAAAACAACGGTAAAATTTAAAATGTCATGTTATACCTTTTTAAAAAGCTAGAAATCTCTTCTTTGATTTTCATTTTAAATAAAGTTGTGTTAGTAAATAGTTTTTGAAAAATTAATTTACAAACTCGAAATATTGAAAAAAAAAAAAAAAAAATTAAAAAAAAAAGTTTCAAACTAATTTTTTTTCAAACTTAAGTTTTTGAAAAAAAAAATATTTAAAAATTGTGTTCAAACTGCTTTTGTTCAAAATTTTACTTTATTTAGTAGTATTTTTATTTCTAATATTCAATACTCCCATCAATTTTTAGTCAAACATTGAAAACCAGATGCCAAAATGTAGTCTAGTTTTTGAGAAAATTGAAAATAACAAATCTTTGTTGTTTATAAGATCCTATTTCTACAAAATATGAAGTAAAGTAGATTTCATTGTTTTCAATTTTCTGTTTTTTATTGAAAATTAATAAGAGCATTGAATTTTGAAAACAAAAATTATACTTAATTACATAAAATTTTGAAAAAAATTAGTTTGAAACTTTTTTTTTCATTTTTTTTTTCAAAATTTCGAGTTTGGAAATTAATTTTTCAAAAACTATTCACTAACACAACTTTATTTAAAGTGAAAATCAAAGAAGAGATTTCTGGCTTTCCAAAAAGGTATAGCATGGCATTTTAAATTGTACCGTTGTTTTTAAATATTTTTTTTTCTGTTTTAAGTCAATTTTTTTAGAAAATTGTCCTTCCTGCCTAAACGGGGGTAAATAGATCCCCCCCCCCATAAGATTTTTTTTTGTCTTAACCCCACCTACTCGCTCCAGCAGTTTGGTGCATCTTATACCGATCACCCTATATATTCAATGTTCCTACCAATTTTTGATCGAAAACGATAGGGGCTATACAAAAAAGGAGAGCATGATAATTTTTTTGTGCCATTTCAAGTCGATTCTGTAGAAAATTGCCCCTTCCGGCTAAACGGGGGAAATAGACCCCCCTTTCCCATTAATTTTTTTTCTTATCTCAACCCAACCTACACGCTATAATTTTGTGTCACACTTCATGCGAACCACCCTATTAACCACGCATATTAGTCATCAACTCATCATCAAAATTTTCATTTTTTTTTAAGAATGTGTGTATTTTATTTTTGTTTCATAAAATATATAATACAAACCTTTTTAAATTATTTTTTTTTTTATTAAATTTAAAATTATTGCATTTGATTTCACTTCACACTTGATTCCAAGCGTTTACTTTGTCGTACGTGTGTGGGGTGCTAACAAAGTACTCATTTTCGTGGCGTATACGACAAAATGATTTTGGGGAAAAACGTCTATATCTTGAAAACCAAAACAGACTCAACAACTTGGAATAATTCAATCAAAAAAAGATATTTCACATAATATTCTATTAAAAATACAGAAAAGTCTATCGGTTCGTTTCTTTTTTAGTCAAACGTGAAACTTAAAATGCGATTTCCCAAAAATGTTCAAATGGCGTATACGAAAAAACTATTCTCGGGCGAAGATTTGTTGAGTTGTGCCGTTTTTCTTCCAAACCTACGACGCACGGACGATAGATATTTTTTTTTTGACGCACTACCTACAATGCTCTTCTGTGCTGTAGTAGAAACAGGGTCACTTTAAGACGTTGTCAGGTTCAAATGTTCATCAGCAGACTCAAAGCTATCATATGTACATACTGAGGCAACAGCAAAATATTGAAAAAAATCGTAGAAAACATAATTTATACTAAGTTTCTTTACTGCCTGAACAGAATAGAATGCTGGAACTGGAGCCGCAGACGGAACTGTCAATAAGTGTGGTACGTTATTTTTTTTACCTGCCCACAATGCAGCTGTACAGCTTTAAATGTATTTTGAAGAAAAACAAAAGAATATTCTTGTGTACAAGCTCAGAATTCACATTCTTTGTTTCCAATAATTTTCCTTTTAATAAATAATTTTTTTCGCGATACAAATAACCACAATATTTTTTTCCGACCCAAAAATTTGTTTTTTTTTCTTCAAACAAATTGAAACGTCAAAAGTGTCGTACGTGAAAAGTTAAAAGTTGGTAAGCTCTTCCGTCTGCGGCTGCAGCTCCGTATGCGGCTACGTTACGTTGTGTTCGCAACATTGAATTTGCGTGTATTCAATATTTTGACCGCTATTCCAACTCCGGCTCCAGTTCCGTCTCCGTCACCATTCTGTTCAGCCAGTTCCCAGTTATTCATTCTGGATGTTCAGAATATTCGGAATACCAGTTTTGCGTTTCTTTATTCCACGAAATATTCTGGATAAATCAAATTTATTGTTTCTTCATTCTTTCTAGAATAATTGAAATACATTCTTTTATCATACTTTTTTTACTTTTAGTATCTACCAATTTCCAATTTTGATAGATAGATGTTTTATTTTTAAGGCTTTGCAATGTTAGATAAATACGCAGCTTTTCCAGAGATTTGATAAGTATTTAAATTATATCTTCTGAATTTTCAATTTCTTTCATAGTAAAGTTTTTCTATTTATTTTTTGGATTGGCAATAATGTGACAGAGTTTTTGTTCAGTTCTTTATAAAAAAAACAATAACAAAAAATGGACAACAATAGTTTACAATTCATTTACAAAAAAAAAAAAAAACCCAACATTCTAAACAAAAAGTGCAAAGTTGTGTACATAATCTGTTTTAAAATATATCAACAAATCAAACGATACAATCCCAGACTACATTGTGACTGTTTTTGTTGGTAAAAAAATTGGCACTATTGTATTGATTATACAGAAAAATATATTACATAATTAACATAATCTCTTCCTTTCCAATTTTAAGAATATGCAATCATTTTTTCCATTTCCTTAACCCTCTTGCTTTTCCCTCTCCCCTCTTAAATCATTTCTATGCATAGAAAATTAATAGAAAAAAGCTTGCATAACGATGAAGAATATGTATATTTATTGCCGGCTTATTTATTTTTGTGTTTCGTAGAGCCCTTTTTAAAATTTTATTCAAATTTTAAATAACAACGAAAAAAAAGCATTTTCAATATAAATAGAATAGAAAATAATAAAATCAACCCAAAAAGATGTTATACGACATTCGAATGAGAAAACGGAAAAAATGCTGCAACTGGCACTTCATCACCTGCTGACTTGAAGAATTTCTTATAAAGTTTCGATTTTTTTTTAGTTCTGTCCCGTAAACAAATAAAATTGATTTTCTGACAACCTTATTCAACTTGGGTGCGGAACGTTTTGATGTATTTTTGATGATGAATGATTAGATTTTTTTTATTTAATCATTCACTTTGAATTTTTTCTGCTGTATATAAATTACCGCCGGCCACTATCACCACCACTCAGCCAAGTTGGGCTAATTTGCTGTTCAACGACCTATTTGGCTTTTTGCCACACTTTGGTTATTTCTTGTAATTAGGTAAAGTAGATATTTATTTGTACTTTAAGGGATTTTGTGAAGGGATTTCTAGGAATGTGTTAATTTTTAAACGTTCACTTACTGTTACGTCCTGCATGATGAGATCTGTTGGAATTCACTATTGATTCACAAAATACAATCAGGATTATTTAATTCAAGGAAACACTTTAGTTGTAGATGATACACTTGGTCCAGAAAAAACTTCAGATGCGGTTTTCTGTTTTAAATTCTCGCACGGCGGAACGGTCACACTTCAACTGGAAATCTCAAGAACACACAAAAATTCTAGTGTCATTCCAACAACTGTCCGGTGGCGCTCGATGCTTCAGTCTGGCATTGGGCGGACACAAAAAAACAACGTCCACCGACGACGAAAGCTATTTTTTGTTTCGCTTCTTCTCATATGAAATATGTAGAATAGGAATCTTTCTCGGATTTATTTTAAAATTCAAAAGATACTTTTAGATGCATTTGTGATGGGGCAGCTATAGCAGGCGGACGACAGCTGCGTCTGTATGAAGTGATTTATTTTTGCGATCATAGCCGCATTGACGATAAACCGCGCCTTAATAATATCGTAGTTTAAACAAATGTATATGTAAAATAAATGCAAGATGAAGTGTTTAAATTCTACAACAATTTTGTTTTGACTTTGTAATACCGCATTTCTAAGTGGGTATAGTTCCAATAATATTACATTTTAATATTTCACAAATCATTCTAAAATTGAATAAAATATCTATGTATATACAGGTTGTCCTCAAATTTAAAATACATTTTGGAGGATGATTCCTGGGATTAAGAAAAAAATTTATTGGGAAAAATTCTATATCCCCCCTGAGACTGGCAATTTCTGAAAAATTGAATCAAAATAAATAAAAAATACAAAAACTAACTAAAACACACAAAATGATGTGCTTGTTTTCTAAACCAAATTGTTTAAGTGAATGTTTTCTGGAAAATTAAATTTAAAGTAAAAATTTTTGAAAAAAAAAATTTTTAATAAATAAACCCCCTTTTTCGTGCATTTTTTTTTTTTTGAGAAAAAGCAAATCATTATACGTGTGCAGTTGATTTTTAATATTTTTTTTTCCATTTTAAGTGAAATAATATTGTCATATTATTCAACCATTACCTACCCTTTTTATTCTTTAGCCAAATTCAAGGACAAGGTATTCAAGGGGGCAGGGGTGGGCGGAAGTATGGGCCATATGGGCAAGGATTATGGTGGGTTTAAATGAATCCTCATGCGAAAAAAGGGAGAGAAGAATAAAATGCAGATATCGTCATAAATGCAGACTATAGGAACACAGATGAAGATTATAGCGAAGACGAATTACTTCATCTTCATAGTGGTACTCTTTCACGCATTCGTTTTTTTGTTTTTTGCCATGAATCTGTCCCACTCTTCTTTTTTTCATGTTTGCAGATGAAGATACATGTAAATCCAAATGGCCAAATTTTATTTGTTAGTACATTTACTGTAGGACATGAACTTTTGATAAAGCAGTTCTGATAAAAAAAAAATTGAGTTTGACACAAACACCCTAATATGCAAGCACAAGCTATTAAAATTACAAATACAGAAATGAAGTTTTTATACACTGAAAATTATTTATGTCTATATATTACAAAATTAAAACCATTTAAAAAAATTGAATTGCTTGAGAGCCCTTTGCCAAATTAAAGCCAAAATCTACAAGAGCAAGTCGTGCTATCCAGTCAAGCATTTTTTTAAATGCTATATTTATGCAATTTAAGAAAAAAAATGTGGGTACATGGTACACCACAAATATTTCTAACAGACTGGACTTTACATTTTAGTGTTCTTCAAGGTCAAATGCATAAAATCGTCGGCATTGATTCCTTTCCAGCGCTTCTCTAATAAATATTTAGGTAGGTGTTTAAAATCCTTTTTTATTCAGAGAAAAAATGACTAAAATTGCAAAAAACTCTATTTATTATCTATAACGGATAACTGTTAAGTCTGAAAACACTTTTTTTTTGTTTAAACCAGTTTAGCATGGAATAAATGACCTCCAAACTTGAAAGTGAAAATTAATTTTTTGATCTGGTGCGTTTAAGTTTTTTAGAAAAATAATTGTTGAAATTACAATTTTAAGTGAAATTGAAAACAAAAATGACATATGTTCGTGAAGGTATTTACTTTTATGAAACTGTATTGAAATTGTCTTAATTTTTGTTAATTGAATAAAAAAAATTTTGTTATTCAAAGAAGAAAAAAAAATTGTTTTTACCGTGTTTGTTTTGGAAAATCTTAATATGTGCCTGAGGTTGCTTTCTGGAAATATATAAGATAGACCTCGCAAAGATTTTCAAAGCCGTTTTTAGCCCACATTTTAGGAAAAGATTTCTGCGTCCCAAGGAAGGAATTTTTTGAAGTTTGGTGTTCGAATTCTAAGTCGAATCGGATAAAACAAAACTTCTAGAATATGTTTCGAGCAAGTTTAAATAATCAGAACCAAGAAACTGTTTAAATACTGCTAAACATAAGATTATCGTCAGTTCAAAATCAGCCAATTTTGTTTTAAAGATTTTTTTTGTCGCGAAAAGGCTTCCAGCTTATTTTTTTTTTAATTACGTTACTTTTCTACGTTTATGAACATTATAGATGGAAACAGATATTTTCTAAGAAGATTCGAATTTTTCACGTCTAACTGTATCGAGTCGGTGCACTGTGCGTCGCCGCGCCGCCGCCGGTGTACCACTTAGGGATATGATAGATTCATCGCAATGACTTCTCTCCAAAATCGTCATTTGATTGGCCTTAAACGTCCAACAACATCTCAAACAGGTACGAGGAAGAATTGCTAATGAATGAGCAGGTAGAAGACGACTTAAAGAAGCAACCCTAACCCCAAAACGACTTGTCAGGGGATCGAAATTGACTGCAAACCACCGACAAGGATTGGGAAGTTGAGCAATGGAGTATGGAGGCGAGGTATATGTTCTCGGATGAGTGCAAAATGAGTCTGCATGGAAGTGATCGTAGGGACAGAATACACAGACGACCTGGCGAGCGATTTGAACAAATCTGTTATGTCCGAACCGTGACTTAGGGGGGAGGGTTTTGTATGATACAGGCAGGCATTTGAATTGAAGGAAAAGTGAGCTGGTTTCTGTGTCTGGTGGTGGTCGAGGAGAGGTTTAACTTTGGATCGGTATATATTCGATATTCTGCCGCATCACGTCGATCCCTAGCCTAGATAAAATATTTTCAATGCTAAGCCAATTTTGGCCTTGAATCGCAAAATTCATGCGATCCAGTCCCTGCTTTTATTTTTTTTAATTTAAACAAAAAAAATCACTTAAAAATTACTCTATCATGACATAAATTACTACAAACTTAACCACAAAGAAACTGAGGCTAATGCTGCACTTTCTTCAGGTGTAAGACGGAATTTTAATTTTAAAGATTGGCTTCGCTTCGATAATGTATGATTAATATACCTTTTAGAACCACTACACTTTGTGGCGCCCCGTCTGTTACCACATAATTCAGTAAACAGAGTGATGAGATCCTGTTTTTATTTTTCATTGACTGCACTGTAATTAAAGATATAAATTTCTTAAAATCATTTTTTATTTCCAGGACAATGGCATTTCCATTGTTCAACGATAAAGTTGAATACGCTAATGATATTCTATGAGATCAGTGAACAAGATTTTGAAGAAAAAAAAAAACAGTTAATGATTGGAAGGAAATTTTTCTTTTCGACATAAATACATTTTTATAAACTTAAAGAGTTCTAAAAATAAACCATTGCATGAAGTGAAGAGAAAATACATCGCAGTCGTATCATCATCATAACGGTGCCTTTCTTCTTTTCTTTAAGATTTTCATTAATGTTTTTCAATCAGCAGTCACAAATTAGCTTTTAGGTTTATTGCGGGCGGCCTGGCCGGCATGTCAGCGCCAGCAGCATCCTGTTCTTAATAACATTTGAAATTTACAAGTAATAAAAGCTAAAGATCAACGGATGGAAGAGATGCGAATAATAATAATTAGCGGTTAATGTGAGGCTATAGCTACTTACTTACATATATACAAATATTTATAAAAAGCTGCTGTTAATTTTATCGTGTTGCGAAATTTCGTTTTTCAGTAAAATATCACGGATAATGACAAGAAATTATTTTTGCTACGGCAATTTGGGACGAGATAATTTATATTTAAAATAAAAAAATTAATTAATTATTTTCTTTTTTTTTTGTTCGAAAATTTGAAATATGTAAGTATTATATGTATTTCAAATGAATATTCTTAAAAATTATGTTACATTTAACCAGAATGGGTGGATGACCTTGCAAGATAAAGAAAAGTTTTGAATGAAATACGAATAGGGTACCAAATTTTAAAATTAAGTGTTAAAAGACTTTTTTAGCCTGCGAAATGATAAAAATTTTATTGAAATTCGAGTTTTTATAAACAACAACCTGGAGTAGCAGGTACTTACCAATATTATCTAACATATTCTAAATTGAAAAAAAGACAGTTTCTTGTGGATATTTCCGAGCTTTTTTGTCCTACTAATAGCAATCGATATAAATTGATATTTCCATACTTTTAGGGCTGAACTTTTGAGGGAGGCGTGGCTGAGGTTGAGCATTTAGGGGCGGTATTTGGCGGCTCAATGGATCTTTAACTTAGCAGCTCAGCGGCTCATCTACTTGGTGGCTGGCTCAGCAGCTCAGGGATTGGTTAAGCATGCATTACCTAAGAATCCAAAACGATGATAAGAACCTAAATTTGCAACGTTGAGAACCTAAAACGATATATTAAAAACCTAAAACGTAACATAAAGAACCTGTTAAAGGGGTTAGATTAGAGCACAGAGGCTGTTGACACTGCGTATTAAATAAGAAAGAAGTCCTCAAGAACAAAAGTAAAAAGGAGATAGTTTTACAATTCATGAAATTTATGTTGATAATAATTGTAAATAAATAATAAATAAATAATAAATAAATTGTTGGTTGAGGCCGTAGTCCATCTTGGGCTGTGAGCGCCATCTAAAGTAAAGTAAGTAAGTAAGTAATAATTGTAATCTAATTGGGTTAAGACTACTTATATCTTAATTCTGATGTATATACACATGAAGACCTCAATCTATCTTTTGAGAAAAAAAAAACAGATATAGCTTGTACACAGATTTTCAAAAAAACTTACAACAATAAAACTACTACCAAACCTCTTCTTTCCTGGGATCTTTTTAAATCATGTGCTCCAATTTTTGTTATAGCCTGCAGACACCAAAATGAAACTCTAAAAAAAACAACCTATCGTCATCGATATAGGCTTGGAGATAAAAACATAAAAAAAATATTCCTGCAAACACTTCAACTTACTGTAGTATGCTACATGATCTACTAGATCAATTAATCAATAGAATCATTTAAAAATATAATAAAAGTGAAAAAAAAAATGCATGTTCAAAATTCATGGCCGCTGAACCGCCAAGTACCGCAACTAAACGCTCAACTTCAGCAAAAGTTCCTCAAAAGTTCCGCCATAAAAGCTCCAACCCAACCACGCCTTCGAAAGCTTCAAACCTACCATGAATGCACCCCTAACACGCCCAAAAAGCTCCCCCATGCCACGCCCTAAAATCTTCAGACCTATACCAAGCCTCCACCCCTGCCACGTCCCCGGTCTACTTTAATCAACAAGCCGCTGCGCCAGGACCCTCTAATCCCCACTACAGGCTTAAGGCCTGGCTTTAAAGGTCAATTGTCTGCTTTTTCAATTATCTGAATTATCAATTTTAAAACCGAAATTTCAGTAAACTAAAGGTAAATAAGTAAGAAATTTGTATACAAACAATTTATATCGAGATATGAACGTTTGAAGGTAAAAATATGGAAAATGTTGGATAAAAATATTACCACAAGGGTAAAGTTTTTATATCATTTAAAAGTATATATGAAATAAATTGACCTGTACCTATGTGCCGAATTTTCAATTAAAGCTCTTTTTCTGATTAAGTGAATTTTTGAATACCATACATTTTTTTCATTAAGTTTTGGTGTTTTTTTTTTTTGATTTGATTTGACGCACATTGTTTTTTTAGTTAAAAGCTGAATCAGCACGAGGATACATTTACAACTATTATATTTGTACTATATTGTTTTAAAGACCATTGTCCAAAACTTAGAGTTTCTGTAATTTTTAACTATTGATATTTTGAAATTTCTCATAGCGGTAGAGAAAATAAAACTGTGATAATATCAGAGAAGTCAAAAGCAATTTTGAGGAGATAAAATATTAACCAAAATGTAACTATGTACGTGATTGAATAGGTACAAGTTATATGATATTGAATACAACAGTCTGGCAACCTTTTTTCTAAGCTTAAATTTTGTATAAGGTTTAAGCTACGTCCACACTATGCCAATCAACCTTGTTTAGTAATGTTGTCAATTAACATGCTTAACATCATTACCTGTCCACATAGCCTCAATCAGTGTGTACGTGTTGACTTACAATTAAAGATATGTATTTCTATACGAGAAATGTATTTCTATACTCGAAAATTTCAATCAGCAAGCCATGACTTTTTTGTTTGAAAATAATTTTTCAATAGAAAGCTGTCACTGTCACAATGTTGTTTGTTGATTGAATTTTATCCATCTGAATCGGGTTACGTTCGAATCAGCAAAAGTTGATTAATACTGTTGATCAGCACGTCCATATTAACTAGAATTTATTGATCAACGATGTTGATTTATCTACGCAAATAATAATTCCTAACTTAAAATGAAAGTGTGTCGCGTGCGTCTGTTTAAACATTTAAAAACTTAGAAACACATACCACAGTACACAAATATAAGGTATTATCTTGCGCAGGTTGTCAGAATTGAATTTATTTATTTCAATTCGTTAAATGCTAACGTGAACAATAATTATACATAATAATACTTATAAACTAAATATATTATTCTAAGCTATTAAAGAACATAGTTTTGAATTTAATGCATTTAAGGTTATCATTTACAGAATCTATACAAAAGTAAAATTTATTAAATATTGAAATCAATTGATTGACAGGGCTATTTGCACCATAGTTTGATCTACTGAATATATGGCACATTGGTTGCTGTAATCTTATACTTGTACGACTAAAACTGAAATTTAACCGACATAGAACCGATGGAGATGATATTAACCCATTAATAATACCAACTATAAAACAAAACTGCAAATACTGCCTATGATTAGTGAGTGAAGGAAGATTTATTAAAGCGAGTCTTTGAGAATAAGGGGGAAGTATATTTTCATGTGACCATGGAAGAAAACGAAGGCAGAAACGCGAAAACCTTCTCTGAATTGCTTCAAGTCTATTTATATGAATGGAGTAGTGGGGTGCCCACACAACACAACACAACTATATTCAAGTATTGGTCTCACAAATGAAACAAAAAGAAGCTTAAGAACATAAGGGTCACGGAAATCGCGACCGAATCTCTTTATGAATCCTAGAATCTTATTAGCTTTCTTAACTATGTAGTTTAAATGATCATTAAAAGTTAATTTAGGATCAAGAATAACGCCTAAGTCAGAGAACATGGAGACTTTACTTAAAGGACATGCATCTAATGTATAATTAAAAACGAAAGGAACTTTTTTTTAAAAGTCATGGTTTTACACTTGTCAACATTTAAAACAAGACGATTTTTATTGCACCATTGCACCATTAATAAGTCTTCCTGCAAAAGTAAACAGTCAGAGGTAGATGTAATACTTTTGAAAAGCTTAATGTCATCAGCATAAATAAAGACAGATGAATGTTGTATGATTGAAACCAAGTCATTTAAATAAAATAAATAAAAGTGGACCTAAATGGCTGCCCTGAGGGATGCCAGAATTGACAATAAATTGATTCGAACACTCATTACGAAATACAACACTATAAAGCCTATTTTTTAGATACGATGAGATCCAATTTAAGAAATTGTTATTAAAACCTTGATTGTTCAGTTTTAACATTAATGTATTATGACACAATTTGTCAAATGCCTTACTAAAATCAGTAAATATACAATCTACTTGTCCACGTTTTTCAAAAACATCTAAACAAAAAGATGTGAAGTTAAATAAATTAGTAACAGTAGATCTTTTTTTGATGAAGCCATGCTGATTATCACATATAATTGAAGTACAGTGAAAGGAAAGAACATTACATACGATAGACTCAAACAATTTCGGTATCACTGATAGTTTAGCTATAGGTCGGTAGTTTATTACTTCATTTTTAGGACCTTTCTTGTGCACAGGTATAATAAACGCACTTTTCCAAATATTTGGGAAAATTGAGCTTTTTAAAGACTCATTAAAGAGAACACATAGCGGATATGACAAATACGCAACACATTTTTTTAAGATAGAGGATGGTATACCATCAGGGCCTGGACTAAAACACTCATCCAATTTCATGATACTTTGTGTAACGGTATCTTCGTTTATTTCAAAATTAATTGAATTTAAGTGAGGGAAATTTGCCTCAGAAGAAGAAGAAGAGTAAGAAGTTATGTCATTGTTTGTGTTTTCGAAAGCTTCTTTGAAGAAGTTTGCAAACATGTTTGCGATAACCTTAGGCTCATGACTAGTTGACGTTGAATTTGTCATAGAGTTTGGGTAGCCACTAGTTTTTCTTTTACTATTTACAAATTTCCAGAAACTATCTGGATTAGTTTTAAGATCACATTCTATTTTAGCAATATAACTTTCATATACAGAATTTGAATACTCCGTAAATAGTTGTTTTAGAATTAAGAAAGTTTCACAATCCTCATCAAACTGTCAGAAATTAAAAATTGGTTGCTCGAGTGCTCCCAAAAACTTCACACCGCAATATTAAAAACAACAACAAATACCGAAATTTGACATGTAAATATGCACTGGATCCACCATTTTTTATCGATTTTGATAGATGCGCAGAACAGAACAAAAATGATAACGCTAATGATATTACCTTTAATATATGTACCGTGCATACATACATATATTTGGCATTTTATGATTTTTCGTCAAATAGGTAATAATGATTAATTATCAGTTTTCAGTATTTTATTGCCATTAGCATCAACAAAGTTCAGACGTTGTACTTTAAATTTAAAAAAAATACATTAATATTGAAGTACATTATGTATAAAGACAGGAGCGGAAAAATTACACAGCAAATCCTATGAATTTTGCGTTAAAAGCATTCTTTACTGGTAAAAGATTTTAAAATTTTATCTCTACTCGTGGGTTAATGCTTCTTTTTATATATCACTTCCATCGAAATATACACTGCATTGAGCAAAAATAGGCGTTGAAAATGTAACCATGTTAAAGGCACTTTGGTTTCAGTAAAAGGTTAAAGCTTTATTTAAACAAAGAGGCTAGCTATAAAGATATCACTCAAATGCCAATAAAAGGTTAAAGGTTATTTTGTGTTTTAAAACACTATGATGAGTATGATGGTGATTGACATTTGAATTGTATCGAAATTGTATAATTTGTTAGGTCAGAAAGGTGACCATGTGAAATTGAAGTTATCAACTTATAAGGTCATGATGGATGTAAGATTAAGCACAAACTAAATAAAGCAGAATATTTCGAATAGATTCTGAGGTTAATTTATTTTTTTTTATTCACAAAGTTTGTATTGTAGGGAGAAGTTTGTCAAAGGAGAATTAACATTTTATAGACGAAAGCAATACTTTTTCCTTCTAAGATAACAATTTTACTAGAGAATTTAAGGGACCCAAAAGAATTTTAGGTATTTTACATAATTTAATGAATCCATTGTCTTTTGACTACAATTATTCACAATTCAATTTAATAAACTATTTAAAATACGAATGACGATATTGCATGAATTCTTGTGGTTTGCTCAAACTAAAATTTGAAATATTATAAGTTCTAAGACTATGCCATACACAGGTACTATAGAATTACCCATAGTATATGTATAATGTATTTATATGTATGTATGTATGTAGGTTTTGTATGTATTCAGAACGTGTGCCTCTAAAAATATTAACGCAATGCCTCAAGGAAACTATTCGGGATCACTTTTCTTTTGATTTGATTTTTAATAATGTTGAACTCATATTTTTATCAATCTGATTCACAATCCTACGCTGACAATAAGAAGACATTCATCTTCTGAAGATGTGTTTATCCGGCCATCAAATTTAAATATTTTCTTAACTTAGTTCCAAACAAAAAAAATTCTTGAGATTCAAAAAACATCCTCACTTACCACAGAGACTCAGCCCAGGTTTTTTTTCTTAAGTAGGTCTCTGGAACTACGAATCTTCGACAGCAAATAATAATTGTAGATGATGATGCATTTTCTCTCTTTCTTTATTATTCTATTTAGATCTACAAGTACTATGTACGTCCCTGAGGTATTTTGAATTAGTTTAGCTAAGATCTGGTAACCGACTTTAAACTAAAGCAAGGGAGATACACCTTTGCACCTTCTTAATTTGTATCTTGCTATACCCATTTCTGCATTTACTTGTCGCGTTGGAGGAATAAAACCAATCCCATTCTCATTGGACACCAATTAAATTGATACTAATAAAACTTGAGAGTTTATCGAATTACACCGTTTTCACCTATTTTTCGAAGACACTCTTCATTGTCAAGAAATGCTCCAAGGTCCAAGTGTAAATTCTTTAAAGTAGAATGATTTATGAATCACTCCGATCACTTCAGGTATAGAAGGCCTTTCTAAAGTCTGAGAAGCGTGAGTTTATGGCAATTTCTTCCTATCTACGACTTGATTGCAAATATTTGTATGTAATCTCACTTATGTTATGACCTTTGAATCAATCCATAGAGGATGCATTAAGAGATACTTAAATTTGACCATAAAAGGAGGCCATAGGGCAGGTCCGTTTCTGTTTTAAGCTCTTTTAAAAGGCTTTTTGAAATCTTCTTACGACTCGCATCGTTTCGTTATTTCAAAAGTTTATTCGTTAATATTTTTCTATTTGACATTTATAAATTTGTATTGATTACTATAAGGAAAATGATAAAAACGTAAATTTTTGAAAAAAATTAGTTTGAACACGCAATTTTTTTTAAATTATTTTTTCAAAATTTTGAGTTTGAAAATTAATTTTTCAAAAATCGTTCTCTCAAATAATTTGAATTAAAAACAGAATAAGAGCCGTTTTGTTTAAATCATTTTTATCTATTTCAAGACGAATTTTTAGAAAATTGCCCGTGCTGCCTAAACGGGTGGAAAATAGACCCCACCTCCAATACGATTTTTTTCTTGTCTTTTTAAATTGTAATTCAATTTAAAACTATTATGTATTTTTTTTTAAATTTATTTCTATTAAAAATTTTTGATCGACTTTAGTCGAATATATTTTGGTCCGAATAGATTCTCGCAATAAGGCCCAAAAGCTTCATCTAACTTTTCGTTTCATTCATCATTTACAGTTCAGTTTCGATAATACTTATGTAAAAATCGTAGCTAGTTTTAAACAGGGTGATCGGTATAAGATGCACCAAACTGCTGGAGTGAGTAGGTTGGGTTTAGACAGGAGGGGTAATTTTCTAAAAAATTGATTTAAAACAGAAAAAAAATATTTAAAAACAAGGATACAGTTTAAAATGCCATGCTATACCTTTTTGGAAATATCTTCTTTAATTTTCATTTTAAATTAAGTTGTGTTAGTGAATAGTTTATGAAAAACTAATTTCCAAACTCGAAATTTTGAAAAAAAAAATGAAAAAAAAAAATTTCAATCTAATTCTCTTCAAAATTTTATGTAATTAAGTATAATTTTTGTTTTTAAAATTCAATGCTCTTATTAGCTTTCAGTCAAAAACAGAAAACCGGATGCTTAAATGTTTTTTAGTTTTTAAAAAAAATTGAGAATAACAGGAGGAGCAATTTTCTAAAATAATTGACTTAATACAGAAAAAAAATTATTAAAAAACAAAGGTAACGGTTAAAACGACGTGCTATACTTATTTGTTAAGTCATAAATATATGCTTCCATTTTAATTATAAATTAAGTTCTTTTAGTGAACAGTTGTTTAAAAATTAATTTTCAAACTTAAATTTTTGCAAAAAAAAAAAAATTAAAAATTGTGTTCAAACTGATTTTGTTCAAAATTTTACGTTTTTAGTAGTTTTTTTTTTAATTTTTAAATTCAATACTCCCATCAATTCAAGTCAAACACTGAAAACCAGATGTCAAAATGTAGTCTAGTTTTTGAGAAAATTGAAAATAACAAAAGTAAGTTTTCCTTAAATTCGACTTCCATCCGTTATTTTGTTGTTCAAAAGATCCTATTCCTACAAATTGAGTAGATTTCGTTATTTTCATTTTTCTCAAAAACTAAAAGACATTTTAGCATCCGGTTTTCTTTATTTTATTGAAAATTAATAAGAGCGTTGAATTTTGAAAATAAAAATTATACTTAATTACATAAAATTTAAAAAAAAAAATAATTTGAAAGTTTTTTTTATTTTTTTTTTTTTTCAAAATTTCGAGTTTGAAAATTAATTTTTCAAAAACTATTCACGACCACAACTTAATTTAAAACGAAAATCAAAGAGGAGATTTCTATGGTTTTCCAAAAAAGTAAAGCATGGCATCTTAAATTGTACCGTTGTTTTTAAATATTTTTTTTCTGTTTTAAGTCAATTTTTTAGAAAATTGCCCCTCCTGCCTGAACGGGGGGAAATAGACCCCCCCTCCCATACGATTTTTTTCTTGTCTTAACCCAACCTACTCGCTCCAGCAGTTTGGTGCATCTTATACCGATCACCCTGTATTTTAAAATTGCCACTTGCAACCCAAAGACAACAATTTATTAACAATCTAAATATAAAATTCTAATTTGTCTTGTTAGTTTCAGTTTTAGTTCTTATCATTAACAATGCAATGAATTATTAATGAACAAATGTCATATTCACAAATATTTATCTTCAGATTGAGTAATATCTTCAACACCATATATCATTTACGAATTTAGGTTAGACATGTACTAGGTTTATGTGACAGAATAATTACTCGAAAATTGTTTTTTGTTTTTTTAAACAAATAAAACAAACTTTCTAAAAAAAGAAAGACAATTATATTCATGTGAATCAACCAAATGGTAAATTTTTCCATAAAAAGATTTTTCTTGGAGCTTAAAATAGCTCACTGTCATAGTCGCATGTATGTCACACAAAAATAGAATCAAACTTAACCCCAAAAACAGACGGCTGCCGAGTGATAATAAAATGTCATCTCAATTCTTGATGGCACAATATCAAAGGTTGTCAAGAGGTGCGTCAGGGATGGGAGAGGCATGCGTGTGCTGCCGTTGGTTGAACTGTTTCAATGTTTATTTATTTTTTTACGACGCAATTGAATTGTGGTTTATACAAATTCTCCACAGCAAATGAGTTTTCTTATGAAAAAACAAGAACAAAAGTTGAAGCAATAAATCAACTCCTACAATTCCGACGGGAGTTTTTTTTTTTTTTTTTTTCTGATGGAGAAGGTTCATTTTTCGAATAAAACATCGCCCATCGTTGCGATGGGACAAGCACTTAAAAGTTACCCTACTATCCCTACACTCTACCTAAGACCACACTGAATAAACAAAATTCTAGCGTATTGTGGGCCAGTGTGGTATTTTTTTTTATTTTCCCTCTAAACCATAGAAGTATGATGTTCCCAAATTAAATTTTTTGGTTTAATTATGAATATTTTTGTTGTTTTTTATTCTTCTTAGATATTCCAGTAGGAAAAAGAGAATGTACATGTGTTTCTGATTTATATAACTGGTGTTCAAACGACACAAACACCTCATTTGTGTTTATTATTTATTTTTTTTTATTTACGTTTTTGTTTTTTGCAAATGGATTTATTTTTTTCTATTTTTAAAAACAACATTATTGTTTTTATGCAAAACAATGCTGATGATGTTCTATTTAAGAGTTTGTTTTATAGAAATTTTCATTGTGTTCAAGGAGTGAATGGCTTTTTGTTCGGCTGTGGTCGAAGGTCGAGTGAATTCGTTTGTTATTGTTCTCTTTAACTTTTTTGGGCCAATGTTTTTTTGGTACACTGTGGCGTATGTGGAATATTTTGTTTGTATTATTTTATTTTAAGTGGGTACCTGGTATACTTATCTTATATTCATTGTTTCCTTTTTTGTCAAGAATATTTTTTATTTGAACGAGATATTTGCATAAAATGAAAAAAAAATAAAAATAGAATTATTTTTCTGGATAAATCATGTTTCCAGAGCTAAGTAGGAACTTTACAGATTTCAGCAGGATTAAATGACCAAAGCTTTTTTTAAATTTAATAAGGGTTTTGCTTTTTAATTTATGAATAAGAGAGAAGAATTTTTATATGTGATCTCTTAAATGCTGTATAAGCAAACGGAAGTTTTTAAGCAGGTTTCAACTAAATAAAATACGCCATTTAATATTCGTAACGAATGATTCGTTATGTCTTGCATACTTTCTGGGGTGGATGGTGGCAATATCTGAACATTCGATTTGTGTAGGAAGTGAAAAATATTAGGCCAATGTTTTCCTTGACGAAAATGGGAATATTGTGAGAGCATATTCGAAATAAAATAACAGTCGAATTGACTTAAATCCTATTGTTATTATCTCAAGCCTTTTAGTTGATATTGTTCTATTTGATTATTAAATTTGTATTGATTACTTTATTTATATCTGTTTTACAGACCCTTAAATTGTAATAAAAGGAAAAAGCCAAAAAATAGCTCAGGAAAATTAGACAAAAAAGTAGCATTTTCCAAAAAGTACTCGGACCGGGGCTATTATTTTTACGGGGGGTGAAAGGCGTTTTTTGCTAATTTCTCAAAAACTATCTGTGTTTTTAAAAAAATGTGAAGGCAAAATTTGTAGCTTATATAATTTTAGATTAAAAATGTTGTGACACTTTTTTTCGTACAATCAATAGGTAGTGATAAAAAATGTGAACAAACTTTATAGTGTACCTACTGGATTTAGTCAATAAAAATTTTTTATCGCATATGTTTGGGTTCATCTCCACATTATTATAAAAAATTTCGGTGTGGCATGGGTTAAGAAAACGTCGCCATATTGAAACAGCTGGATACTTTCACAATTGAGTACTGTCGTATTCTTTTTTACATTTATACTATTTCAGTATTCTACTTATATAGTTAATTATTTACATACATATATGTAAAGTTTTTGAACGATTTTTATTTTATTTCTAATATCAGTAAGAAAATCTTATGAAAAAAATGATTTTTTTATTTTCGGTTCGAGTTATTCAGTGCAATATTTTTCCTTAGATCGATTTAAAAGGTAAGCGAAAAATTATTAACCCACTCATTAGTCAAAGTTTCAAAATGAGACATTAACTTATTCTCGTTTTAAAGTTTGTAGTGTGGCTTGTTGTAAATCTTTAAAAGAGACGTTTAAAGTAGTCTTGGTTGTAAAAATATTTCATAAAAAATGTCTATGTATTAAAAAATGAAAGTAAAAGTTTTATGTTAATTGGAAATGGTAAATTTATCAATCTATTAATTTCTTCGATCAAAAAATAAAACAAAAAATATTCAAGACTTTTTGCACAAAAGTGTCGAAAAGTGAATAAGTGAAAAACGAAAACATGCTTTTGAGACGCCTTACTGGCTGAACAGAATGGTGACGCAGACGGAACCGGAGCCGGAGCTGGAATAGCTGTCAAAATATTGAATACACGCAAATTCAATGTTGCGAACACAACGGAACGTAGACGCATACGGAACTGCAGACGCAGACGGAAGAGTTCACCAACTTTTAACTTTTCACTTACGGCACTTTTGACGTTTCAATTTGTATGAAGAAAAAAAAAACAACTTTTTGGGTCGGAAAAAAATATTGTGGATATTTGTATCGCGAAAAAAATTATTTATTAAAAGGAAGATTATTGGAAACAAAAAATGTGAATTCTGAGCTTGTACACAAGAATATTCTTTTGTTTTTCTTCAAAATACATTCAAAGCTGTACAGCTGCATTGTGGGCAGGTAAAAAAAATAACGTACCATACTTTTTGACAGCTCTTCCAGTTCCGTCTGCGGCTCCAGTTTCAGCATTCTATTCTATTCAGGCAGTTAGGCGTTGCGCACATGCAACTTAACAGTTTGGTCTCGATTTTGAGCACAATGGGCTTATATGGGAGTGCGCGCCGGCTGGTTTATGTGCGCGGACTCTCATATAATGCTGTAGTACTCAAAATCGAAGCCAAACTGTTAAGTTGCATGTGCGCGCCTAGCCTTATAGGTATTTCCGAATAAATTGTTTTTGTTTTTTCTCTTTTCCACTTTTTGCAAAAAGTCTTAAATTAAGTAAAGCTTTGATGGTAAAAAGTCAAATTCAAACTTATTACAATCAACAAAAAAAAATTGACTTGAGGCTCTCCCAAACCAATGCGAAACATTCGGAATGACGAAAAAATTTCGCCTGTTTAATTAATTAACCTGGTGATTCATAAGAGTATACCCACTATGGTGGGATGCAAATCTTAGAACATTTATCGGTCGTTGCATTTTCCCTCCGAATGTTTGGTGCTGTTCGGGAAAGCCTTTAAATCAGAATATACCAATCTTTTGTCAATATTTAAGTTTCATAAAAAATCAAACAATCTTTAAAATTGTACACATAAATATATTATTTTTAAATTTATTTTTCTGAAATTTGTAGATTTTCATTTATATGTATATTAAAAGATTTGATTATTCGTAAGACCTATATTTTACTTTATAAAATTTGATTTCGGAAAGAATTAAAAAAAAAAAAAAAAAAAAACAACACAATCATATATATTCCAGTAAGACCTAGGGTCTTATAAATTAGGTAATGTTAGAAGGAATAAAAGGTTGGATAGATTTTTGCTAGCACAGAGGATTGAGAAATAAGGTTTTGATTATCTCATTAAATCCCAGGTGTGGCGTTTGGTTGGGAATATAGAAAAGAATGCTGCCTAGACTGGGGCTCGAACCCACACATCCAGGTTAGCAGTCAAGCACTACTTCCACTGCGCTGGGGCCACCCCCGGAAGTTGGATTACATCAACAGAATTACACATTCATGTAATTTGTGACATCACAAATTGTCACGAATTTAATATGTCCCCTCCACTCCACCACCCACTCAATGTGTGACGTCTTTTATCAAAATAATAAGTTCCATTCAAAAATTTTTAATATGGGATTAAGAATTTAATAACACTATACCAAAACTGTTAGCACAAACAACCAACATTGTTGTGCAAAGTTTATTGTATGTGTATACAATGTTCCTAAAATGTAAAAAAAAAAAAAACAAATAGATACAAAAATATCAAGCCAAATGGGTCTATAGGTATGGTTCAAGCGCACTGTGTAGCCTCCGATCAACCTTTAAAGAGGAATACGAGTATTTTCAAAGAGACTGCATTTATGTGTAGTGCAATAAAATTTTATTACATATTCAAATAGCCCAAGGGATCAAGCAGAATGCCACTATTATACCTGACGGATGTATAACCCATAAAGGGATGTGTGCTTTGCAACAACGTGTGACCAAATAAAAACAGATGTCTTGAGGAAGTCATGGAATTAATACCAGAACTTAGAGCTTACTGGGAAGAATCGAACATACCAATATTTATTTTTATTTTTACGAGAAACTTAAAGGTTACCGTCTACTGAAGTGAAATTTCAACAAATTCATTATGAATAAAATTATATATAAAACAAAAAGAAAAAAACACCAAACATTCTTCATATAATCTTTCTTGGAAAAATACTTACAACAAACCAAAATGGTGTGTAAAATTTCAACAATGTTATTGAATTTTGAAGATTCATTATAACATTAAAATTTTAAAATGCCTACACTTTTTACCTGCTCTATAGGGCAAGTATAGGTTTCGTAGAAAAAGTTCCGGGATTGTAATCAAAATTGGAGCTACGATGGTGAGAAGTCTGAAAAAGTGAGTTTCACCATACATCCGTCAGTCTTTGCGTGTCGCGTCTCTGCGTCCGGGCTTCCACTGTAAATTGAGCTATAGAGCCTAAAAAGTGTGGTCAATTTGCTTCAAATTTGGTATAGAGCATTTTTTTGTGATTCCCTAAAGGGGAAACTCGAATTTTTTGACTGAGCTCATCTAGAACAGATAGCAGCCATAGAACGAACACAATTTTTTAATTTTTTTTTTTCAAAAATTGTTTGAAAATTAATTTTTAAAAATTTTTTTACTAAAAAAACTTAATTGGTAAACAAAATAGAAGCACATATTTCTGGCTTAACAAAAAAGTATAGCACATCGTTTTAGCTATTACCGTTGTTTTTTAATAATTTTTTTTCTGTATTAATTCAATTATTTTAGAAAATTGCTCCTCCTATTATTTTCAATTTTCTAAAAAACTAAAAGACATTTTGGCATCCGATTTTCTGTTTTTGACTAAAAACTAATAAAAGCACTGAATTTTGAAAACAAAAATTATACTTAATTACATAAAATTTTGAAAAAAATTTGTTTGAAACTTTTTTTTTCATTTTTTTTTTTCAAAATTTCAAGTTTGAAAATTAATTTTTCAAAAAATATTCACTAACACAACTTAGTTTAAAATGAAAATCAAAGAAGAGATTTCTGGCTTTCCAAAAAGGTATAGCATGGCATTTTGAAATGAACCGTTGTTTTTAAATATTTTTTTTTCTGTTTTAAGTCAATTTTTTTTAGAAAATTGCCCCTCCTGCCTAAACGGTGGAAATAGACCCCCCTCCCATACGTTTTTTTTCTTGCTTTAACTCAACCTACTCGCTCCAGCAGTTTGGTGAATCTTATACCTATCACCCTGTATTTCTTAGACACTTGTTTCTGATTGCTACAAGACATTTTGTTGTCAGTGAAAAAATTTCCTATGTAACAGTTAACTGGTTATGAGAAAACATAATCAACCGTAAAGGATTAATACGACAACAGGAATGTGTTCGTAATTCATAAGGTAGGTACATTTCACTTCAACTGAGAATATGAAAGAGAAACACTTAGGGAAAAATGTATGGTCTCAGTGCAAAGAAATTTATGCAGAAGTTATGCACTGAAGATTGCATGAAAGTTATGTACCGTCAAAAGTCTATACGAAATGTACCCCTTGTCGTGTATTGAATACATCCAATATGTATTCAATACATATCTACTCAATACATATCTATGGATCAGCTACATTCATATATGTATTGAAGACATATATATATTCACAACACGCCAGCCAACTAAACACAAATTAAAATATATTCATCACATGCAATTATATGCGGAATACAAGCAACTTGTATTCAAGTGTACTGAACACATAAATTCGCCACCCATGTAAACCAAAAAAAAAAAAATGTATTTATTAGAGCAATTTATCCGATAGGTATGTATTGACGTGTATTTGTTAAAGGTGAAATGTGATGACTACATAAACATTTCAAAGCAGTAGTAACCCATTCGCAAAAACAAAATTTATACATCACAACAAGCTATGGGCTGCGCAATGGGCAATGTGCGATGATTCCATATCGATATGTTTTGGATAAAGGCGAAACGTAACGACTACATAAAAATTTCAAAGCAGTTACCCATCCACAAAATCAGTTTCGATATTGACTCATTTAATGTTGCTTGTATTCAGCACATAACCTGCTCTGATGAATAAATTTTTTTATTAGGACAGCAATATGGGTTTAAATGATTATGTTGTCATTGCATATCATCTTTCTCTAATACAATTCTATATAGATTCATGGCACTTTGCTTGTGCGTAGCACATAGCTTGCTGTCATGAATAAATTTGATTTTGGCGGATGGGTAACTGCTATTAATTTTTAAGTAGTCGTTACAAATAACCTTAATGCACGTCGATATAGAATCAATCAATTGAACAAAAATAGACAGACGGAAAGATTCGCCAGAAGCGCTTTATTTCGTCTTCCCTATCATCGTAATGTCAAGTTTATTTAAAATCTCGAGGTCGGTTTTTCTTTGTACCCTTTTACTGCAAGTACAAAGTGACCTTTTATATTGAAAAAAAAAACAATGGTTTAACAAAGCATTGCGTCCGACATTGACCATTGTATTATGTCTCAACCGTTGATTTATCCGCGGTATTCTTCTTCAACACATGAATGACAATTTTTTGTTTAAAAGACATTTTTCAGAAAATTTTGTTTTGATTTTACATCTTCAAAAATTTATTTTCAGAAAACTTGTAAATTTATCGTCAAAATTGTAGTTAACATAATATTTAAAATTTGTTAAAATATAACAACAATTAGTTTTTAGAATAGGTATACTTAATAAAAATAAAATGTTGTCTTACTGTCTTTAGCATTCTCGTATGAATTAAAATAAATATAAATCTAAATCTAAACCCTTTGTTTTTTTAGTTTCCATTTTTTAGAATGCTGTTTGGGACTATTCCAGAAAAAAATTTAATGGCAGCCTATATTCGTCATTATCGAAATCCAATCCTTTTTATGAATAAATGAGATTCTTCATAGTTATTGAAAATTAAATTACTAAAGTTTTCTTCGTACCTACATAAAACTCGAAAAAAACTTGCATCCAAAATAAACTCGAAAAAACTTTCTTATAAAATAATTGCCAATGTATTTCAATTTCAAGCATTTTGGCGTAGGTTATAAACTGCAATCTGTAATTTTTGTCTTTCCTTTCATACTCAAAGCTTATAAGTGATTTTTCTCATTAGCTGTGACTTAGAAAAATAATTTCACCAATTAATTTACTTGTTGAGAAGTTATATGGAATAACCTTTCCTATATTTCATTTTTCCTTATGTGGAGAAAATAGGAAAATTAAATATAAGTACGTAAAGGTATTGCAACAGACACAGAAAAACAAATGAAAACCCTCATCATTTATGTGTCCGTTCCGTGTATTCTTAATTAAAATTGTGTATGCAGCTTGATTATAGTTACCTACTGTTTGATCACACAACATATTAATTAATATTGACATAGATTTATGAGTTTTTTATGAACCACCATGGCAAAAAAAAAATAAATAAATATAACAAATATAACAATTTCAATGTGTGTGGTGTAAAAAAGACGGTGCACACAGTGTCACATTAAAGACACAAGGGAAAAGCGTAACAGGCTCGTTTGTCAAAAGTGATTTATTCATTATGATGAATAATATTCTTGGAATCGAAATTAACATTCTGTTAGGCTTACCTTGAAATAAAGTTCGCAGAATAGGTCATAATCAACAAGTAAGATCAGAGCCAGATTAAGTCCTGTACATACAAAGAGGCTCCTAGTTTCGGGGGCCCTTTTCCCCTTAATCAGATAATTAGGTTTTTATGTCGACAATTTCATTTTACCAAATGCTAAAACTATCAAAAAAATGGAAAAATTTGCGAATGTAACAACTTAGTTTTTGCAAAAAAAAATTCAATGTCAACATTTTTAATCTGAAGAATTTTATTATTGACTTTCTTCAAAGATAGTTTTACTAAAAAATTAGTTCTATATGGGCTTCAAATTATAAATTTTGCAAAAACCATTATTATTGATTTTATTTAAGCTGGATTCACACATGTCTCGTGTGGTGTGTTGTGGAGTGTTGTCGACTGAGTACACTAATCAAGCTTGCTGTCTTACAAACTTTTTTGTTTTTTAATTCTATTCTGTTTTCAAGAGCATTGTTTTCTCTTGCCTGCACACTAAAAAAAATTTCTTCGTTATAGCGTGGTATGGCGCAATCGTTAAAAAATAGATTTTGACACGAGACAAATATGGATCCACGCATATGAAATACATTGGAGCGGTAGCGACACATGACTCCACAACACACCACACGAGACATGTGTGGATCCGGCTTAGATGTCAAAATATGTATGAATATTTTGATTTCGTAAAAATTTGTGAAAAACTTAAAACTCAAAACACTCAGTAATTCATGAATTATTACTTTAAACAATCACAAAAGATTTGCTGAAGAGTTCAATTATAATAATAAGGAAAATGAAATGGAAAATTTGACACGGGGATGTTCTTATTTGATTTGTAACACAAATGTTACAATAATCTATGACAAATAACTCAAAATTTTTTTGGTAGAATAAAGTTGTCAATTAAACAACAACTTTTTGTTATAAAAGAGAGTTTCATATCTAACTTTATAATTTCTTACAGCCATATTATTCACTTGAGTTATAATTTAGGTTTAAATGAATTTTGTACCCGTCAATTAAATCCGCATTTTTTAAACCCGACAATTTACACTTGTGTCCATAATATTCACTAAAAAAAAACTTGATGGAATAAAAATCAGTAAAACGCATGTTAAACTGTTTAAAATTAATTTAAAAAAAATCACTTAAAAGCTGCGTAATACCAATAATTGGAAATTTGTAATTATATTTCTACTTTTTTGTCGCTTTCTTTTGTATTTTATATTTTGATTTTACACCCGAGTTTAATTTTGTTAACTGCTCTCTGGAAGTCTGTTTAAATTAAATCGAATTAAACTTGACAAGTTTTAAATCTATTTTTATTTCCGGGTATAACGAGCGAATATGATGAGCTTGGGTTTGACATATGGATTTAAGTTATTTTAAACTAGGGTTCCCAGAACATCTCTTTAAAATAGAACATGTTCTCTTTTTGGACACCGATCTTATTCTTTCTTTTTTCGTCAAATTCTTTTTTTGTTCTCTTTTTTTAATGTGTACTCTTTTAAGTCACTTTTTTGTTTATTTTTGATATGCCTATATTGGTAGGTATAATATAATTCAGCAAAAATTATTAAAACTGGCAAAAAATTCTGCCTGGTTTGGGAAAAGGTCGGCAGTATTAAATACTGATGACATATAAACGATGTGGCGACAGTAATTGATGTTCTAGTAAAACGTAATAATAGAGTTATTAAGCCAAAGAGCGAACACATTGTAAGAGTTTTACTTTATTTTACTTATTATTGTTAGTGAAACACAAATGAATCTCAGTAAATATAAAATATCGATAGTAAATTCATAATTACACCTCCAGTAACACTGTTGTCAACAGTGCTAGAATAGAAGTTAAGTCCCAAAAATTTTCTTGGCTTGTGGACCTGTTATAGCGATCAGGAAAATGCATCAGGAAAAAAATTTCTTCTGGATAATTTACTGTCTAATCATACGATTTTAAATTTATATAAAAAAAGGATACGAATCGATTTTAAATTACTTACATATTTGTTTCATACAAAAATTTTCTTTGGAGGAAATATTTTATATATAAAAAGTATTTGTTAATTTTCCTGATGAAAATTCCGTACGGAAAACGAATGTTTATCAGTAAATGCTTCTTACGAAACAAATTTTCTCCAAAGAAATTTTTTATATATATATATATTTTTTTTATGAAAAATTTAATATTTCAATTCGTGTGATAAGGCATTAAATAATTCAAAATAAATTTTATTATATTCGCTAAGCTTTTAAAGAATTAGTTTTTGTTCCATTCAACATGTAAAATGATTAGCTGGGCTGATCTAGTTTTATTCGTCCATTTCTTTGACTTTGAAAAAATGAAATGTCCTTTGTTTTCATTCCCATTATGGACACCCTAATTAAAACCCAGATGTACATTAAAAACCGGATTTAAGTCACTGAATAATATGGCTGTTATAATTAAAGTTAAATTAAAGTAAAATTAAAATTTCAAGATATAGAGTTAAATTATGTAAGACCAATTCAATTAATATAAAGTTTCAAGTGTTGGCAGAAAAGAAGTTGTTAGTAGTTGATGGATTGGTGGTTGGATATCAAAGAACTTGAAGCGCTGTTCTCTTAGATGTATATTGTCTTCAATCATCGATGCTGCCAACTATTTTGTGAACCTATAGCTAGTTGGCTCGGTGGTTTCTTCATTAACTTCCAGGAAAGAAGTAAGCAAACAAAATTTATAAAAATGTGTCTGATGTAGATAAGATATGCACGAAAATCTAGCTAGCGTTACATTTCTGCGCTGCGTTTCCATTGGATTCAGTTTAAATTATCTGTTATATTCTACCCTAACATAGTTGCCTTACTTGCCTAAAGATTAATCCACCTCTGAATGGGATTAATATTATGATGGAATGGAAATCCTTGAGCATTTCCAAGAAATAAAAATACAATAAATGATGACATAAGTCATGTTTTGTTTATTCGGTTATGTACAAAAATTATTTCATTCAATATTGCAATAATTATGGAATCTGGAACAATAATTCAAAACAATGCTTCTAATTTTGAATATATAGAATAAAAAAAATTGAGAACAATTTTATTGGTACATATTTTTGGGTCTCCGTTAACAGGCACACCACATCGACATCATCATTCAGTTCGAGTAGCCCGAAGAATTTAATTCCGAAACGCGTTGCCAATAATATTATAAATTAGTTTTGTAAATAAAAACTGGTATAATAATACATATTAAATTAATATTTATAATAATAATGTTAAAGTCCACAAGTAAATAAATAAATATTGGTACAAAGTATTGATTTGACTAAAATTGGTGTTTTGCTTACATGAAAAAAGCTACACTTTGAATAGACAAATGTTTTAAAAGAGTCAAAAGTACCAAAAGCATGGAATTGTGTGTAATTTTTTTTTTTAATATGATATAATTATATTGTAAAAATGCTAAAGTAAACATTGTTTAAAATATTTTTAATAAGAACCAGAATTGCAAAACTATAACAAAATTGGCCAATCAAAGTCTAAAGTATGAAACAATAAGCTTTTTCATAATCTAGACAAAAATTTGTTTTAAATTAAAATTAAGAAAATGCTATACCTATTTGCAGTAGCAAAAATTACCAAAATATGTTTTCCTGAATTTAAAGTTTCTTTTTGAATAAGCATTTTCTTCAAAAATCGAAAAAGCACACTTGATTTTTTTTCTTAAACTATGAATTCACCATAAAAATTAGACTTATTGAATGCACGTGGCATTATTTTGTTCGAGTTGTAAAGAAATTCGAGTTATACAAGTTCGATGGAAGGTGGTTATGTGGAATATAAATTCAAAAAACTTCTAATTTGGTTCGAGTTATAAACAAATCGAGTTATTAAAGTTCCAGTTACAGAAGTTTGGCTGTATTTCAATTCAATGGTCTGAGAGAAAAAAGGTGTTTACACAAAATATTGAACACCTACTTTCATACGCGACTTTTTAACATTTAAATTTTATCAGATAGTTCCAAGTGTTTTTTTTTTTTAACTACAATTCAAGGTAGGAGCCAGTCTTCACCGGCTGGTCACACAAAACAAAAATTTCGTTTCTCTTTTCATTCTGCAGTACTGCAGTCGCCATTCGATGATCCAAATTGATAATTGTAGAAATTATAAGAAAATATGCCATCTAAAAGGCACCTCATTTATGGGATCTTCGAAAAAAAGTTTAAACTATTTGAAAGTTAACTTAATCCTCATAAAAGGTCAGCTAGTTTAAGTAAGTGGCCAGCCTTAGATTTTTTGAATGAATTTTTTAGGTTTTTGACATAAAAATGCATCAGATAGGAATTATTTCAAGAAATTTCGTAGAATGTGACTGTTTGCTTAACAAGTATAACAAGCCAATCCATCAGACCAAGACAGTTATTGTATATAGGTGTGCCTTTTGATTTATCTATATTAAAGGCCGCTTGAAAATTGTAATTCTGTTTTGACGAATATGAAAATTATCTTTAATTTGGCGTATGATAATGGTTTCCCATTATTCAACATAAACCACCTGAAGTTATCATATATGTAGCTTGAAGAAAAATTGTTATACGGTTGGCAGAACTGACATTTTGCTGTGACTAGGTTTTCTTTTTTTAGTCCAGTCAACGTTCACCTGGCAATAAATCCAAAAGTTTTGAAACATTGGCACACGTATTAAGAGTGGCCTAGTGATGAAGTGTACAAAAGTCCCCATGAATCTGAGGCGAGCTCTGGCGGCAGGAAAGTGTAACATGTTGTCTTTTCCGGATTTTCGTGTTTAACTTAGAAACTTTTTGCCATTTCAAAAATTTATCAGAGACAAAGAAATAGCTTATAAAATTCTCTACAAAATTTATTATAACCAAATTTTTCATATCTGTCGTATTTATTAAGTTATTTGACGCCTAAAATTGATATTTTTTTTAAATTTCCTAAAAACAGATATACTTTGTATAGTCTATGCCGGTTGCAAATTTTGGGAGTGGAGGCAAAACCAAAATTTATATGCATGTAATGTTTGGGTCAACTCGTTATTATACCGAATTCAACCGTCTGGCAGTTTTTTTTTTGTTAGCCGAGGGTGGGGGTGGGCGTTCGACAACTTCTGGGACCTAAGTATGGCTGAGTTCCAAAATGTAGAAAATGTTTTGATGCGGAAGTGTAGGCATTACTTCCGCATCAAAACATTTTTCATACGCATCCGCAACGCAAACTTGATGCTTTGCAGAAATATTACATTGCATAAGTCTGACGTTTCGGAATGCAAAAAAAAAAAAATTAAATCGAAGCAGCTAAAAAAATTTTTGGATGCGCAGTTTGCGCAGTAAATGCGCATCTGAAGAATTTTGTAATTCAGCCTTTATGTACTTAGTACAGCGTGATTCGAATAAGGTGTGACAAAAAGCTAGAGCGTAGATATATGTAAGTTGGGTCAAGACAAACAAAAATCACAATGGGGGGGGGGGGGGGTCTATTCATCCCCGTTTACCCAGAAGAAAAAAAAAATTGAATTAAAACGAAAAAAAGACTATTAAAAAACAACGGCAACACTTATAATGCCATGCTATAATTTTTTGTAGAGCCAGAGATCTCTTCTTTTAGTTTGTCTTTAAATAAAGATGTTTTAGTGAAAATAGGATCCTTGGAGCACCAAAATAAAGGATTCAAGTCGAATTTAAGGAAAACTTACTTTTGTTATTTTCAAAGTTCTCAGAAACGAGTATACATTTTGGCATCTGGTTTTTAGTATTTGACTAAAACTTTATAGGAGCATTGAATATTAAAAACAAAAATATAACACAATGACGTAAGATTTTGAAAAAAATCAGTTTGAACATTTTTTTTATATTTTTTTTTTTTTTTAATTTTGAGTTAGAAAATTTATTTTTCAAAAACTGTTTACTAAAAAAACAGGTGCCAAATATAAATATGACATAAATAAGAAACATTTGGTCAAAATCAATTTTGTAGAGAATTTTATGAGATATTTTTTGGTCTTAGATAATATTTTGAAAGGACAAACAGTTTCTAAGTTAAACACGAAAAACCTAAAAGGACAACATGTTACACTTTCCTGCCGCTAGAGCTCACCTCGGATAATTGGGGACTTTTGTACATTTCATGATTCTGTAAAGTTGGTTAACTATCAACGGGTTCAACGATTCCAGCGAATTATTGAACTATGTACGTCGGCAAAGGAAAAAAACTGCCGTTAGGGAAAGCGCAAGCGAAACAGTTATTAGTGTCCCTATAAAAAAAAAAAAAAAAAAAAAACGGTATTCGGTTTGAAATTATTCAAACATTTCCGCTCCATTTCAAGCCGCCGCTTTAGTATTCAACTTAAGGTTATTGGAGAACTCTACGAATTTTTCTTTTCAAAAGAGCTTGAGGCATAAAAACGCTTACTTAAAACGAACAAAAAAGCTACAAGGCTTCTTTCCATCTTTTAAAAATTATTTTAAAAAAAATAACCAAACGTGTTATACAGTGTTACACTTTACAGTTTTACACACTGATAAATTTTTATATTTTCATTTTTTTCGAATCTTATAATTTATTACATGTATATAGAAGAGATAGAGGTGAAATCGTCTTAATTAATCTTTGCCTATTTTGTGTATAACATTGCAGACGCTTTAAAATAAATAATATAAAATAAGCATTAGCAGAGTCACAGTGGCGTATACGTATTTTTTTATCAGCATATATTTTTTAGTTTTAAAAATCTGTACATCACTGCTTTACAGTTCATTTTAAATAACAAACCCCTCCTTAATCAAAATAAGTCTTTATGTGAAGTCAGAGTTTTTGTTTACAAAAAAAAAATAAAAATCAGTTGCGAATTGTGGGGTTCGCCGAGTTGACCTCAGCAAGCGGTGGCAAGCCTCTCGGTTTTGTATTGTTCCTTTTGTGAAGCCAACTGCATGCTGGTGTTTTTTCATTTCCTTGTTCCAGGAGTTTTTAGGCTTGCCTTTCTTCTTCGTTCGCGGTCTTATCGGAACATGGTATGATTTTGCTTTTTGGACGGGGTTCTCAGTTCTCAGGGTCTCTCCTGTAAACATGGCAATACCAAATAATTCAGTCGTGTTCTATTTTTTGAGAGAGATGGTATTTTTAATATGTAAGCTTCTTCGGATCATCGTACTTCCAATTCGACTAAGCTTTGTAACTCCTGCTGTCATACGAAGCATCTTCAACCCAGATGTCAGGATTGCTATTATTAAAAAAAACTGTTAATATTTTTAAGTGGCCGGGTATCGGTGAAAAGCATTTAATTTACAAAAGTAATTTTAGTTTAATTGCATGAAAGTAGTTACTTTTTAATTTTTTTATAATTTAACTAAAGATTGATAAAAGATTTTAAAAACTTATAATTTAAAATCCCAAATAATCAAACTAATTTATTATCCAACTCGAGGAAAAATTGTTAGGTCACTGGGAACTGTTAAATTTACCCTGCCTACCAACTTTTTGTTTACCTGTCGGCTATATTCCGTTTCATGATCTTGATCTATTTATGTTACCCAACAATTTTATGCCTACTTACAGCTTGCTATAAATTGAATACTTTTTATTCTTTGCAAAGAATTAGCAAAATCACGAAATAAAAACAGAATATTCCTAGCCCTAATTTGCATCACAATGCTATCCATTATGCCTCCATAAATTGCGAACAGAAACATTCATTAGACATTAGATACATACATATACGTACTTTACATAAAATTATAACCCACCAAGCGTAGGGTTTACTTTCTTAAGATAAAGTAATTGTTGTAGCTATGCCTGTAGAGTTTGTCTGCCTAAGTATCAGTTAACTTAACTCCATTAGTTGAAATTCATGTTCCTTTCACCATTAATAATTATAAAAACATAATAACCAAACATGAAGAATTATTATAAATCCCTTAGAAAAATTCCTCCTTGGGCGAACAAAATATGAATGAAGGCATCCCTATAAAGAAAATCCAACGGTGGTATGGTTTCTAGAACCTATGAAAACATTATAAATCCAGGGTTTGTATTGTTTGGAGAACAATAAACAACGACAACCGGTGCACAGCGCATGTAGCTTTTAGATTTTTTTTTTATAAAGACGTTTACGCATACTGTGCTCCCATTAGCATAAGAATTTATAACATTTTTGTACACTCTCACCTTTCACCCATCGCATTAACGTAACGGAACGGGAGGATATTTGTAACAAATAACTCCGTAGTCATATTCTTCAAGAAGACATTTTGGTTTGTTAAGCCCACACACAATATTTTGAGAAGATAAAACCTCAGTAAAAAACTCAACCATTTTCTCAGAAAAAAAAAGTAAAAATGAAAACTGAGTGGAGTAGCTGATGGTTTGACTTTGTAAAGACAATACTGACTTTATTGACGGTATTGTTATGTCAGTAAATCCAAGATGATTTTCTTATAATTTAGACCACATTATCAACATGCGTTTGGAATTATAAATGTATTCAACGTTGAACCTTCTTGTCGATTGAAATGAAGTTGAAGTTGAAATGAAGTTGAACCTACTCGACTCCACTTCAGGAGCATAGTCGAGTCGAAATTTGTGCTAAAAACCTGGGTTGACGAGCTAGCTTGAAAAACATCATAATGCTATCTCAACACCATTTCGATGCACTCAATATCGAGCTCTTAAATCTATGAACTAAAAAAAACCTGGGTCGAAAATCCGACCCTAATCTAACTCGAGCCCTCGATTTGGAATATAAACGTAGTAACAGTTAATTCTTCAAGAGGCAGTACTCTGGTGAACGCTTATAACTTCACCAATACTAGTTTTAAATCCAGCATCTCTAATATTAACGTACCACAAAAACGTTATTACGTAGCTACCAAAGGCAAGCAAAACCAGATGCTATGGTCGATAGTTCTATAGCAACTGATATGTATTGCAACATGAATGGATCAAATGAAATTACTCGATCACTTCTGAGCTGAAGACTAAATATATTTCATTAATTTTATACAGGGTGATCGGTATAAGATGCACTAAACTACTGGAGCGAGTAGGTTGGGTTAAAACAAGTAAAAAATCGTATCGGAGGGGGGGGAGTCTATTTCCCCCCGTTTAGGCAGGAGGGGCAATTTTCTAAAAAATTAACTTAAAGAGAAAAAAAATATTTAAAAACAACGGTATACCTTTTAATGATTAATTTCCAAACTTGAAATTTTGAAAAAAAAATTTAAAAAAAAAGTTTCAAACTAATTTTTTTCAAAATTTTATGTAATTAAGTATAATTTTTGTTTTCAAAATTTAATGCTCTTATTAATTTTCAATAAAAAACTGAAAACAGTATGCTTAAATGTCTTTTAGTTTTTTAAAAAATTGAAAATGACGAATCTACTTTACTACTTTATTTGTAGAAATAGTATCTTTTAAACAACAAAATAACGGATGGAAGTCGAATTTAAGGAAAACTTACTTTTGTTATTTGCAATTTTCTCAAAAACTAGACTACATTTTGACATCTGGTTTTCAGTGTTTGACTAAAAATTGATGGGAGTATTAAATATTAAAAATAAAAATACTACTTAATAACGTAAAATTTTGAACAAAGTCAGTTTGAACACAATTTTTAATTTTTTTTTTTTTCAAAAATTTAAGTTTGAAAAATAAGTTTTAAAAAACTGTTCACTAAAAGAACTTAATTTATAAACAAAATAGAAGCACATATTTCTGGCTTAACAAAAAAGTATAGCACGTCGTTTTAACCATTACCGTTGTTTTTTAATTTTTTTTGTGTATTAAGTCAATTATTTTAGAAAATTGTTCCTCCTGTTATTTTCAATTTTCTCAAAAACTAAAAGACATTTTAGCATCTGGTTTCCTGTTTTAGACTAAAAGACAATAAGAGTATTGAATTTTGAAAACAAAAATTATACTTAAATACATAAAATTTTAAAAAAAATTAGTTTGAAACTTTTTTTTTCATTTTTTTTTTTTCAAAATTTCGAGTTTGGAAATTAATTTTTCAAAAACTATTCACTAACAGAATTTAAAATGAAAACCAAAGAAAAGATTTCTGGCTTTCCAAAAAGGTATAGTATGGCATTTTAAATTGTACCGTTGTTTTTAAATATTTTAAATTTTTTCTGTTTTAAGTCAATTTTTTAGAAAATTGCCCCTTCTGACTAATCGGGGGGAAATAGACCCCCCCTCCCGAACGGTTTTTTTCTTGTCTTAATCCAACCTACTCGCTCCAGCAGTTTAGTGCATCTTATACCGATCACCCTGTATATGAACCTTTTTGCTAAACTTCAGTAAAATTAAAAATTTCTTTAAAATAAAGTTATGCACTTCAAAATGAAGTTTAGTCTTTTTTAATTTAAAAATAGTAAAACAAACAAATAAATGACGTTTATTCAGAGACAAGTGAGCATTACAGCGGATATGTTTTGTGTGTCAAGTTTGTGGTTCATGTTATTGCTGTTGTTAATGATGTGCGGTGTTTCAAGGATGTATCGTTTTAATGCGTGCCGCTCAGTCTGAAGAACTTTTACATCTTCGAAGTTTGGAGAATGTCCGCTTTCAATAATGTGACTGGCTAGTGCAGTCTTCTCAGGCTTATTGGATTTGATATCCGATTTATGCTTCGATATACGTTGGCGTAGGAACTGTTTAGTGGTGCCAATATAACATAAATTACAAGGATCATCAGGTTTGCCTTTGCAGTTTATTTTGTATATCACATCGGTGGCTTTGTCTTTATCCGGTTTAACTTTAAGTTTAGAGAAAAGATGACAAAGCGTATGGTTGGGTTTGTAAGTCAAAAGTACGTTTTCGGATTTTTTGACGATAATCTTCTTGAAACTTTCGTTTAGGTCAGGTATATAAAAAATGCTTTTGTAGTAGCCACGATGGTGGTCGGTGTTTAAATTTGTTGAAGTTTTGTTTTTCTGCTTTTGTATGAGGTCACGAATGACGTTGTGAGGAAATGCGTTGTCTTTCAGCATTTTGGTGATTTTCATTTCGTTGGAGTGGTGAAACGTTTCATCGCTCAATGTGAAGACCTTGCTTATGAGATTAGAGGCAGTGTTAATGATTACAGGTTTGGCTTGGTTAGAGTGAAAATTTATTAATCTTCCTGACGCTGTGTGTTTTTGGTACCAATCAAACAAAAGAGCGAGCCATTCCGTCAAATAACTTTAACATCAAGGAATGCCAGTTCGTAATTATTTTCCATTTCAATTGTGAATTGGATCTTCGGATGAAACCCGTTAAGGGAGTTAAGAACATGCTCAGTCTTATATTTGTTGATTATTGCGAAGATGTCATCTACATACTTTGCGAAGAACCTGAGTTTTTCTTCCATTTTCTCAAAACACTTCTCCCCTTACCATATTTTGCTTATAATGATCCCCATCCCAGAAAGCAATTCCAAAAATGAAGTGCTCGAATTAGGTGACACTCTGCACATATTTGTAGGTATACATATATGCATTTTAAAATCATATTTTGTTTTATAAATTAAAAATTATTTATATTTTCATAAAACATTTAGCGTGTCATATTTCTATGTTGATAGCTCGTGTAGCATGAACGTACCATCAGCAAGTTGTCTTCTTAATTAGTTGTCCTTTATGTTTATTGTAAATAAGTTAAATTTAAGAATTTTAAAATAAATCCAGGTCATGCGAATCCGAATCCAATGTTTTTTATGGAGATGTCTATGTGGTGTTTGTACGTACTTTGTTCGTACATTTTTGAATCTTGTTTCACGAAACGATTCGTGTCGGCGTGACGCGGACGCCATAAGGTGCAGTTTTTTCTGAAAAAAAAAAATACAAAAATGTCATTTGTCTCAAATATTTCCAGAACAAATAATGCTATCGACTTCGGCTCAATTTCATTCTATTTATATACATGTTGACGTAAATAAAGAATTTATAAGACTTAAACAAATTAAACGATATTTGTTTTCCTAATCGTTAAACTCCTTTAAGTTGTTGAAAAATATTTTTCGACTCAATTTCATGAGAACAGACAACAAAATTGGTTAGATTAATTAAATTAATTTAATATTATAGTCCTTATAAAAATGTCATTATTTCTTCTATTTGATTTTGTTGGTAATTTATCAATAAATAAAATGCAAATAAATGTTTGGGCGTTCGGTCTAATACCATTTATACACAATGCCTGGTCTTTACTTGGCATCCTCAAATATCTTGAATTAGCGATTTTGTTGAAAAAAATTAAATCGGGTCTGTACTTTCCAAAACATCGAACACAGCCTTTTTTTTATAAATTTAATTCGTGTTTGGTCATAATTCTAAATGAGCCAAAATTCAGTTTCCAGAATTTTGTGTACTTTACAATTCTGTATTCCAAAATTATGTACATGTACAAATGTTATAAATAATTATAAAAGAAAAATTGTTTTGATAATGAAAAATATGCGCACAAAACAATTTCTCTTTTATAAAAAAAGGCAATTTTCCAACTATTTAAGTCGCTCAAAAATATTTTTGTAAGTAATTTAATTAATTATTAAAATCAAAAGAAGAACAAAAGTTTCACATCGATATATTTTAAAAGACAAGATTAATAAAAAGAAAAACATTTTTGCTTGAATTGAAACTGCGCAGTATAGCATTACCGGAATACAAAATTTTTATACGGAATTTTGAATTTACAGAATTTCGGATTTATAGAATTTTAAATCTTTCAAATCATTCTTTAAGTTTATTTTGTAAAGTACCTACAAATAATTATTTCCATCTTTTCCGGTTAGCCAAACACGATATCTGTGTATGTATGTGCAGGTAGTTAACTGTTAGAACAAACGTCACTTGCGAAAGTAGGTATGCTCCACATATTTGTCTTTAATATTATTACGTCATAAACATCGCTACATACGTTTTTACACCTAGCAGGTGCTCGTACATATTTGGGCTGGTTTTTTCCAGAATCCAATAGCATTTTCCATGATAAATTACCTGAATGCGTCAGATAAAGATGATACTGATGACGAACATTTGTAAATACGTTAAATCGAATGGTTGGCTTGGTTCTGTGAAAAGGAATGTGTGCTCAATTTGACATACCTATTTTGGGATAAGTTAGATGTGCCAGGTGTAGACATTTAAAGGGTATGACAGATAAATCAGATGTGAAATTTTACCAGAAGGCGGGATTCTTTTTTACGTAGACTGAATTGATTGAACGGCACAAAAGCATAGTTATCTGCTGGGATGTTCATGGAAGATGAAAATATATGTGCCTAATGATGTAATGACGGTATTTGGGGCTCAACACATGGAGGTATGGCAGAAAATGTTTCTAGTTAATTTAGTTTTTATTTTTGATGGAAAAATACAAAAAAAAATATATCAATTTATCGACGAAAGAATGCGATCCAAATATTTTATTTTTAAGGCTTTGTATGTATTTTCTTGGTAAGTTGGTAAATGTTGTGGTTAGATTGTTTGGTAGGGGTTGATGGATCGATAATTCTGGGATTGAAAACAATTTTCTTGTGAACTGGATAGTTTACTCTCCTAATAGCATATCATTTACTGTTATCCGAGAAGAATACAAGATTAAATTCCCAAAGACTTAAAATCCAAAGATTTGCATATTTGTGTAAGAATATTAGAATTCAGGGAATTTCAGTTAACTTCTTGCGAAGGGTTGGGGCATTTATATGAAATCATTCCGATTTTTAATAATGCAATGCTTTCCTTTGAGTAAAATATTCTTGTTAATTGGCTAAGTATTTTGTTTTTCTTGGACGTTACAAGAAATTTTATACTCCTTCTTATCAAGCTACAAATGAAACCGTTAAGATATCATTCATGTATCTCCTTTTTCATCAAATTCCCCATTTTTTGCCTTAAAAAATATAACTTTGAGCCCACATTTGGATTCAATATACGAAATATTATATTTCGTTAACAGTGTTTTCGAAAACGTCAAATCAAAGTAAAATTGACTGGCCGTCAGTAGTTGTAACTAGAGGGTTCTGGAACACCGGATCCACCAGCTCCGGCTCCGGCTCAACCACTACCATGTTGTTGGATGGTAGGATGCTAGATGTCAGAGGTTCAACCGGCTCCAGCTCTACATGTTTGATGTTGGATGGTAGGATGTCGGATGTTGGATATCGGATGTTGAATCGGCGACATTATTTTCTTTCTTTGTCATGCTCAGTACGGGTTCGGGTCGAAATACTGTAATTCAAAATTTTGGGTACACAAAATTCTGTACTTCAAAATTCTGTATGGTCAAAATTCTGTATGAGTAAAATTCTGTATTTCAATATTCTGCTGTTCAAAATTCTGTATTTAAAAGAATTTGTTTTATAATGTAAAAAAGTGCGTACTTTTTTCATTATCATACCCCAAAATCAGGTAAAAAACGTAAAAACGTAAAATTACCGTTCGAAACGGAAAAATCGCTTTAAAACTCAAAAACGTAAAATTCATGTTAGGAACGCAAAAATCTCGTAAAAACACAAAAACGTAAAATTTACGTTCGTAGTGCAAAAATCACGTTAAAACACAAAAACGCAAAAATCACGTTCAGATCCCAAAAATCACGTTAAAACGTAAAATTTACATTCGGAACGCAAAATTTGACATATGAACCTATATTTTGGTATACGTTTGTTAAGATGTGCATTTTTTTGTGACACTTTTACATTAATGGGGTCTAATGTGTACGCACTCACTCAGAAATAAATTTTTTGTACATTTCTAGTTTCATTTTCAATAAGAACGCCACCCCTGGGATTTAATGAGATAATCAAAACCTTATTTCTCAATCCACTGCGCTAACAAAAATCTATCCTATCCTTCTATTCCTTCTAACATTGCCTAATTTATAATACCCTAGGTCTTACTGGCATATATATGTTTGTGTGTTTTTTTTTTTTTTAAGCTAAAAACGAAAACAAAAATCTAGTATTATATACGGGCTGTACTATAACAATAATCGGAATATGCAATCAAATGTTTTCCATCACATCTTAGTTTCGTGATGAATCAAAAATTATGATTTTTTTACAAACTAATTGATATTTTATGATGGATTTACAAGTATCTTTATGTGATTGGGTGCGGAAGGGGTGCAAAATATAAAATGTATAACTGTTGGAAACATTCTGGGTGCAGTCTTAACCAAGCTTCACCGCCACCTCATTGGAGGAACAATAGGTCTGTTCACATTTTGGCATACAAAGCAAGCTTCGAATGACCACGCTTCGTATCAGTTCCTCATTGTAGCAAATCAATATATCAAGTCTCAGGTAGAACAAAAAAAAAAAACACAATTCAAGACCATAAACAAAAAATCCATAATAATTGCCTATATTGGCATTTTTTTGATACGTATACGCCACAGTGTACGTGACTTTGTTAATAAATTAAAACATTTTTAAACTCAAATGTTTTCTATTTTATCAAACTTAATAAACTCTATCCAAACCTATCAAATCATTGTTTTACTTTTTAAAATTTACAGGAATACAGTTTCCCAAAAAGACACATCTGACATATTTTACTTGTTCCAAAAGCTTCCTTTAAACATCACACATGAGTGCACTTTTTCCTGACTAGGAGAAAACTACAAACTTAAATATTATATTCAAGATAAGGCGTAATACTTCTGACAAGAGTGTCATCTAAGCTATGAAAATTGTATGTTATAAAAGAAAACAACAACGTAAATATCATCCAATGTTAGTGAAGGACAAACCAACATAGGGAAACACATCCCTTGGAGTTGCAATGACCACAAACTTTAGGAACAATATACTCAGAGAGGACAATGTGTATACCTTTTCAGTAACGTAGAATGCATGCTTTATGCTTTTTCGTTTCGTGCAGAACAACTTACAAAACAGATGATAACAACAATGATAAGTCGATAACAAAGAGCAGTAGGTATGTAGTAGCAACAGAAGCTTTGAAGAACTTGGGTTTTGTTTGCTGCTCTGACGTCCGTCATGCACTTCTGCACAACTATGACAAAGAGAAAAAGAATCATCTCAATGGTTACCAGTAGTCGGTGTGGTTTTGGACATTCAATGTAAAGGATGATGGTGGCAGAGAAAGGCATTACCGGATGCCCCAGCCAGGCATTGCAGTTTTGCATAATTAAATTTTCTATTTTGCATTGCAGGATGTGAAGTAGATTGCGTCTATATTTTATTTGTTTCTGGATGTACAGGAATCTCGAGCAAAATCCTTCTTAACTGTCAAATAAGAGAACTTGGATAGGACTCTCTATAACATTTTTCTTTGCATGTAGGTATGTGGGTTTGACATATAAAATATTGCAAAAATGCAGGTGAGCTAGCAAAGATAAGTAAACACACATATACACATGGTCATGTTATGCATGTGCAAACACAAATCTATGAACGACACGACTGAGGAGAAGACAAGGAAGTTTCCGTTATACCATTTTTTTTCTAAAATCCTTCGTGTTGGTTCGGGTACTGTAAGTTCATGTGAAGTGAAAGTAGTATGTGCGTGGTTGCTATAATTGATATATATAGCCACGACCACCATTGTTCCGTCAAGATGACTTTTAGAAGATGACACACAAGAAGAGAGTTCTCCTCTCCGCTCTCAGGTTCCACGCCTTTTTGACTTTTGATCCATGACGCGTCAGAATAGTAAGTACCTAAATGCAAAAGAATTTTTTGGTTCTTGGCAACTTGAAAAAGTACAGAAAATGAATCAGAAGGATATCAGTATAATTTTTAAGATTTATGTCATCATAATCACGCACTGAAATGAAGAGCTTCAATCTTCTTGCAGAAATGAATTTAGGTAAGTGATAGCTCATATGGATAACATTGAGAGGCCTACATGTATGTAATATATACACATGTCATAAAATTTAATATTTTTGGAGAAAATTTCTGAAAAAAACATCAATCATATAATAATAGTGTACATATTACATACATAGGTATAAAATGTAAAAAAAGAAAGGGTTAAAATTAATAAATGTACAAGTAGTCATTTTTGTTCTTAAAGAGACATTTTCCTAGAGAAATTTATGTATGATGGCCACGAAAAACAGAGAATGGATTTAAAATAATTATCACCTCAAATAAAAAAAATTGCATGTTTTTTCCAATGAAAGAAGTGGAATATTTCGGAATTTATTGCATGACTGTATTGCTCTAACTTGCTCTTGTATAGTAAAAAATTAAAATGTTTCTACAAATTCATAAAAATGTAAATGATTCAATAGTCTAGATACTGACAAAACATTATTTCCGTTTGAATTAAATTTCTTTCAAATACAATACTTTGTTTAAACTATTTAGGCAAATTTGTTTACACTCCATTAAAATCTGGATTTTGTAGATTTAACTTGCGTTTAAGGTAATTATGCCATTAAGAACACTTAGTGCTAATTTATGGTAAAATATGCCTCTAAAAAAGAACATTTCATTAAGTTCCAATTTGTTCATTCTCTATTACATTTGAAATCGTTATTAAAAGTATGTAGGAAATTCACATTTTTTGTATGAAATTAAAAAAAGAAAAATCCTTTTTAATGGTGACTTTAAATTTAATGGAAAGTGAATAAATTGGGGCTAGGTCTTTTATTGACTCACTTTCCATTATTAGTTAAATGGCTCACTTCAATGAACATCCTTAAAATTTAAATAGGTACTTAAAAAATTCCCAGGGAATTTTTTGTTATTGTGAGTGATTAGCTGTCATTTAAACTTAAAAGAGGTTTAATATCACAGTACACATATTGAAGGTGGTATCTTCCGAGCTTTCATCATTTTTGTTCAGTTCTGTGCATGTCCCTTTTCAAACAATTGAGACAATTAACTTGTATTTTGTTTTTGTAAATTGTGAACAAGGATCACCGAGAATCGTAAAATCTTGTGTTTTGTTTTTTTAAATTCTGACAGGCAGGTCACTGAGATTCTCGAAGATGTGCAATATATATTATATCAGTATAGATTGACAGTTAAATATTTTCTTGCTTATTTTTTTTTTTAAATCTGCAAGTAGGATACGGATAATACAAAACCGAAAAACTTTAAAAAGCCTTCTGGGTGCAACAACAAAATATGGTTTTTCGGAATTTTTTTTGATAAACTGATTCCGAAATTGACCTCGTAATAGTTCCATAACGTTAGATTTATTAGGCATCAATGTAATAATGTCTACAAGCAAATAGTTTTGTAATTTTTGGATAGAATATATAGAAAACCCTACGTGACAGAGAAATTTCGAAGTCTAATTTGGATTCAATGCTTCAAAATCTTGGAGAACTGTTTTTTTTTTTTGAAGTATGTAGGTAATTTAAAGTTTTTGGGTTTTTTGATGAAAAACATGATAATTTACATGAAAATTGAAAACAATATAGGAGGTAGCGGTAGAAGTAAGTACAATTACAAGTACAATTACCTTGTATTTTAAAATTTTAAGTACAAGTACAATTCCATGGTTATTTTACTTGAAATTTCCAAGTACCATTACCGGTACTAATACTTGTAATTATAATTCCACAAAAGAATTGAAAATTTTCTACTGATTGCTTTAGTACATATTTATTGTACTTAAATACTCTTCTAATACTTTTAATTCCTTTATAATTCCTTAAGTACTTCTAATTCCTTCAAATTTTTATTTCGGAGAAATTTAAAGCTACTTATTAAAAAGAAAAAACGGCTACTGCGAGGAATTGACAAATCCTCCAAGAGTATCTCCCGTCACAGAAAAGTGCCGCTCGTTAGCCGTTCGGATTTGGCAATAAACTGTAGGTCCCCTCCATTCCTGCAGACACGCACACAGGAATGGTTGAGAGTTGTAAGTCACTAGGCCCTAGTTCTTCATGAGCTGTTGTGCCATCAATTTTTTTTTTTTTTTTTTTTAAGGAATTGAAAGTACTCAAAGAATTAAAAAGAAGTAAAAAGTATTTGGAGAGTATTTAAGTACAATAATTAAGTACTTAAGTAATCAGTACAAAATTTTCAATTCTTTTGTGGAATTATAATTACAAGTATAAGTACCGGTAATGGTACTTGAAAATTTTAAGTACAATTACCATTTACATTACAAGTACTTAACTTTGTTCTTAAGTCACAATATATTTAATTATTTTACAGCTTTGTTTAAAACCATACGTTAAGCACAAAGGTGCCATTATGTCATGTCAGAGTACCCAAAATTAAACTTTTAAAAATGCATAAGTATTCAATAATGACAGGATAATAAAAACAAAATTTTGGGTGATACGAGTATTTTTGGATTTCTGTTTCCGTACTTTGAACGCAAAGCCTTTAATATGTTTCAAACTTTTTATAAATTAATATCCACGGATTATAAACCTAAACCAAAATAAAAACGTTTTTAAAAATACTGAATCAATTAAGTTTAAAAAATTATCTTATTTTCTTATTTCTATAAAATAAAATTCATTTTTAGATATAGAACAAGAAAAAATTTTCCAACTCCTACTAATAAAATCACTCTTTGTCAATCATCACGCAATTGAAATTCTACCGAAGAGAAAAAAACCTATGATAAAAGACGTCTAGTCGAAAGAATTCCAATTTTATGTTAAAAAATATAATTTAAAACTCACATTCCTCACAATAGATGTTAACGTCTAATAAAAATTCATAAAACGCCCTTATTTTATTTATAACATTGAAAACAGAAAATACAAACAAAAAATTGAAGGAAAAACTTGGAAAATTGCTTTCGACTTTTAACAACCTTTTCACAGGACATTTAATACTTCTCAATTCCCTTTAAATGTCACGTGTTTTGTGTCCATTTCGATTAAAAAGTCACACAAAGTGTGAGAAATACCAACCCCAACAGAAAACTTTGTTAGCTGTTTTAGCATTTTCTATGTTGTATTTTTCTTCTTTTTTTTATTGTCATGCTATTTAAATTACCTTAAACTAAAAACTCACTCAATGCAAGTTCAAAATTTATTTACATTCCTGAAAAACGAGAACAAAACAAATACAAAAAGTGGACATTTCTATTTTATTGTATTGCTAATAAATTGTTGGAATCCAATTAAGCTAGTGCAGCTTATTATTTAATTAAAGAAGTTCCCTCCATATCATATTATTTTAACAATTCAAGTACAGTTTAAACAATAAAACTGTCGAATAATAGGAGAATCTACAAACTTCAATTCCACAGTCGGTTTATTTTGCAGTTTTAATGGAAAGGCAAAAATAAGTTGATAAAATCTGAACAATTCTTTCGAATTTCATAACATTTTTAGGTGAAATGATCAATAATGGTAAGAGAAATCGCCAGAGAAAGTTTCTACCCACTGACACTCCCACTATTTTATAAAGAGCAGTTTGAGAAAAGTTACGGATATTTTTTTGCGCCAACTTCCTTTGAAAACTTTTTAACAAAGCGTAGGCTGGATCGAGACAGTGGAAAATATGTCAGGTAAGGGGGGTCTAATTTTCCCCTTTGAGGCTAGAGGGGCAGTTAAAAAAGAAAAAAACAACGGCAACACTTTTTTATTATATTATTTTAAGGGTCCAGTATAAAAAACGGCATAAATGCATTTGTTCCAATTTTAAACTCAACATCACATATTGTATTCTTTTGTATAAATACTATAATTAAGTATATGATTCTCTTTATACTTTTTGAAAAGAGGTGATTCTGCAAAAAAAAAGACTTTTAAATCCAAACACTGTAGGGAAGGTTGAAGAGTTAGTCCAGTCAAAATAGACACAAAAATGTGAAAACATAAATTTGCATACAGCTGAAATTTGGTTCATCCTTAATTGGCTTCATCATTTCTTATAACAATAAGAAGGTCTTTTTATATTTATATATGTATATTAAAGTGGATCAATCGTTAAAATATGTGATTCTATGAAATTTTTGTTTCCTATTTTAATAATCAGCTTTAGGGCCAGACTGCACGCACACAGCTAATACTCTTTAATTTGCGACTCATAAATCTTCGAATGTTTAAGGTAACTAAAATTTAATAAAAAAAATTTAGTAGTTACACACTGAAATCAGTTAATTTAATTCAGAATCTGTGCAAATCCCATCTCAGATTTAATCAACTGTGAACGTACTGAAAATATTATCCAAAAACACTGCTTAGAGTTTAGCATGAAAAAGAAAAAACCGTAATTTTTGAAATTTTTCCAAGTCGCTCTTAATTATTTCGACTTAAAATAACCTCAAGAGCCTATGGGTTTTGTCTGCATCGTTGACTATGGGACACCCTGTATAGTGGAGGCAGTAAACAATCCGAGGGAAGTACCTACACCAATCATCTCAATCTTTTACTAGGAGCAAGGACGAATCCTAAATTAATTATTCCGTGACAGTTGCTATTCTTGTGTGTATCGGATAGATAATCTAGATTAGAATGAAAACACTATCTTGACGTCTGGTGGTTGCTTCTGCCTCTATTCACTCGATCTGAGTTTATCTAATTTTCTCTTCCGGAGTATCAAATTTTTAATATTTTTATCCAAAATTCTCATACTAGATACGTATCTACTAACTTGTATACATATGCGCATTTAATAAAATTCAAAATTTTAATTCTTTTCTCTTGGAATGCCAATTTAACAACAGTAAGGTTCACAAAATAAGGGACAGGGGAGGCCGGGGGCGTACGTACATAGTTAGTTTATCGATTGTGTGCTATGAACTTTCCAAACACTGCCGTTTCTCTTCTTTGTTTCTTTAGTCTGCTTGTACATCGTTATATTAAACAATGGCCCGAAGGAACTGAACCGGAGCACAGATGGTACAAAAAACAAGAGATAGTGATGGAGACGATGTTTTTAAATTAGGATATAGTAGGACGAGACGACATCAACAAACACAATGTTGTCAGTTTCAGGTATAGCTACCGGTAACCAATTTATTGTCATTAATTCCTTTTCCTTTAGCTCTCGTATAACCTATACACTACACTTTTCACTAATTTCTTGTTTCCAGCGGAATGGAAACTTGTGGTTGTGGTCGCAAAAATTAACAGCAACAGATTGGTACAGTATAATAGTATAACAGTTTAATTATTGATGGAAAGGAGAAGTGCGGTAGTTACTGGTTTTTGAAGATAGAAATACCTAATTGATATAAATTCCAAGGAAAATCCAAAAATATTCATTTCTCTCAATTATTGCCTTGGATACAAAAAGGATGTCAGAAACAGAAAGTGTAAGGACTGATGAATTTCGTTTTTATTAAGGTATTGACCCAGAAAATAAAGATCATTAAAATCTAAGAATTGATTGTAATTTTTTGTCTATGAGCCTTTCGGAAATTATTTTGAAACTGAATTCCAATATTTTTATATAAAGAGAATAAAACTGAACTTAAATTTTATAAAGAAGATGCAGAAAAGTAGAAAGAAAATCGAATTAAGCTTTGCAAAATATAATTGCTTCTCCGTTTGTGATTTAAATTCGGTAAAATAATAAGCTAATATACGAATATTTCAACAGATAAATATGATATTAATTAGAAAAAAGCATTTTTTCAGCGCATCTAGAACAGGTAGCTGAGAAAGACTTTTTTAATCTAAATATTCTGGAAAACAGTTTGTGGTTTAGTCTACATTTAGTGTAAATTGTTGTTTCAATGAAAAAAAAATAATATAAAATAAACGCAAATTTTAAAAATGAAATTGAATTGTTTTATTTTTTACTAATTATTATTTTTTACTAATTGAACATAACTTGAGGAATTTTGTTCTCAACTTGTGAATTTGTTTTTATTCACACAAAGTTGACGTTTTTAACTTTCGATTTTCAACTCTAGAGCTGATTAACTTTAGGTTTTATAACTCCCGAAAAAGTAAAAGTTGACCGTAAACTTGAGAGTTTATACATAAAAATGTTGTTTTGTCATTTAAATTTTGTAACAAAAGCAGATTACGGACAACAAAAGGTAAAAAATAAATCAGGAAATGCTCCGAAGCAATTCTTTTTGGAAATTTGCCATCAATTTCTTTTGGCAGTAAATGCATTCGCGATTTTCTCCGTCGATTTGTCCATGTTTCGTTTCGTGGTAAAATGCCACAATACACAATTTAACACTAGATAACACACAAATAATATTGAAAAACTTCAAATTAATAACGCAATAAATCAAAATTTAAATTGAAAATGACAGTTCTGTTTTATTTTCACAAATATCCCAGGGATATTATTCAACTGGGGAGTTGAGAAAAAAGCAAGTGAATAAAAAGAAATTTAAATTTGTGTTTCAACTCTGGAGTTATAGTAAACTCTCGAGTTGATCAACCTGAGAGTTTGCCTCAAGTTGAGCAATAGTCAAAAAAATGGCCCTAAATATATTTTTTTTAATAAACTATAATACAATATACAGTGAAAGCTCCTTTTGCGGACAGCTCCCTTAAGCGGACAATCCCCTTAGGCGGACAAATTCTCACGACCGTGGATCTTGGATCTAAATTCCATACATTTTATGATCCCTTATGCGGACACTCCCTTACCCGGACGCGGACAAGAATATTAGCCGTGATTTGCTAAATTTAATCCCCTTAGGCGGACAAAAACCTTTTTTCAGTAGGTAAATTTCAACCCATCTTTTCAGAAATACTTTTACATATATTTTTTTTTGCATTAAAAACGTTCCCCCTGATTCACATCGGCAATAGATGCGATTTCAACAAATCAATGTCTGTGATGAAATGCATAACGGATTTTATTTCTGCAGCCATAGTCTGTTTTTGTATCTTGTTTCTTGTATCTTCATGTTCATTTAAAGTTTGAATAAATTTCATGGCTTGTAGGTGCAAAAATGTTTCATGATGGGACTATATACTATACATTTCCTTACATAACTATTTTTTTATATTGTTTTCCTTGGACGGACAACTCCCTTAGACGGACAAAAGTGTTACGACCGTCGCTGTCCGGCTAAGGGAGCTTTCACTGTACTGTGTTCCAACTTTGTACTGGTATGGTATTCGCGATGCGGTGACTAGTTCAATTGAGAAATTTTATTTTTGCTTATAGGCAATCGTATAGTTAATTTCACTAACTACTAACAGCTGTCAGTTAATAATATTAAGCGTACTATTAAATGCATGAGGGAAAATAATAATTTATTTTCGAACTAAATTTAGGCTGAGTTCCAAAATGTAGAAAATGTTTTGATGCGAAAGTAATGCCTACATTTTTCATACGCATCAGCAACGTAAATTTGATGCTTTGTAGAAATATGTATTACATTGCATAAGTCTGAAGCTTTGAAATGCAAAAAAAAAAAAATAAATCGAGGTAGCTAAAAAACTTTTGGGTGCGCAGTTTGCGCAGTAAATGCGCATATAATGAATTTTGAAACTCAGCCTTAGCTTGTTTCTTGGTTTTAAAAATAACACTATCCCTGAATTGATTGGTGCAGATAATTGTATTTTACATGAATTTTCATTTCGATGCAGAGTATGGACCTATTGAATCCAAATAGGTACTTTTCAATATTTTCAAGAAATTTTATCTAGAAATTTATCTTTCAAACAATTCCTTAAAGTATGTACCATATACTCTATACGTCCATAGAAAACATGGCTACGTTCATCAATGGCTCGATGTTTTTTAATGAAATGATAATGATAGGCGCTTATTGTAATAAGTAAAAATAATAAGGAGCGTGTAAAACATAAGCTGCTTTTATTTTAGAACAAACAAAAAAAAATGATTTAATTTAGAATCATTAATAATTGAAAATTGGTATAACGTGCTCTAAGAAATTTTTTTACGTGTAGGTGTAGGTACCTAGAATACCCATGGCCTGCAATCTCTTGCAATTCGTCGCTCTTAAATTTTAAAGAAATTAACAAAATTTTATTGAACCAATTCTTCCTTTTACTGGTAACTTCATTTAACATAGCTTTTCTCTCTTGACCTTTAACATATGTATTGTATGTATAGTATATGCACATTCCTGTTCAAGACTAAATTGCAATCAGCTTTTCTATGCAACAGGTAAATTTTCCCGAATAAGGTGAATAAAAAGATACGGCAATGTGTAACTTTCCTCGTTGTTAAACTTTCATTATTTATTCATTTCGTTGAAAAGAATTTTTTTAAATTGAAAAATTATCAAGAGTAAAAAATATTCTACAGTTAAACCAGGCAGCCAGTGTAATGTGGTTCAAAAAAAAATTAAACTCTCCAAGGTTGTTGTGTATTTTGTTTTATGAGCTCACACTGGTGGATTTTTCGAACTATCAGCATTTAAAGCATCCCATTAAGATGCCTCGTAACTTCATGAGTGAGTTTCAAACAATTATTGAAATAAAATGTTGATGATAAAATGCACTCTTACTTAAAACCCGTTATGGAACTTTACAGTGAAAAACTAAAAGTTTGATTCGTATATAATGGAATATGGGCAACATAAACATCGAGTCGAAAGCTTACATTTCCGACCTCTCGCACAATTTCTTTAAAATCTAATTACACATTAATTTCAATCTGCTCTGGATCTTAGTTTTGTGTACTTGCAAAAATTAACGTTTTTCTGAGTCATGTACCGTTGTGGGTTATTTAGAATGTGATTTTCTCTCAAAGATAGCAGGGGATGCCAATTTTGTATAATTTAGGTACATTTATGTTCAGTCCAGGCACGTAGCCAGAGGGGGGGCTAGAGGGGCTGAAGCCCTTCCCGAAATGATTTTAATATAAGGAAATCCTTATTTCTCTTAATAAAATAATACTGCGTTTTCATTATAGCTAAATGTGGTGATTTGGCAAATTACAAAAAAAGTGTTCACATTTCAAATTTCCTAATTTTGTTTGATGGTCCAGATTGTCAATCGCTTTTTTTTCGTTATTTTTTACATTGAATTCTGTCATTTTAAATAGGTTCCACTTTGAATGGATTCCATTTGGGTGTGTTTATAAAAGTTTTACGTAATTTCCTACCGAATTTCGTGCAAATTCGGTTGAAATTACCTCATTTGAAAATTTGAATTTGTATGGGTAATGAGATGATTTTGAATTGAATTTGGAAATTTTGAATTTTGTGGAACGATATAATCCAGAAACGTTATCTAATGAGGCCTTTTTTAATATTCACCATCAGATTAGTAGCCCGTGGCGTAATGGTTAGTGAGTGGGACTGTCATGCCAGAGGTCTGGGTTCGATTCCCAGCCACTGCCACATAAAACACAAAAGTGTTTTTCAGGGCTACTGCCTCTTGCGAGGAAGTGACAAATCCTCTAAGAGTATCTACTGTTACAGAATAGTGCTGCTCCTCCTAGCCGTTCGGATTTGGCAGTTAGCTGTAGGTCCCCTCTATTCCTGCAGGCACGCACACAGGAATAGTTGAGAGTTGTAAGTCGCTAGGCCCTGGTTCTTCATGAGCCGTTTGTGCCATCAAATTTAATTTATTTTTTTTTCATCAGATTAATAGAACCCATGATATTAGCATCTTAAAGCTTAAATGAACCTTATCAGCATTTTTCTTGGAAATTTTTGTAGTTGATTTTTGCGTTGTATAAAATATTCAAAAAAATGCCAATGAGGTTCGCTTAAGAAGCTTAGGTATATCTTGGGTTCTATTTATGTGATGGTAAAGATGGTATATTATTAAAGTCTTTTGCTGTAAGGCGCCAGTTATAGCTTTTATTGAAACAAAAATCTGTGAAATGATGGAATTATTTTTGACAAGTCGGTTATAGCAATCATTGAAAACATTTCTGGTGCACTTCCCACATGAAAAACTAATTTTAAGGTTAGAGTTGATCATTGAACGAAATAATGACAGATGAAAACAGAAAGAAAATCGAACAGATATCATTGGAGAGAATGTGTTTCACTTTTCTGAAATGAAAATCAGCAGTTCATTGGAAACAATTTTAATCATTGAAATAATAAAAGTGATTTTAAAAGAAATTTTTAAAATATATTAAATATTTTTTTGACGAAAAAAATTATGTGAATAATTCGCTTGCATGTAGTTGGCCCCCCGACTTTCAAGCTGGGCAAAACTGTTAATGGCAATCGTTTGTACATCGTTTGTACACGTTTGTACAACTTTTAGAATAATTTGTACACGCACCGTTTTTTTTTTACAGGCAATTTAAATAAACGGACGGAAGTTGGCCCCAAAAAAAATTTTTTTTAATGTTTTGAAAAATTTTGAAATGCAATTCGATAGATAATCGTTTGTACACGTTTGTACAAAAAATATTTTCGTTTGTACACGTCCCAAATTTTTTTTACAAAAAATTTTTTTTTAAAAAATGTGTCTCGAAATTTTGAAAAGTATGCAATCGTTTGTACATTTTTTATGATGATTTTTCATGGTATTAATTTTTTGAATTTAAATTTTTTTCTATTTTTAATTAATTATTCAAAATTTTGGGACATGTAGTTGGCCCCATTTCATTTTTGTTTTTACAATTCGAAAAATCTGAAAATGCAATTCGATGGATAATCGTTTGTACACGTTTGTACAAAAAATATTTTCGTTTGTACACGTCCCAATTTTTTTTTACAAAATTTTTTTTTTTCAAAAAATGTGTCTCCAAATTTTGAAAAGTATGCAATCGTTTGTACATTTTTTATGATGATTTTTCATGGTATTAATTTTTTGAATTTAAATTTTTTTCTATTTTTAATTAATTATTCAAAATTTTGGGACATGTAGTTGGCCCCATTTCATTTTTTTTTTTACAATTCGAAAAATCTGAAAATGCAATTCGATGGATAATCGTTTGTACACGTTTGTACAAAAAATATTTTCGTTTGTACACGTCCCAATTTTTTTTTACAAAATTTTTTTTTTCAAAAAATGTGTCTCCAAATTTTGAAAAGTATGCAATCGTTTGTACATTTTTTATGATGATTTTTCATGGTATTAGTTTTTTGAATTTAATTTTCTTTCTATTTTTAATTAATTATTCAAAATTTTGGGACATGTAGTTGGCCCCATTTCGATTTTTTTTTTACAATTCGAAAAATCTGAAAATGCAGTTCGATGGATAATCGTTTGTACACGTTTGTACAAAACATATTTTCGTTTCTACACTTTCCAATTGGATTTTACACACAAATTTTTTTTAAAAAACTTCTGTATAAATTTGGAAAAATATGCAATCGTTTGTACATTTTTTAGGATAATTTTGCATGATATTAATATTATAAATCTGATTAAGTTTCTATTTTTAATTAATTATTCAAAATTTTGGTGCATGTAGTTACTCTAAATTCAATAAAATGCTTACGTAGGTAGGTATGTAGGTACGTAAACTAATATCTATGTGTACCTTATAAACTTTTTGTTTTCAAACTTTCTTTGAAATAGGTATCTACCTTCCTACCAAATAATTATATAACTCTACCTATTGGTACCTACTTAAGATATCTACAAAAATGACGAATAAATATATCCATTTTACTGGAGCTTACATACCTAGCTCTTCTTTTGGTACCTACCTACTTATATTTTGTACATAAACTACCTATTAAGTCTAGTGAAACAACGGAAACTGGCATTAAATCCATTACTATACTAATTTGTATGTGTTTATATTTCTGCCTATGTACCTAGATACCTACTAAAAAGTAGGTAGTTAATATTCCCTCGCATTAGTTTCTGCATCAGCAAAAAAAAAGAACTCAACAAAAATAAAATAATGCAGTTTACATTTTCGATAACTTTTTTCCTTAATTAAAAAAGCCCAACATTTTTGAATAACAAACCTATTTATTTTCTTAAAAGTTTTACAGAAAAATCAAAGAAAAAACATTATCGGTTTCACGATGCGCTGCAACAAGCCTAGTAAAATTGCAAATTTTAATTTATTTGTAGGTAGGTATACCCAAATATTGAACGCACTTTTGCTATTTCGTTGTAACATTGCAGAAAATACAACTAACACTATCAAAAAATACTTACACGGGCCCTAATTTTATAATCTTGTATTTTTCTGTTGCAATGGGGTACGTACCCATAGTAAAATTGTTGCAATATTGTCTTAAATATAATGTGACTACTTTGCATATAGGATAGCTACATACCTACCTAACTACATTATAAACATTGGTTAATACCTACCTCTTAATACCCTTGATCAAATAAATCTGGTCGACAAAATAAAATTATTTTTTTGTTACAACAATCAAACTGCACTTTTCAATAGGTTTTAGGTGTGCTGAATCCGAACATGAAATCATAAATATTCTATTACGTCACGTTTTTGAGATATTCCCGTTTGAAAATAAAAAACATCGGTTTTTTGCTGTTTCCCAGGTTACGTTAAACCGTGAGGTAATTTGTTTCAACATAATTTTTAACGGTTTTTGAAAGCACTATTTATTTTTTTTTAATTCCATTTAAATCTCTTCGATATCTCTTCCGTATTTGCCAAATTTGTCATTAACGCTCTGTTTTTATTTAAGAAAATGTTCTAATAATGTACATTTTGCTCATCAATTTTTTGGTGGTTTTTGATTTTTCCCATTTTACCCGCATTGATATTTTCATTAAAAACTTCATCAGCTTAAAGTTACATTTATTACAAATACGATACTACTACACTTTTTCCAAAATATAGTACCATCACCGCATGAGCTGTGAAAGATCATTGTAAAAAACCGAAAAATTACCTTTAAAGTGTGGCAACCCTCTGATTTAACCACCTTAGACAACCCTTTCGCAAAATGTTTGGTTAGACACTACCTAAAAAACTGTGTACTTATTATCTGGTACCTTGATGAGGGTACGTCGTTCTATGGCGTGATCTTCCTCTATCGACTTTTCAAATTTTATAGGATGAAAGCTTACAACTAAATCAGGATTTCGGGGGAAGGGAAGAGATATCGAAGAGATTTAAATGGAATTTTAAAAAAAACAACACTAGTGCTTTCAGAAACCGTTAAAAATTATGTTGAAACAAATTACCTCACGGTTTAACGTAACCTGGGAAACAGCAAAAAACCGATGTTTTTTATTTTCAAACGGGAATATCTCAAAAACGTGACGTAATAGAATATTTATGATTTCATGTTCGGATTCAGCACACCTAAAACCTATTGAAAAGTGCAGTTTGATTGTTGTAACAAAAAAATAATTTTATTTTGTCGACCAGATTTATTTGATCAAGGGTATTAAGAGGTAGGTATTAACCAATGTTTATAATGTAGTTAGGTAGGTATGTAGCTATCCTATATGCAAAGTAGTCACATTATATTTAAGACAATATTGCAACAATTTTACTATGGGTACGTACCCCATTGCAACAGAAAAATACAAGATTATAAAATTAGGGCCCGTGTAAGTATTTTTTGATAGTGTTAGTTGTATTTTCTGCAATGTTACAACGAAATAGCAAAAGTGCGTTCAATATTTGGGTATACCTACCTACAAATAAATTAAAATTTGCAATTTTACTAGGCTTGTTGCAGCGCATCGTGAAACCGATAATGTTTTTTCTTTGATTTTTCTGTAAAACTTTTAAGAAAATAAATAGGTTTGTTATTCAAAAATGTTGGGCTTTTTTAATTAAGGAAAAAAGTTATCGAAAATGTAAACTGCATTATTTTATTTTTGTTGAGTTCTTTTTTTTTGCTGATGCAGAAACTAATGCGAGGGAATATTAACTACCTACTTTTTAGTAGGTATCTAGGTACATAGGCAGAAATATAAACACATACAAATTAGTATAGTAATGGATTTAATGCCAGTTTCCGTTGTTTCACTAGACTTAATAGGTAGTTTATGTACAAAATATAAGTAGGTAGGTACCAAAAGAAGAGCTAGGTATGTAAGCTCCAGTAAAATGGATATATTTATTCGTCATTTTTGTAGATATCTTAAGTAGGTACCAATAGGTAGAGTTATATAATTATTTGGTAGGAAGGTAGATACCTATTTCAAAGAAAGTTTGAAAACAAAAAGTTTATAAGGTACACATAGATATTAGTTTACGTACCTACATACCTACCTACGTAAGCATTTTATTGAATTTAGAGTAACTACATGCACCAAAATTTTGAATAATTAATTAAAAATAGAAACTTAATCAGATTTATAATATTAATATCATGCAAAATTATCCTAAAAAATGTACAAACGATTGCATATTTTTCCAAATTTATACAGAAGTTTTTTAAAAAAAATTTGTGTGTAAAATCCAATTGGAAAGTGTAGAAACGAAAATATGTTTTGTACAAACGTGTACAAACGATTATCCATCGAACTGCATTTTCAGATTTTTCGAATTGTAAAAAAAAAATCGAAATGGGGCCAACTACATGTCCCAAAATTTTGAATAATTAATTAAAAATAGAAAGAAAATTAAATTCAAAAAACTAATACCATGAAAAATCATCATAAAAAATGTACAAACGATTGCATACTTTTCAAAATTTGGAGACACATTTTTTGAAAAAAAAAATTTTGTAAAAAAAAATTGGGACGTGTACAAACGAAAATATTTTTTGTACAAACGTGTACAAACGATTATCCATCGAATTGCATTTTCAGATTTTTCGAATTGTAAAAAAAAAAATGAAATGGGGCCAACTACATGTCCCAAAATTTTGAATAATTAATTAAAAATAGAAAAAAATTTAAATTCAAAAAATTAATACCATGAAAAATCATCATAAAAAATGTACAAACGATTGCATACTTTTCAAAATTTCGAGACACATTTTTAAAAAAAAAATTTTTTGTAAAAAAAATTTGGGACGTGTACAAACGAAAATATTTTTTGTACAAACGTGTACAAACGATTATCTATCGAATTGCATTTCAAAATTTTTCAAAACATTAAAAAAAATTTTTTTTGGGGCCAACTTCCGTCCGTTTATTTAAATTGCCTGTAAAAAAAAAACGGTGCGTGTACAAATTATTCTAAAAGTTGTACAAACGTGTACAAACGATGTACAAACGATTGCCATTAACAGTTTTGCCCAGCTTGAAAGTCGGGGGGCCAACTACATGCAAGCGAATAATTCCCTTGATTTGGAGGGACAAAATTTTCAATAATGGTTTTCAATGAAAGCTATAAATGGCGCCTAAATCTGGCCCTGTGGATTCAAAAAATTAATGCGTCGAATTCTACTTACTTACTTACTTTAGATGGCGCTCACAGCCCAGGATGGACTACGGCCTCAACCAACAAGCCCCTCCAGCCAGCTCGGTCCCTAGCTGGCTGCCTCCAGTTACGCACTCCAAATTGGTTGAGGTCGTTTTCCACTTGTGTGCGCCACCTAAGGTGGGGTCTTCCTCTGCTGCGCAGACCGTCAGGGGTAGATTCGAAGACTCGTCGGGCTGGTGCGTTGGTGTCCATACGCTGCACGTGTCCCAGCCATCTCAGCCGCTGAATTTTCAGCTTCTTGACCAGGTCGACGTCGCTGTAAAGCCCGTAAAGCTCGTTATTAAATCTTCTCCTCCATACTCCATCGATACAGACTGGACCGAAGATCACCCGAAGAATCTTCCTTTCAAAGCACCCAAGCAGATTCTCATCCGTTTTTGACAGGGTCCATGCCTCTGCCCCATATAGCAGGACCGGGATGATTAGGGTCTTATATAAGGTCTCCTTGGTTCTCTGAGAGAGGGCTTTATTACTTAGATGCCTTCTTAGCCCGAAGAAACAGCGATTGGCAAGAGTAATTCTTCGTTTGATCTCTGCGCTGATGTCATTTTGCGATGTTACAGTGGAGCCCAGGTAGACAAAGTCCTTGACGACTTCGAAGTTGTATCTATCCATCGTGACGTTTTGCCCGAGCCGACGATGTTGAGATTCCTTTCTCGATGATAGCATATACTTCGTCTTGTCCTCATTAACAGCCAAACCCATTTTCGCCGCCTCCGATTCAATACTTGCAAACGCGCCGGTAATAGCTCGCTTCGTTCTCCCAATGATGTCAATATCATCTGCATAAGCAAGTAGTTGAACAGACTTTTGAAAAATTGTACCTCTGTTGTTGACTGTTGACTATCGGTTCCGAAACAACAACAAGCCTCGGATATGGATGATTTTAATGTTGACGACCCCAGGAAACGAAACAAGGACAATGAATTTCGGATCTGCACGTGGAATGTACGGACCCTAAACAGGCCACGTGCAGCCGAACAACTAGTGGAGAACCTGGATAGGCTAAGGGCTGATGTAACAGCTATCCAGGAAGTGCGATGGGATGGAGAGGGCATCCGAAGGATGAAAACGTGTGACATCTACTTCGGCGAGTGCTGCAAGGAGCAAGGTCAGCGGTTTTTTGGTTGTGGTTTTGTGGTAAGGGGAAGACTTAGGCAAGAAGTCTTGGGCTTCAGAAATGTAAGCGAGCGCCTGGTCACAATCCGCATCAAAGCAAAGTTCAAAAACATCACGATGATCTGTGCCCATGCCCCAACAGAAGAAAAGGATGACTCAACCAAAGAAGAATTCTACGATCTCCTCGAGGATACGTATGATAGGTGCCCCAAGTACGACGTCAAGATTATTCTTGGCGACTTCAACGCCAAGATTGGAAAGGAGGGCATCTTTGGTTCGATAGTCGGAGGACACAGCCTGCACGACAACACTTCCGGTAACGGACTCAGGCTCATCGATTTCGCGGCGGGGCGAAATGCCATCATAGCAAGCACTCTATTCCCACACCTCAATATACACAAAGGGACCTGGCGGTCTCCGGATCAACGAACCGTCAACCAGATTGATCATGTTGCGATAGACGCCAGACATGCTTCCAGTATCCTGGATGTCCGAACGTTCCGAGGTGCCAACATAGACTCGGATCACTACCTGGTGGTAGCGCAAGTACGTATGCGGATATCTATGGCGCCACAACGACGAGCGGATGCTGTAAAACGATTTAACGTCGCGAAGCTAAAATCGCAAGAGATAGCCAGGACTTTTGCAGACCACGTCTCTCTTAAACTCTCAACAAGCCCGCCACAAGCATCATCTGTAGAGGACCAATGGAAACACTGCCAAAATGCCATCAAAAGTGCCGCTACTGATGTGCTGGGTTTCACTAGGCCACCACAACGAAACCCCTGGTTCGATGAAGAATGCAGACTGGCACATGAAGCGTCGAATTCTGCTGTGACAAAAATATAAACATTTAAAAAAGGTTTTAATTTGTTTGAAAAAAAGTTTCTTTTTTTTATAAAGAGCCTAAATATAAGTTCTATATTTGCTACTGAAAAAATCAGCTTAATTTAAATGGTTAGATAATTGATTCAAAATAGCTTTTACTAGTCTTTAGTCCACAAAATTCAGGATAAAACGCCAAGCTTTGGTTAAAGCTATGAAGCAAGCCCCCTCCGAGACAAAATCTTGGCTACGGGTCTGGTTCAGTCAGGATGTTCATAGTTCCTGCCCTTCTTCACATTTTATTATCAGAATTTACTCCCACATCTACTACCTATACTGTACAACTTTTTCATTACTCTTCAGAATGGTGATGGTGTACCTATGTACCTACAAAAGATGTGAGTTTTGGTTTCAAGTTTTTGATGTCTCTCTGATCCGTAAAGATGGGTTACTTTTAAGTGTTTTTTTTTATGGTTTTACGTGCAATAAAATAAGTATATGCTTTGTATTCGCAAAAAAATTAAATCGAGCATCCATTGCATATTAATTTTAAGTTTTTGGCTAAATTTGAAGTCCTACGAATTTTAACTTTTTAAAAATTCTTGAAAATTTTGTTTTTTTTTTCAAATTTTGTTGGCATATTATAATTTTTTCAATATTCACATCAACATCGAAAAAATGGTCTTGAGGCAAAAATTAGGAAATTTAACTGCCCATACTTTTCAGAAACCGAGTTATTCAAAAATTAAAATCCAAGGTGGGGCGGTCAAATGCCGAAGGTTTGTTATCTTTGCTATGTCTTGATATTTTCTGGGGATTATAAAAGCAGGACTATTATATTAAACTCTGAAGTAGATACAGCTTATTGAAATACATTGCGGCGAGAGTAAAGGGCAAATAAGCTATCCTTCTCTGCAAATTTCTAGTGGATAGAGTATAGTTACTCGAATGCTTTGCATTCGACACAAACTTTTCTCAAATGCATTGTTGGTAAATAAGAAACATTCAGTCGTATTTATTGAATGATTATTTGGAAAAATATCAATCCTAGAAAAAAAACTTTTATAACCAAAGTTGTAGATAATTAAATTTTGAATAACTTTTGTTAAGTGCATTTTTAGTCAAAATTTGATAATAAACGAGTTATTCGACGAAAACAAATTTTCCCTAAATTCAATATGGCGGTCAACGCAATGGAGCTAGGCGGTCGAAAACTTAAATGTAGACTCCTAATAAGGGGGGTTTATGAGGAGTCTATATTTAAGTTTTCGAACGCCTAGCTCCATTGCTTTGACCGCATTAAAATAAAAAAAAAAAAAACCTTTCTAATTTTTGGCATTTCACGCTTTGTTTTGTACATTCCGACTGGACTATGGACCGTTGTCTAAGGTAAGACAACGTTTATGAATACGACCGATTGCGTTTAAAATTTATAAAATTTCGGGGACTTTGCCCTAAGATAGATCCTGTGTTAAAAACCTATGAAAACACATTTTGTCGTATCTTTTAAATTCATCGTTGCGATTTAAATTAGCGGAGGCTAATTTGCGATGAGCTCCTGTTTTTTAAGTTTTTTTTTTTAATATTTAATAACTTATCGTACCAAGGGCATTGTTACTAGTCACTGCTTTTTTCGGAATGAAATTTAAAAAAACAAAATGTTAATCTTTGGAAAGTTCAAGAACTTTGACATCAACTAACGATGACGACACATACCAGTGGACCAGTCGAAATTATTCAAAAACAAAGTAATATTCTCAATATCGCTATTTTAGAAATCAAAGACTAATTTTTTCTCAGGAATTGTCGGGTGAGTTCTATCGCGATAAAAATAGAAAAGTTTGAAGGTTTTGTGAAAAATTCTCGTTTTGTTGGTAATGGATGAAGTCCTTTATTTCAATGCCTACAAAATTATCAAAAAATTGATAAATACTATAAAGTTGATTACATCCGTTTTTTGTAAAAAAAAAGTACCTTAAACAGGATTGCTGCTCAGTCATTAATGTATTAATCGCATAGAAATTGAGTTGTTCACATTTGCATGGGAGATTGAAATCACCGAAGAAGAAAAAGTCATATCTGGGCTAAGCTAACCCCAAAGTGGATTCGCTGTTTTTGTTTATCTTATAACTTGGGCTTAAGAAAAAAAACTATGGTCGAGTGCAAAGGCGAGATTAAAAAATGTACAATGAAAATCATGTGAAAACCTAAGCTGTTTGTTCTGGATGACCTAAATCATCCCCTTTATGAACCAATACAAACTTTGTTGTACCAAACTTGAAGCAACTGGGTCCACCCGTTTCGGCTCTAGCCCTAGTGAAGGCACGGAAAGACAGATGCACGAGTGCAAGAACGCACAGATGCACGCACGCACAGATCGACTGTATGGCGAAAACCACTTTTTCAGAGTTCTCCATCATTGTAGTGTAAATTTGTGTTAAACCCTTAAGGTTTTGTTTTTACACGAAACCAATACTTGGCCTATATTAGAGCAAGGAAAAATTAGGTAGGTCCATATTTAAGCATACATCGTTGTTTTCAATCAATTGTTTATATCAATTTGAAAATATTTCTATGTATGTGCCTTTCAGGTTTCCATTCTTATTGTTAATTCTCATAAAATACAAAGAGCTAGTATCGGCGACTCAGCCGTGCCTTTAGTTTTATTATGTGCGTGACGTATTTTAATCTTTTTTGAATATGATGATGATGGATGCAAGTTGTTTAAGATACAGAAATTTGTTTTTTTTTTTTTTTTTTTTTTGTTTTGTAGAATGAAATGGCACCTCGAACCACAAAATATCAAGGTATATTTTTTATTTTATTTTGGTATTTAAGTATTTAATAGGCTTTGTGCCTTTGTTCGCAGAAGAAACGCCGTAAAAGTTCAGGAAGTACATATAAATGTACATAAATACCAGGTAGGAGGACATAAGATGATTTGGTTATTTAAATTGCTTGCTGAAGATGCTTTAAATGTTACCCGCGAGGCATAAAATTATTATTTCATATTTCATATAGAAGATTCATTTGTGTTTTAGACGACTTTTCTTTAATGTACCTGCATTTAATTTGATGCATTCATCAAAATAGTGCTGGCATTCCAAATAACAATTTCGAAATGTTAATAAAAGAACTCAGAAAACACATCTTCTTTGTTTGACTTGAAAGATTGGTTTTCTTCACTATTTTTTAACTTGCCAAAAACTCCAAAGTTGGTCAACTCTAGAGTTGATATCAAATAGAGAATTTGGAAGCAAGTTAAAAAATAGCTTCTTTTCACTACTCAAGAATTGAAATTTAAAACTTTTCCAAAAAATCCCTGGGATATTTGTTAAAGATGTCAATTTCAACTGAATTTAATGTGATTAATTAACTTGGAATATGAGTTTCGGGATTATATTCAATTACAATTAAATAATATCGCACCACACCGGGCGGGAAAAATCCTTTCCGCCTGATTATCGTAAGCGAAAAAAGCATCGTAGATAAGCGACATTATGTATTGTTTTTTTTTTTTTTTTTTTTTATTAATTAATTTAAGCATTGAATATAATAATTAACGAAAATGTTACTAAAAGCTGAGAAAAGGTCCGATTGCTTTTGATTCTCGTAAAATATAAATATATAAATAATTACATATGAAGTTGTAAGTGAAGTTCGCATTGTGTCGCTTACGATAATTTGGTGAAAAGGATTCGATATCGTAAAATAAAACAAACAAAACGTGTACCTATTACTTTTCTGTTCTTGCAAAAATTTATTGAAAATAAAAATAACTTTTGATAAAACAAAAATACTTAATGAATCCGAATTCTGGTGAAAAACTTCAATTTTGTTTGGCCGACTTATTTTTTTGGAGTTAAGGAAATCGAAAGCTGGTAAAATCTAAAGATGAAAATCGGAAGTCAAAACCGACAACTTTGAGTGAATAAATACACAATCGCAAATTGAAAACTAAAATCCTCGTGTTCAACTTCAAGTGAAGAAAATCGTTATAAGGGAACTGTATTTCATATTACATATATATTTGCCTTTTGTGCCGAAAAGTGCAATCGGCAAACAACCAAAAATATTAATTTGAACCAGTTATATTTATCTGCCACAAAAGGCAATTCTCCATGGTAAAACAACTCTTCCTTATAAATAATTGAACTGAAAGTAAATATGAAATCCAAAAATATAAAACAGAATTTTGTAAGAAAAATATCTACATGCCTAATTTTTTTTTGTGGTAAGTTTGTAAATTTGTGTATTATTCTGTACTTAATAAATATTTTCTTTTCAGCTTGATCGTTAACATACCAGCTAAGTGGAGATTTAATTATATCTATTTTATAAAAGGGTACTTTTGTTTGTTTGTAAGTTTTGCTGGAATAGGTAGGTATACTGTATACAGCCAAAATAAAAATCAAAAAAAGTTGCTCTTTTATATAATAGTATAGATTTAGATTCAAAACTCAATTTAATATTGTTTGTCACTTTTTCTCGTTTCAAATGTTTGATTTTGTGCTCTAAAAAAAATTTTATACATAGGAAATACAAATAATTTAATTATAGTTCAAAAGTAAGAAAAAGTGAAAGTTGAAAAAAAAAAAACAAAAAATGATGAAACGGGCCATTTTTTTAAAATATGAAGTGTCAAAGTTAGCTCACAAAATTTTTTTGAACAATGACTCAGTCAAACTTTATTTTTCTTACGAAACTGACAATATTAATTCTTAGATTTGTGATTGCGATCAATAGCATGGTTATTAAGGATTACGCAAAAAAAGAAAACACAGCTAAATTTTAAAATTTGTAACCACTGTATCTAAAAATGTGAGCTAGGGTATCGATTTTCATATTTTTTCTTAATATGGTTATAACTACTAAACCAATCGAGATGGATTATTTTTTCATACTTGCCCTATCACCCGGTACCCGCTTGACGTTGAGTTTCGGGACACCCTGTATGTATGCGATGTGTACTGTGATTTATCTGAGGATATTTATTTCCCTTTTAAACAATCGGATAGCAAAAAAGATAGCAAAAAAGAATTTCAACCATGGAAAAATAGTCTACAGAATATTATAATTTGAAAGTCAAATTAATTTGTCTTTGTTTTTGATACATATCAAAGAATTTAGTTTTTATTTGATGTTTATTTCAAAGCAATATTGACGAATTGGCATTGAAATAAGCAGATAGCTTCATTCTTTTTATTCTCAGGAATAATTTATATCTGACTATTGAAAAACTAATTTTTGCTCTATCTGAAAATTAAGTACTAACTGACGGCTTAAGCTTAACTGGCTATTAAAAAATTGACCCTTGATAAAAAAAAAGTCATGACAGATACTTCATTATAATAGCCTAGTTCAATTACTTTGAAACTCTGTGATTTTCTGTGCATTTGTGTGAATTTCAGTCCAATGCAACGTTCTGTCAAAGTTCATGTAAACAAAAATAAAATGGCATAAAAATGCACAGAAAATCATAGAGTTTTAAAATAAAGAAACAGACCTAATTTTCTTGTATTAAGCATATAAAGTTTGAGCATACAAAATTTGGACAGTTAACAAAAATAAGATCACAGAAATCTTGCTCCGTCAAAAATTGAGCAGACGAATCCAAATTTTTGTCATGAATATTTGAAAGCAAAGCTTAGAAATTTTTTGTTCAAAAAATTTAATTTTTCTAAACAAAATTATAGGAAAAATCTATGGTCATCTTATTCATGGCGCAATATCTAATTTTCTTGTTATTATTCGCTTGTTTTTTAACCACTGTATCTACTCAAGCTCACCTCTTGAAGAAAGTGGCCAATATGGGAGATAAAGGTTTAAAATCTCAGTGCACACAGCACACTAGAAAATAATAGTATACGCCCAAGATCCCAATGTGAGAATCTGGCCATAAAGATAGTAAATAAATAAATTTGGGGAGTGACAGCTCGATAAGAACCAGGGATTAGTGATTTAGAACTCTCAATAATTCCTGTTGGGATGTTGTTAAGTAAGGCAATAAGCAAGGCAGAGACGGATACCTATACATAAAATTCGAATAACTTTAAAATTTAATCAAAAAATCAGACAGACTTTGAAATTCTTTGATATGCTGTAGTGCCAATTAGTGGTTTTTTCAAGATTTTGAAGGGGCGGAAAGGGCGTGAAATTTTTATTTTTTATCAATACCAACCATATCTTATAGGTAACTTATCAAAAGTTTAGTTCTTTACCGAAGAAAAATTTGAATTAGTATTTGCTACTTTGTGCGAGGAAAATGAAGAGGAAAAATTAAAACCGCAAACTCAATAAGATGCTTGCATAGATGTAGTCAAAAGTCGCTCACTCGGCGACATCAAACGAATGGACAAAAATGCCCCAACTATCAGAGTATTCGATCTTTAGATCTAAGCTTTCAGGTTTGAGGTGGCAAAAAACAGGGAGACGCAACCATTAGTTTGAAGACCAAGTCATCATGGATGCCAAAGTATCAGCTTAGGGTTAATGCTTTAATGAAGTGACCGAAGGTGTTGAGAATTCAAAGCGGGACTTATATCTGTTTTAAAAAGCTTTGAACCTCTTGCGGTTGAAAAATTACTTAAAGAAAGTTCACTCCGTTTTTTGATAAAATATATAATGCCCAGGTCTCTAACACTATCATACTTGATATGCTGTCCTTCGTGTGTTGGGAATTATATACAAATCTTTGGTATTATTTGGCATATAATATACATACTTAAAATTAACACTGAAGGCAACATGCATTCAACCATTTCAACTCTGAAACATTATGTTTAGGTGATGTGGGTTGAAGATTATCTTTAATTTGTTGTTTTCCCTATTGGACGCACATCATAATAATTCCATATCGAATGAGGATTCTTAGAAAAAATTCTTATAGTGTATTAGTGTTTACCATTTTTGGATGCCCAGTTAGGATGTCTATAAACTAATTCCCAGAAAAGGAGGAACCAACATTGTATACCTAGAGCTTATACAGGGTGTCACCTAATTCGTGTACCATATTTCGGAGGATGATTATAAGACAAACAATATATCTCCCCCTTGTGGCTCGGAATCGGGGGATGAATTTAAAAAAAAATGATTTTAGATGAAAAAAAATTAGTAAAAAATCAACTAAAGTACTAACATACATACAATAATGTTACAGCTTGTAAAATATTTCAGAAGTACCTAGTCTACCACAATTTCGTTTTATTTTCTAATTTCTCAACAACTTAAACAACTTGATTTAAAAATCAGCGAAAATTATGAAATAGTAGCCTTCGAAAAATTAATAATTTTTTTCCATTTTAAGCCCCCATAGTCACAGAGGGGAAGGAGAACATTCTCGCTCAAGATTTTTTTTTTTAGAATAATCCCAGGAATCATTCCCCATAATAAAGTACCCGAATTAGGATACACTGGTGACACCCTGTTGAATAAAGCCACCCGCTATAACGTAAACATTTTGTCCCAACGCCAACATCATAACAAAACTTAAACAATTCGTGCCACACCTTTTTCGAATGAATCGTCTGTCTCTTCATTTTACCCTCCACCCCTAACCGATGACCTATATGGGTCAATGCGGGGGTGAAAATGATTAATTTATTGCTAGAGGTGTTTCTGCATGTGCGTCCGTGGGCGATGTTGAGGTATCCGTTCTTTTTTTTTGTACGAGAATGTGAGGAAATCGTTAACCATAATTTTTTTTTGTCGACTGTACCTCACTTGCTTCTAGCTGATGCAAGACATAATTTTTGCGGTGTAATTAGTGTGGAAAGTTGACGCATATAATAAATAGGAATGCAGTAAATGGCATTGTTTTTATTGTGGAACAAAAACTATGGGAATCAGTAACGATTACGATGCTTGAGAATTAGATTTTATATCACCTTATGTGGTTTTATAGTGTAAGTATAATTATGTATACACCTATGTATACCACATGTTCTTTGGCATTTTTTCTTTTAATTATTTCGTTACATAAAAATCTAACCTACTTGATATACCTATTTTTAAGTTACAAACTATCGCGCAAAATTATAAACAGCTTGATGTCAATAATATTATACTGCGTTTTCATTAGAGCAAATGAGATAATTTCGTTCAAAATTTCCAAATTCAATTCGAAATCTCTCATTTCCCATACATATTCAAATTTCCAAATGAGGTAATTTCAACCAAATTTGCAAAAAATTCTGTAGGAAATTATGTAAAACTTTTATGAACATACCCAAATGGAATCCATTTAATGTGGATCCCATATAATGTATATGTAAAAATGAAATGATTTTCGTTTGCAACCACATCACTCACGAACGGCCCAGTGGATTTGCTTGATTTTTTTTGCATTATGTTCGGTATTTTCTGTGGAAGGTTCCTAGCACGCAGATCGGGATATTTTTCTTTTCATACAAAATTTTTCCCAGGACAAATTTTGTCTTCAGTTTTTTTCCAGGCAGTACGCAGTTCACGCGCAAAATTGTGACGTTTTTACCCCGTAGGGTGAAGTCTCCACTAAATTTTGCCAGGAAAAATTATGTTGGAAGCATTACTTTGCGGGAAAAATTTTGACAGGTCAATAATTTTGCACGATAAACACAATCAACTATTATTTATCGATAATTTTACAAAAAGAAAAAAAAGAAGAAAAACAATAATTTTGCGCGATTTTTCCAACGTTTTTGTAGAGATTAGAATTGTAGACATAAAATTTGTCTTTTCCCGATCTGCGTACTAGGATTTAGGTTTTTTTCAAAATTTAATATGCAAAATGTTTATTTTTGCAATTTGTTTATTTAGTTGCTATGCTGTTTCCAAAAAGGTGCATAGAAACTAATTTAATTTTGGTTGATATGCTGTTTGCAAAATGTACATAGCTCATTGGTGTCTGGAACAGAAAGTGATTCCAAACATTTTCTGCTTGAATATCCAGAAGTTCCTATTAGTTGTTGTCAAATGACTTCATTTGGTACAAAGAAAAGTTATGTCAACGTTCAAGGTAATTTTTTATTTCCCCGAAAAATGCTTAGACGTTAAAACTTTCGAATTTTTCACGAATTTTTGAATTTAAAAAATCTTTAAAAAATTATAGTGTAGAAATACTTGCACTTTTATTTTATTGTACTTTTAAAATTTAAACATTTTTAATTTTTGAATAAATTAAATCGATTTGCTATTATCGACGATTTAAAAGTTTTATAACGCCTTCAGTATGTATACAGTATACGTTACAGATTCAAGGTTAAATTTACCATTAAGTGGGTTCATTGTTGCCACCGTCGAAAGTACAGTACACCATACATTTCTCAAAATTTGTTTTATGGGAGATTTATATGCAGAAGATCAGCAAATTTTCTCTTATCATCCCATCACGAGACAGGAAATTGTCCGACAGTTGCAAGCGTTGCTTCATGAGCACAGTTAATTAATTCGAATGCTCTGGATCGAATGACATCTGACGACTATAAGGCATTCGAGCTCATAAACAATATCTTCGAAGCTACTATTCTAACTGCTCAACCAGAATGGATAGACGGAGATATAATGTATAGGTTAACGGTAGACATTTTAATTTTTATACAAATAACTTCGACATTGCAAAGCCGGAAATCATCAACCAATTGACAAATTAGTGAATTCTTAACAGCCACTAGAATGCCAGCCGTATAAAGTTAGCATGAGGTGAGCGGAACTTTTCTAAGACAAGAGATACTCTTTGAGGATTTGTCACTTCCTCGCAAAAGGGAGTATCCCTGAAAAACCATTACGCCACCGGCTACTATACATTATCATAAAACTACTTTAAAATTTTGTAACATTGAAGCTCTTTACCAAATTGTTCCTTGTTTTAAACATTACATATTTAAATAGTATTTCATACCAAATCAAATTCGTTATCAAGCTCTAGCTGAAAACGAGCCGTATAATGACAACTTTGGAAAAAGTTACTTTTGACTGTCTCAGAAATTGCCTATAAATGCCGTAAATATGCCGTGAAGATAAAAAGATTGCCGCGCCACTAGTTCTCCCAAAAATTGATGTCATGCTAACTTCATATAAAGTTAACTTAGCATCATACCTACTTAAAAAGCTTACGCATCATATTCATCCAAAATTATGCGGCCATCTATAATTACTTGCTCTAATTTTTTGGGGCTCTGGTATCTTAGCACTTTAGGTGTGGTATAATTTCCAAAAACAGAGTGCCGTCTAAAGGTAATGTCCATTTAGTCAAAAAAAACTCAACTATTATATTATTGGTAAGCCATACGAAATAGCACGTTATTTGTGGGATACATATTCACAAATAAAGCTCACTCATGAGCTGCTCTTGATTGAACACATATAAGGAGCTCTCGCTCACGAGTTACAGAATGATTCGCATATGTGCCAAAAAGCTAAGGCGTGTAGGTTGAGACAACAGACAAGAAAAAAATTTCCCCCGCTAAGGCGGAAGGGGCAATTTATAAAAAATCGACTTGAATTAAAAAAACAAAATTCATTGAAAAACTACGGCAAAACTTACAATGTCATACTTTTTTTTAAAGCCATAAGTTTGTTTTTTTTTTATTTTGTTTTTAATTAAAATTATTTGAGAGAATAGTTTTTAAAATATTAATTATCAAACTCAAAATTTTGAAAAAAATATTAATAAAAATTGTGTTCAAACTATTTTTCAAGGTCACAGTACTTATAGATTGTAAAAGCCTTTTTCTGGACATAAAAAAAAACATTAGTGTGCTATTTGATTGAAAAGTCAGGTAGATTCATTAATTACTTGACCATTTTCACCAATAACTGCGACCTGGCGTAATTTTTTGCGAATATCTCCCAATTGACGTGTGTGTTGTGTGTTGCTGTGTAACTTCAGTGGGTTAATTTGTATGTAGTATACGCGAACTTTAAAGAGGAGGAGAAAAAATGTTCCTTAGATATAATTTATAAAGTACTTGTGTTCATAATTTTTGTTTTTCTCAAAAAAAAAAGAGAGCTTATCGTCTGGTTTTTAATAACAAAAAAAAATGCTGAATAAAAATTTAGTACTTTGTTAAAAAAAAAATAAATCATTATGATTTTTTTTTAAATTTGTAATTTAGATTTAATTCTTTTAAAAACAGTTAACTGAAATCACTTGTTTTAGCAACAAAATAAAAGAATACCTATTATAGGTACCTATTTCCGTCTACCCACCCTCCTGCCTTAAGCTCGTGGCCCTGGTCTGGGAATTTTTAGTATGATGGACTTGAGGGTCACCCCTACCCCTTAAAATAATAAAAAACCCAGTCTGAATTCTGAAAAAAAAAAAATATGATTGTTTGCAGAAAAAAATTAAAAAATCGGTAGAGAGGGTTTTCAAGAAATTATTTTGTATGCTTTAGAAAATTTCTTATTTAAATTTAAAAAAAAAATAATGACATACACTTTGAATAACTTCAATTCGATTTCAAAGAAATTATTTTTCAAAAATTTATTTTTTTCTTAAATCCAAAAATAAAAGGACCACCTCTTGAATAAAAATGTTGATCAAAATTTGGTTCAGCCATTAACGAGAAATTCGAAAATCAAAAAATCCCCTCTGGGCGAATCACCTATAAAAATTTTAGGTTCCAAGTTTGATGAAAATCATTTCAATGGTTTAGGCTGTAGCTCGAGGTACAGACAGACAGACGGATTTCGGGACTCACTTTATTCGGGTTCTCTATCATCATAATGTCACAAGTTTGAATGAAATCTTGTACATAAATCGTAAGTAAAAATCATGCTAAACTTTCTTTTTATTTTATGTTTATTTTAAACATGCGGAAATGTTAAAAATGCATAGATGACGGAAGAAGAGAAGCAATGATTTCAAAACAAAAGGATTTACTCATTAGGCCAAAGGCACTGCGACAACAAAGCCGTTGCAGATTTCCGGTTTATCTGCGATGAATGACGCCAGCTTAATGTGTGAAGATTTGGAGCAGAATGACTTACACCCACTCCCATCCACTAGTCCTTACCGTACGTTTAAATGAATGTAGGTAGTATGAGAAAGGTATACAGAGAGAGAGAGATAAAGAGTAAAAACATGTATAGCAAAAAATTCTTCTTATTCAAAGGAATGATAGTCTGACGCATGAAGGATAAAATCATGGAACTCACGAGAAGTGATTATACGATAGATAGTTAATTCGAGCACCCAAGTGTATGCAAGTGAAAGTAGCATCACAATTTGTGCGGGTGGTTAGGTATATTGGATGTGATGTGGAAGGCGTGTTTCTATTTTAACATTTAATATGATTTATTTTATTTATCTCTGATCTCTGACTTATATTTGTGGTATAATCTAATAATGTGATGTCGCATTGCAGGTTTGAGTTGTGTCAACCGAGTTTTGGTTTATTTTGTTGTTAGGCTTCAGCAAAATATTGATAAAACCCACATAAATAGAGAATGTGTGAGAATGACGTCAAATAAGTTTCAATTTACCTACATTAAAATGTTAATATTTCAATGAAATAAGTAACATTTGTTTTGATTTGAAAAATCAGCTGGGCCCACGCGAATTTCTTCATCTACAGACTCTATGCTTATTGCTCAAAGCATCGATTTAAAACAATTATGAAAATTTGGTTTTGTTAGAGACCCTTCCACACTATCCCATCGAGTAATAACACCAGGTCAAAAAAGTGAGAAGTAAACCATGTATATACTAATGTGGAAACAAAATATGAAATTTCGTCCCACACGACTTGACAGCCCATCTCAAACAATACATATTTAACATGCATTAATACAAAAACTACGATGATGTAGCTTTGTAGCCAGAAATCTCTCCATTTATTATGTTTTTAAATAAATTGTTTTTGAAATATTAATATTTAAACTAAAAATCTTGAAAAAAAAATAAAATATTCAAACAATTTTTTTTTTTCAAAATTTTACGTATAATTTTGGTTCCAAAATTCAATTTTCTTATTAGTTTTTAGTCAAAAATATAAAACCAGATGCTAAAATGTCTTTTAGTTTTTGAGAAAATTAAATATAACGGGCGAGGGGCAATTTTCTTAAAGAATTGACTTAAAACAGAAAAAAAAATATTAATTAACGGTGAACGGTTTTTAAAAAATTAATTTTCAAACTAAAATTTTTGAAGAAAAAAATAAAAAAAATTGGCGCAAAATTTTAAACAGCCTGATATTAAGGTATTAGCAAAATACTACTTAACAATTTTCTAACTTTAAAACTCTTTACTAAAATATTATTTTTTTAACTAGTACAGTAGATGACGAATATAAGAAAGTCTCATATAACAAAAACACACTTATAAGACAGACATTCCAAAACACCATGCTCATTCCCATAAAGATACGTGTTAAATAAACCTCATATAAGAAACTTATTCTGATACAAAATCTCATTCACTACATAGAAAATTAAACTTTTATAAGAAATTTTCCCGTGTAAACTTCTAAATGATGCGCCGTGTAACTTTCACAAAATTTCTGAACCCACCCTTATTAAAATTCCAAAGAAGTAACAGATTGAAGATTGTCGAGAAAGAAAAAAAGCCCATACATTTGACATTTCTTATAGGCATTTTTATTTATATAAGAAATTTTCTTTCTTATAAACATTTTATTTATATAAGAAATTTTCTTTTTTATATTCAATTTTTTATATAAGAAAACACGGATATAAGAAAGGAATTCCTTGGATTTTTTGAGTTTCTTATATCCGTCGTTTACTGTATCATACTAAACCTATTTTTATAGCTGAACACGCCTAAATCAATGACAGTTTAACCCATTTTTGCAATTGTAGCTGTCAAAAGTAACATTTGGATTTAGTATGATACTAAAAAGATAAAACAGGCATTTGGTGATTTTAACTTAAATAAAATGTTAAAGAGATAATATGATCCTAACTCGTTTAAAATTTGGAAACGCCTGTTTTTAACCTAGAATCATATTAAAAATGCTTTAACATCATAATAAATCGTCTAAAATTTTGCGCCATTGTGTTTAAACTAATTTTGTTAAAAACACAAATATACAAATACGTGTGTATACAAAACTATTTTTTTTTTTTTGACAAATAAAAATAAAGATATTGAAGATATGTATATTTTTTTTTTTCGAAAACACCTTTTTTGTGTTCGCACGCGCATAAATCGGCTGAACCTCATCCGATTTGCATATGAAGACATATTGACGTTGTATCACCCTACCACATAAATAATATGCCTGTTTTAATATCCTACAAATATAACTTAGAATGTAAAAAAATAAAAAGAGATGAAAACACACCGGATGCGTACCATGAGTGTCAAGTTAGCGAAACAACATTCGCCGAGTTGTGATAATTTCGAAGTTGATATCAACTTAGCAAAGCAGCAAAAAAAAGATAGAAAACATCGAAGCACAAATTCGAAATTATCACAACTAATTCACGGCTACCTAATTAATAAAATTTTTTAATCGGCTAATGTTGTTTCGCTAAATTGACACTCATGATGCGTACCTATTTCTAGAACATTCACCATTAGGTGAAGAAGGAAATAACCAAATGTTATGACCCATAAAAATCTAGCCAAACATCAGTTACACACTAAAAAAATTTTAGATTTCAATTTTTTTGGACCTTATAAATTATAATCCAAGTATTACATGTGGATTTAAGAAGAGAGAGAGAGAGAGAGAGGTGAAAAATTCCTCTTAATTAAATTTTGCCTATTTTTAGTATTATACAACATTATAGACCCTTTAAAAAAAATAATACAATATAAGAATTAGCAGAGTCACTGTGGCGTATACGTACTTTTTTCTCATCATATAATATTAGTTTTAAAAATCTGTACATCACAGCCTTATAGTTCATTTTGAATATCAAATCCCTCTTAAATCAAAATTAGTCTTTATATGAGTTAGGTAAGAGCTTTTTGTTTTAAAAAAATTAAAATCGATTGCGAATTTTGTCCCACTAAAATTTTACTTCCTTCGACCAAAAATAGTTTTTTGTCTTTTCATCATTTTGGAGTGGTGTGAAGTTTAGTGAGTTGGTGTAAAGATAACCATAGTGCCATCATTTAAATTCAGCATGATCTCTTCGTAATCCGTATGTATATGAAGCTATATAATATGAAGTACTAACCGAAATCCTATATTAAAAGAAACAAAATAAGTTATTTAAAAACAAAAAGATAAAATAGTTGACCTGGCGAACTTCGATTAAATAAACTATAAATGTCCCTTCCTATGTAAATCGAATGATTATCAGCAGAATTATGCGGGTCACCATTGTTTGGCAAAATTCATTTGGCATTTCTTGTTTCGCCTTAGTCGTTAAATATTTTGTTTAATTCGCAATTCTTAATTGGCAATTTACATTTTGTTTTTTATTCATTACGTTTTTCAATCATTCTGCAATTAACATTCGGCGGTTTTATATTTCGCTTTTTGTTAAAAATATTTTCAATCATTTCGCAAAATTCATTTGGCAAATTATTCCTTAGTTTTTCTTTGTTAAATTGTTTATTATTTGGCCAAGTATTTTTTCGAAAAATATTGTTTCGCCGTTTCATTATTTTGCGAAATAACGCTTCGCCGTTTAATCATTTCGAGAAATATCGTCAAGCCGTTTTATTATTTCGCTAAAAGATCATTTCGCCGTTTAGTTGTTTTGATCGTTGCCCAATCATTACCATCGTCTCTTTTCAAGTTTAATTATGTTTTTTATTTGAGAAGTGTATATAATTTTTTTAAATTTTATTTTGAAATAAAAATGAAATGAAGTAAAATCTTTTGTTTAAAATTTTTGACATCCCTTTTGTCGTTCAAAGTATTTAGGTAAGTACATAACAGAAAGAGGATTTTCACATTTTATCCCAAGGAAAAAACGGTTTTAAGCAATTGGGCAGTTATTTTGTAGGGGTCGGATAGTATCGTTATAAGTTTATAATGTATGCCTTTATTTATAAAAATTGGGTTTTTAATTCAAAATAGTATACTACTCCTTCGGATATGCAATATAATATTTATAAAGAAATGTTTCATATTTTGGAAATTATTATTTTTATACTTCTTGCACTGAACATACATATGCTTTAATACTTAGTGCGACTGAAAGTATAATCCAATATTATTAACCTTGTGCTTGTATGGAATCTTCTAAAATGAATATATAATACAAAAATTGTATTATTTTCGTAGGTGCATTATATTTTTATATTCTTTATTCAGTGTTTTTTCGTTTTTTTTTATTTGGCAGTTTGTTGTTCAGCTTTTTTTTTATTTGGCATTCAATTGTTTGGCAATGTTTTGGCTTCCATTAAATTACATGCCTTAAAAAAAAGCGAAATAACAAAATGCTGAATGAAAAATAGCAAAATAATAAAATGCCAAATACGAAAAAGCCAAATAACAAAATGCCAAATAAAAAATTGTCAAACCTAAAAATGCCAATCAAACAAAATATTAAGTGAAAATTGCGAAATGATGGTTTGTCATATCATATAAAAAACCAAACGTAATTTGCAAAATGAAAATTGCGAAATAACAAAATGCTAAATAAAAAAATGCGAAACGAGAAACGGCAAAATGTACCACCGCAAAACGTTAATTTGCCAAACAATTCTGGCGAAACATACCATACCCGAATTATGCACGTACAAACAAAAACCCAATTCAAAAATTATGGTTCCCACGATTTACTGGATTTCCGGGCAAATTTTCCAATTTTCGGCTCCGTAGTGTGTTTACCCGCACTAAAAAGTTATTTTTTAGAAGGCCCCAAGTAATGGGTCTTTGACCCCCATATTCGTGTCTGGTTCTAGGGTTCAGGTTATTTATTAAATATAATGTTTTAAGTACTATACCTTTTGTCTTGGCTTTCGGCAAAAAATGCATTTTCAATGCAACAATCAGCAAACGCACCAACCACGGCTTCCAAGACTTGCAATGAACATTGAATTTTTGCTATCATTCACACCCAAAAAAATGCTGTGAGCTCCTAACTTATCGCTCTAACTTATCGATTAACATACGCATCACTTGTAATAAAATTAGTCTTTTACTAACCTAATCTTGGTATCAAATAAAATATGTATTCATCACTTTCGTGATGGCCTCTAAAAGAGTTTGCTCTTTATTTAATTTTTTTTCTGAAAGCGATGTCAAATCTTTAATCATCTTAATAAAGACCCCCATTTAATCGGATAAATTAAATAAATTTTCGATTTTTATATGTTTATTTGTCAAGAAAAAACAAAAAGAATTTTGTATACAATCATTTAGTGCTGCAGTGTTCAAAAACCCTCAACAAAATTTTAAATTTCGCAATTTTCTTAACTTTTCTTTCAATAAGAACCTTCTAACAAAGTAATAGAAAAATTAGCAGGACACCCATTTTTTCATAAACCAACAGAGCAATTAATTTCTTTTTTTTTGCGTAGCTAATTAGCAATTAAGTAGCAGCTAATTAATATATACTTTTTAATCTGCAACGGAAAAAGTGACCTGCTAAGTTGATACACATCCTGCTGCAACATTCCTATTTTAAATTTGTTTGCATTTGAAGTTTAGTTATATTTTCTATGTGGTAGGGCTATACAACGCTCGCCGGGGTAGGATAGTATCGTTATAAGTTTATAATGTATGCCTTTATTTATAAAAATTGGGTTTTTTATTCAAAATAGTATACTACTCCTTCGGATATGCAATATAATATTTATAAAAAAATGTTTCATATTTTGGAAATTATTATTTTTATACTTCTTGCACTGAACATACATATGCTTTAATACTTAGTGCGACTGAAAGTATAATCCAATATTATTAACCGTGTGCGTTTATGGAATCTTCTAAAATGAATATATAATACAAAAATTGGAATTAATATAAATTAAAAAAAAAAAACATGTGCATAATCGTTCAATGTCACTTTAAAAATTTCTTCACTTCAACAAAGTAATAGATTGTTATTAATATTTGTTTGTCACATTCATAAAATGTCACAAGAAACATTAGATAACATAAAAAACTCACTAGCAAGAAGTGCTTTCACTCTTCGAAAATTTTCCTTATAAATTGTTATTTATAAATTGATGGGCCAATGAATTCTAAAATACAATTCAATTCGCTATACCTACCTACTGTATCTATATTTTATGGAAAGAAACTTTACGCGAATCGTAAGTCACATCTGCTAAAAGCGTATGTAAATTGTGACATATACTCTTAAAGGACCAATAAAACCTACACACAAAACTAAACAATGCTGTGCAAAATAAAACTAATAAAAATAAAATGTATGACTGGATCGCACGAACTTGCTCTTTTAGCAAAAGTTTCTTCGAATTTTAAAGATCGAGTGTGTAATGCCTTGAATTTAAGGTAGTACCTATTTTGTTAGTATAAAAAGTGAATAATATAGCACACTGCACACATACATACATAACGTATTCATACGCGGAACTTAGAGCTTAAATTGAAAAATTATTAAAAATCGACAAATTTTGAGATTAATTTAGTAAAAAAATCTTCTTAAATTGTTTTTAGACATAAAAAAGCACACCATCTTAGTTTTTGAGAAAAAAAAAATCAAAATCGTAGGAGCGATTTTTTTAAATTAATTTTTTATATATAAAATTTTGTTAATATTTTTAAGAAAAAAAATTGGTAGGTATCCCATTTTTGAGTATTTAATAATGTTAAATTAAAAATTAAATTTCAAACAAATCATCTACCCGTTTTTAAACTATCGAATTTCCAAAAAAAAAAAATTTAGTTTTTTGGAAAAATCCATTTTTTTTTTAAATTCTGATATGCAGTATAGTTTCAACTTATTAGAAGCTTTAGTATACAATATTTAACTTAAATCCGTAATACAGATAATGAGATAGGCCAAAATAAAGAAAAGTATCGTAAGCGACATTTTGTTTTTTGTTTTCTCAGCAACAAAACCAATTAACCCAAACTTCAGCATTAAACATTATTAACAATACTGTTATTAAGAGATGACAAAAGGTCCGATTTCTTTTGATGCACTGGAAAAAATAAAATAATTAATTTTTTGTGAAAGTATGAAAATGTCGCTTGCGATAATTTGGGGGAAAGGGGTCGATATATTGTTAATAATGGCTAATTGTAAATTTTATTTTTGATAAATAATAGACCGTATATATGTACTAATATAAATGTCCAGAACAATTTAAATCAAAATTGTAGGAGCCGTTTTCGAGTAAATTTTAGTTTTCTGAAACGGTTTTTTAACATTTGTATGAAAGGTTGGCTATACCTAAGATTCTAGATTAGGTTAAAAAACCGCTCAGTACCAAAGTTCATAAAAGTAAACCAATTCGTTTTCAAAAAAAAAAAACAAAATTGAAACTTTTTTTAAGAATTTTTTAAAATTTTGGTATAAAATATTATTTGAATTTTTCAGCTTCTTACAAAAAATTATCAAAATCAGGGGCCTAATTCCCGCATCAGTGAGTGGGCCATACGGTACTGATATATTTTACATTGGTATTGCTGCTCCATATAAAATACATTGTAACCAGTAGCGCCATTTAAAACCATTTTTCGAAAATTTTATTTTCACCAAAAGGTAGCCTATATCAAATAAAATGTTATTATTTTTTTTTAATCTGTGGAGCCATTTTTTGGTAAAATACAATCGTCCAAAAATGCTAAAAAAAATTATATGGTAGGTACCTACCGTTATTTTTGCTCCTAAAAAAATTAAACCAAAGTGTCGAGGGTATGTCCAAACAACGCAAAATCAAAATAATGAAATTTGGTGGCACAAACGGCTCATGAAGAACCAGGGCCTAGTGACTTACAACTCTCAACCATACCTGTTTGCGTGTCTGCAGGAATGGAGGGGACGTATAGTTTATTGCCGAATCTGAACGGCTAAGGTGACTGAAAAAAAAAACGGAACAAATTAGCTAACTACATACATATTTGAATTAGGTACAATATACCGTATGTTAGAAAATAGATGTTTGAACTAGTAAAGGGTTCAAACTACCGAGTGTTCGGATTAGCGGGGTAGTACATGAGAATGTTTTAGAAATTACGGCCATTGGTCCATTCTTCAACTCCCCAATAAAATTTTCTCAATATTGTATTTGAATATTATTTAAAACTTGTTGCAAAAGGAACCTTTCAAAAATAAATAAAGCTTGACACAAATTTTCTTATACACAGCCTTGTGCCAATATAGTAAGCTGTATACGCATGAAAATCAACCCGTGCCAAAAAGTACTTTCTTTTTTATTTGTATTTTCAATAACAGAAACCAATTTCATCTTCTGTTCGTCACTTGACATTTACCCTTGCCAAAGCTCCTCTAAGCAATTTGCATATGAGATACATAGCTACTATTACAACGTTTAAATTGCCTATTCGCTCTGACAAGCTGCTCCTTCTTCCCACTTGCCTCAACGATCTTTTTTTTTTTACAACAACATGAATTCTTAGATTGGCTTCAAGGAAAAAAGCATTCAGCGTAAGCTAATATGTAGGTACACTGAAAGTGGATGGACTTGGCGGTATTCGCCTATAAAGCATGTGAATTTTGCAGCACCCTGTACAACACAGCAAGGCGTCACTTCTGTTGCGAATTTTTACGACCATTGCTGTCAATATTTTCTCAGTATATGTTTTTTATTTATTTATTTTTCTTTTTAGAGGAGAGAAAAACCCAAAATGGTTTTATAAGCAAAAAAGTTTGTTTTCGGCGTCCTTCAACTTGATTTTGATACATACTTAGATAAGATTCAGGTATTATGCGGGGGGGATATCACAGACAAAAAAGGAAAAACAGACTGTTTCAAGTATTTTCCTCGCTCGATTTTTGGAATGGAAATCAATTTTTATTTATTTTGAACGGAACGGTCCTGTTCGAAGAAGTATGTGTTACTGATATAGTATTATGTGATTGCCTCAGTTCAATTGGGAGATGTTTGCTTAAATTGAAAATTTCGAATGAGTAATAAGGAACCGGCTATAAGAAGATATAAGGAATTTGGGGTCATATATTTTTTTATTTGGCTTTATACAAATAAAAAGTTGAGGTGTTAAATTGATGGTGTCGTTGAGTTGTGAAAAAGAGGACTATGTTTGTTTTTTTTTTTCGGATATAAATATTTTGTCTGGAGTTTAAAGATTTATAGAAAAAAAATACATATTTATTTTCCATGTATATTTTAAGGCGGATGCCTGACGGTTATAAGAAAGTAGGTACTACGCAATAAGTATTATTTATATTTTGTTTAAAAGAGGTTGGCAGAACATTGCCTTTAAATTTAAATATTTATTAACATTTTCATTTAAAAAAACCCCTCCATACCAATTTTCGATCACGTGCGTTGTTTTCCAAAATGGTTATTTCAGCTCTTGTGTTGAGGGAAACTTCACCATGGAATAAAAATTTTCCGGACTCAAATGAATTAGTTAGCAATTACCTTTAGTTTGAGTCCGTAAAATTCCTATTCCATGGTGTAGTTACCCTGAACACAAAAGCTAAAATAACCATTTTTTTTATGAATAAGGCAGTAATAGTTTTCAAACAAAAAATTGAGTTTTTTTAAAATCCAATTATTTTTTGAAAATTTTGGTATAGGCACAAACTGAGTCCTGTGAAATTCTAGCAAATTTAAATAATTAATTAATAATTGTTTAAAATTGAATAAAAAATGAGAGTTCCTGGTAGGTCTGGCTAAATAAGTGTTAAAATTCGAAAAAAAATTTTGTATGCTAACTTCACGCAGCAAGGACTTTTTTTTAGAAAAAGAGTTCTGAGCATGTTTTTCAACATAAAACCAAAAGTTCTAGAGTTCCTGATGGGTTTTAGAAAGAATTCTGCAAAATTGGAAAAGTTAGGGCAAATTTAGGTGCCCATTGACTTAGAACCGAAAATTTTCAAAATCCAAAAAAATCAGAAAAAACGAGTTCTGATTAGAGTTCCCGATAGCAAACAAAGAGTTCTAAACATTTTCCAAAAAACTTTTTTTTCAAAACCTAATTTTTCAAAAGTTATTCGCAAATTTAGGTGCCCCTGCTCATTGACTAAGAGCTTAACATAATACTATAATATTTTTGATTTTTTGGATTATTGAAATTTTTTGGTTAAGTCAATGCTATCGGGCACCTAAATTTTCGAATAAGTAACTTTTGAAAAACTAGTTTTAGAAAAAAAAGTTGTTAGAAAAATGTTTAGAACTCTTTGTTTGCTACCGGGAACTCCCATTTTTTATTCAATTTTAAACATTTATTTTGCTAACTTCACACCTTCACAGGACTCACAAACTGTTTAAACTTTTCAGAATATTCTGCATTGATTCCCCTCGAGAAAAACAAAAATAAAAAAAATGGTTCTGTGGAAGGTACAATTTAAAACCATACTTTCTTTATTTGTGGATTTATTGTTAAGAAAAATAAGATTTTCCAAAAATGCTAAAAAACCGTTATTTATGGTCCTATAGAGAAAATATTTTTAAAAAAACGTGTCGGAGGAATATCCAAAAATAAATAGATAGGTGCCAAGCTTAAATAAAATCTACTCATCCTTTTAGGATGTAGAAGATGAAAAGACAGACAGACAGGACAGAATTGTGAGATTTACTTTTTTCGTTTTCTCTATCATCGTTATATCGTCGCCTGAGAATTGTTTTGTCTCATACGCCATTAGCACTATTTCGAGAAAAACGAAGTCCAAAACCGTGTGATAGGATTATTTTAAATTTTTATTACCCAAAGTTCTACTTATAATGAGTTTTCCTACCAAATTTCAAAATGTTTTGCTTGACCGTTAAGAAGTTACGCTACTTTACGTAAAAGTCAACTTTTTTCACGTGTGTCCGACCTCCTATATTTTGTTACTGAAAAGTTTTCTCATACACGTGGGACACAAAATTGTTTTTGTAATACGTGTTAAGAAATGATTTTGATCCTGATCCGTAGATAATAAAACGCAGCTTCTATAATTGAGGTGGTACAAACCAATACTAAATTTTGTTTTGCGATCAGTGTTCCACAAACATTGCTTTTCTTAAAAACATATGCACATTGGACAAACCAATTCTCTCAAAAAAATTACGCAAAATTGTATGAAAAATGTGTACCAAACGCCAAAAAATGGCTTATGGGACAAAACAATTCTACAAACCGTTGATTTTGCTGGATATAAGACAAAGTCGATGCTCACTATCTCAGGATTGGTAGCGTAGCGCAGATCGGATCACAGATTTAGAAAGAGCATACCAAATTACCATACAATCCGTCCCTAACTAAAAAGCACAAAAGTGGCGTATGGGACAAAACATTTCTCAGGCGATGTTATGTCGATGTCGTTGTGTCGATATTTTGATCAAACTTAATACGTTTGTTCAAAATCTTGACTTATTTTTTTTTTTACAAATCCAAAACTTTCCATAAAATGTATCGCAAGTGCAAAAAAAATATTGATCAATGTTTGTTTGTTGTTATTGAGGAGAATTTTTTGACATTTCGTTTCACACTTTACGGGGAGTTTTATGTGCGTTTTATCAAGAGACTATATTAGAAAACTACAAAAAATATCTCAATTGGGGCCTCTAAATGTCTTAATCTGGCCTTGTTTAGGAGAAAATTCCCAACCGGATTTTAAGTAGAATTTCGTATATTTTTTTTACAAATTACTTGCCGTTCATTTGTTGACTTTACACCAAAAGTTTTATTCTATGACGTTTTTTTTTACTTAGCACAAATCATATCATGACGTTTTCTTCAGTTTTGTTTCCTTTTTAAAACAAACATATGTACATATTGCTCCTCCATTTCTATGGCCTGGTGAGGTGACGGAAAGCTATAATCTACCGGGTAATTTTTGCATTACTATTACTAACACGTACTTGTTGTCGATTTTTAAAGCAGGCAATGAGCGAGGCAATTTATTGCTTCCGATATTATCAATGGAACCCATTGTACGGTATACTCCTATTGTAGGACAAATTTTGTTTGGGATTCGTTAACAGATTGACCTTTTCAAATTTAACTTATGTGACCCTTAACCCTAGAAATTTCACCAGAACATCTATGTACTTAAATAATAGATTTATGTATAAAGAAAATGATTTAAAAAAATTCTAATTCACCCCTTAATAAAGCATACGTACCAAAAAGTAAAAAATTAAAACAAATTAATTCCTACCAATGAGTGGATTTCCATTCTTCTCATACTTACAGAAGTATTGGTTCCCATGGAAAATTTCAAGCTTTATTGACAACCACATTGACATCAAGTTCTTCTATACTGGTTCACTGAATTTTCCGTAATGACTGCTAACTACAAAGTTTTTCAAACAAAACAAAAAAAAACTAATAAAACAATTGAAATTGTTCATTTCCAAAGACTGGTGGAAAAACCCTTCTTTATAATTTGTTAGACCATGCATTTCATTGTTCGCATGACCTGGTAAAAACCTACTAACATATAGGGCTATGCGAGTATAACAGAGGAGTACGAGTAATAACAGGAGCAAAAATTCTCAAGCCATCAACGGAAAAACAGAACAACAGTCAGGATTTTTTTTCGCTGGAAAATGAAATTTACTTGTTTCCACCACAATGTTAACATTTATATAGAACATATACAATATTATATGTATACCTTCTCCTAGCATAATAATATGTTTTACCTATACTGTTAGGAGGACGCAGCTTGTCAACAACACAGAGAACAGAAATAATTGATAATGTGGACTGTGGAGGCTTGTTTCCTCTTATAACGACCACAATGTGAATGTCGAATGTCAACCATTAAGCGTCAATCTGAGGTTCCAGGGAAAAAGAACAAACGAACGAAGGGTGTAGGTGGCATGATTGTGTGTTCACTGTTTTCTAGGTGATCTCTTAAAATGTTCCAATACTCTCATGTCTCATACTCCATTCAAGGATTCTAATGTCAATTTGTCTGATAGTCGATGCTATGAGGCTATGGTGCAATCGGTCTATAGTCTACAATGTTGATTGCAATACAAAGAATTGTGGTATTGAAAGTCAAATAGGCTAACGATTTGGTTCGCAGGACACAAAATATAATGAATGTACAGCTTGTGAGTATGAAATTGAAATTTATTGATAAATGGCCTTTTGTTAGAGAGGTCATGAAACTCAAACAAAATGAACAATTTCCTAACAAAATACAAAGTTCCTTTTGTTAAAATAAGGCAACCTTCGTTAAAAGTTTCCCATTTGTTTGGACCTATACTCATTGGGTTTTTACCTTAACTTAGTATTTTCCCAATTCGTTGCATAGTTAAATAAAAAGCAATGCGTCAGGAAAAAGTTACGAACAAATTCTTTATTGTTTTAACCCTCAGTTTCACCTTACAAGAGTTTAAATTTTGGGTGCGATTAAAATTTAACTTGCACAAATTTTAAACAGCCTGATGTTAAGGTATTAGCATGATACTACTTAACAATTTTTTAACTTTAAAACTCTTTACTAAAATATTCTTAGTTTTAATCATTTTCTAACTAGTATCATACTAAACCTATTTTTCTAGCTGAACACGCCTAAAACAGTGACAGTTCATAACCCATTTTTTCAATAGTACCTGCCAAAGTGACACTTAGATTTAATATGATACTAAAACAATGTAAAAAATGTTAAAAAGATAATATGATCCCAACTCGTTAAAATTTGGAAAAGCCTGCCATCATACTCAAAATGCTTTAACATGCAAATGCTTTTGGCATTTGATATTTCAAAAGCATTTGATAGAGTTTGGCATCAAGCTCTCTTATCGAAAATGCGTGCATTTGGTTTCGATGAATCTCTTCTTCGTTGAATTAGAAATTACCTTTCGAACCGATCAATACAAGTTGTATTGGACGGTTTCAAGTCTGATATCTACAAAATAAATGCTGGTGTGCCCCAGGGCTCGGTTTTGTCTCCGACCCTCTTCCTAATATTCATAAACGATCTTTTATCTGAAACTTCTAATCCATTAAACTGTTTTGCTGACGACAGTACCCTCAGCTTTTCATATTCGTTTCAAGATTCACATCCATGTCCTTCAGATGTGGAACTTCAACGGCAGCGTATGATAAGCTCATTAAAATCTGATCTTGAAAGCATTGTCCAATGGGGAATTAAAAACCGTGTAGAATTTAATGCTTCTAAAACTCAATGCTGTCTTTAAAGCGGAACCCACCCCCAATGCTGCTATCCATGAGCGGCACTTGCATAGAGGAAACTGAACAGCTTTCAGTACTCGGTATGTGTGTCACAGACCACCTTTTGTGGAACGACCACATATTTGACATCGCCAAAAACGCTGCTAAGTGTTTAGGTTTTCTCCGTCGATGCAAGAAATTTTTCTCTCCCTCTGATCTGGCTGTTATTTACAAAGCCTTTATTCGTCCGAAACTTGAGTACAACTCCCATATTTGGGCAGGTGCCCCAAAAACTCACTTGAGTCTATTGGATAGAATACAAAAGAGAGCTCTAAAAATGATAGGTGAAAGAACTATAATGGAAACATTTGCATCTCTTGAGCACCGTCGAAATGTTTCATGTCTACAGTGTTCTAGTGAAATAGCCAGCTGTATTCCTCCCCTTAAACTATTCAACCGTAATATTCGCGCTTCTAGGAATGCTCATCAGTTTACCCTTGAGCCCAACTTCGGACGTACTGTTAAGTACAGGGATTCTTTCCTAAGTCGCACTACACGAATGTGGAATGCTTTACCCAGCTCAATTTTCCCCTCCCATTGTGATCTTCAGACATTCAAAACCAATGTGCATCGGTATCTCCTTTTAAATCCCCTCCAACCTACCTAATCGCTCGTGCTGTGTATATCATCTTAAGGGTAGTCACAACCCCTTTAGTGCGCGCTAAATATAAAAAAATGTGCCCTTTAGAAAAACCAAGAGTTCTAGAATACTACACCGGAAAACATCAACCGTTGATTTGTACGTACACAACAAGTGGCACGCAATTATTGGATATTTTTTGATAGTAAAGATTAAATTTAAGAGAAAAATTCAAGTGTGAAAATTCATTAAGTGCTTATTTTTCATGGAAAAAATTAATCCAAACATTTCTGGAATAGGTGCTTCTGCTTTTCGTTCTGCGGTACGTTGTTCGATTAGCGAAATTAATAATATTGTAACAGATTGTATTGTAGCTGCCTGTACCATTAATTGTGTGCGGAAAAGTGACATTTGGGCTCTATTCGTGTTTGTATTTGTTGTTTCTTTCATCATAACATGTTTGTTTTTGCAATCGGTGACACGTTCAAGGGGTACTTTTTCGCTGTAGTTTTCGTAAGCATTTTGCTGTCATGTTGGAGACCAACGAACAATTTCGTTTCATATCAACTTGGGTTTTCTAGAAAAAAAAAAAATTGGTATAATATTACATATTTATTCATGTCAATTATTGAATCCGCAAATTCGCATCCGCGGTGTAGTGCTTTTTTTCTCTTCAGCGATTTAACGTGGAAAAAAAAAAAACAGTACAATACACTGCGGATCTACTATTGCGGATTCCGTAATTATTGACATGGTTATTTTTACTGTTTTAACAATGTGTACGTAGGTATATATGTGTAGGTTGTGTGCTAAAATTGTATACATACAATTTTCAGCCTTGATAAATATTTTGCAGAAAAATTCATGATATTAAACACAAGTAAAATATAAAGAATTTTGCCAAAAGAAACAGAATATCTTGCCAAGGAAGGTTTTCATACAAAGAGGATTGGATAGAAGTCGTGGATAATTTGGTGTAAATTTGAGTTGTATACTGTTACTGGGTCTTTAAATAAAACCATAAATATTTTTAAAACCAAGGCAAGAACAGCAGCAGAAATAACTGATAAAACCATGTGGAGTTCTTTTATGGAATATTGTTATGGACGGATAGAGGTTTATGAATCAACTATTAAATCGACTGCTCTTTACTGTGCAAAGATATGAGGTCTAGAAGCTAGGGATAAAATTGAAGTTATTCAAACCACTATCTATTTTAAAAAGAATACTTGGTCTAGCTAACAACACCCAGAGCAACGTAGTTCGTGTGGAAACTGGAACTCCTCCATTAGCTTAAGCAAAAAGAGCTTTCAATTTCTTGACAAAACTTCTAAATATCTCCGATGACCGCCTGACAAAAAATGGGTATACAACGAAATTTTAAGGACAACACCTGAAAGACTTTAAACTGGTCAACAAAATTTAATAACTTCTTTATAATGAACAATTTACTGCGATATAGGGATAGTAAAGGTTAGCTGACGTACAAGGTTCTTAATTAACGAAGATTTGAGGAAAGCATCTACCTCAACTTCCAGCGGCTACTATGCTTCTTGTTTGGTTAACATGCATGAGACAAAATACAAGCCATACTTAACTGTAAATTTCGAATCCTTCGTCCATAAAATCATGGCACAAATCACGTGTGCTAACAGGTATACCAATGGATTTGTTGAACCTTGAACGATCGTTGAACCTCTGCGCCGAAATCTGAGCGTTAAGATTGCTGAACCTATAAGGCTTAGAACCTATCTCCTGGTCCTTACTGTGCTGGGCACGTAGACAAGTGTTTAAAATAGAGTGTATCCTTTATTTGGGATGAGTTAAGTCTAGCAGGGTTGCCGAAAGTTCATGGTTGCCATCCAGGATTTTTAAAATTAACATTTTTCCAAAAGGTTGGCTTATTTTGAATAATTCTTAATTTATACAAAAAACATTGTAAAGGCTGTTTCACAATGCGACGAGAAAACGAGACGTCAGCGTGACGAGAAACGCTTTCATCTTTTTCTCGTTATAAAATCGTTCCTCAATTCACAATGCAGCGAGTTATTCACAGAGACAGAGTAGAATTATTCGTGTTTGTCAGTGAATTTGGGAACTAAAATACAAAATTTGAAAAAAAGGAAAATGAAAATGTAAAAAAAAATGCGTTTACTACTTTTGGGAGTGTTTATTTACAAAAAAGCAAAAGGTAAAAAAAGACCAAAAGTGAGCAGAAGAAGACGGTGGGAATGTTAATGAAGACAAAATTAATTAGTCGCAAAATAAAAACACATTTTTGCTCGCCATTTTCGGTATTTTATTTATTTATCTACACAATTAATAAATATAAATACAAATACAGATACGCTCGGTGTCCTCTTCGCAATTGTCAAAATGAAAATCGTCGTCTCGTCTCGTCTTTTTTTCAATTTTTCAATTTTTCTCAATCGTGACGAGACGACGAGAAACGCTTTATTGTGAATACTCTGGTATATTCTCATTGCTTGAAATTGGTTTGACAGCTACGACGAGCTCTCGTCATGTTCACGTCTCGTTCGTCGCATTGTGAAACCAGCCTTAAATTATGTACAATTTGAGTAAAATTAAATTTGAGAAAATTTTTCATTATCATTGCAGTATTAATTCTTATAACATAATATCATAAACTCAATGGTTTTTCGTGCAGTCCCACTAGAATTATCCCTTTATACTAATAATTATAACAAATAGCTCCAAATAAAAAAAAAAATTCGAATACACATAAGAATACCCAAAAACACCCACGATAAAGGATTACTTAAAAAATATTAAAACCATTACTTAAATTTAATTTCGAAAATATTTGCGCGTGGGAACAATGCTATAATTTATATCCGCTTAAGCTGTCTCTATTCAAAATTTCCCACGCCTCGAATATGCACACCAGCTAAGAACAAAATATAAATACATTCCTGCAAACATTCACAGACGACACAACACAAGTCACAAAATGTTCGTAACATAAACGGTCAATTAGAAAGATTGTCCTTAATCGCTGAAAACCAATAGCATTCCAGTATCCCAGTGAGTGCAGTACAACTGTGAATGCTGAGTAGGAACAGATAGATGCCCACAAGTGTTCCGCTCTAGATCGAATTACATTTCGGAATGGTGTTCACATTCACAGCAAAATCCAACATCAAAGGGCATCCTTGGCCATGTCATCAGGCACAAGGCTGAAGCTGCTGGGGCAACTGGTGGTAATATGGTGGCCTGGGCCAGGAGAGTAGGGGTTTGCTATTAGTGCACACAATAAAAAACAAAAAAGCACATTTTATACATTCGTGTGGTTATAAATTGAAAGTTATGGTGTAGAAACAATATCCGTTCGTTATCCTTTTGTCCTGGCCACAAGTCCAGTATATACATACATAACGCCTGGTATTGTATATCCTTTGCTATTATCATCGCTCTCTCCTTTTTTCCCGAAAACCGAAATAGAGTTCATGTTAAAATAGGAACAGAGTAAATTACACTCTATTTCGATGGCCACGAACCGAACGGTGGCAGTGGCGATGGTGAAAGCAGTGGGCAGGGTAAAAGAAAGCAATTTCGAAAATTGTATATTTATGGAAGGTCGCAAGGCTGTGCTTGCAATGCAAACCTTTCTCATCTCCTCTCATCCAACCGTTTGTCCTTTTAAACGTATACTCTTTGAGTCATAAAATTTACCATTAGGAATTTTATGATTTGTTGTTCACCGTTATACATGCAGATGCACGTGCAGTTGCACTTCGTGTTGCGGGGGCAGAATCGGGAGTATTGGAAAGTATTCTTCGGTCAATTTTCTGCAACATGTTTGGAATTTTAAAAATAGAACCATCGGAAAACAATTCTAGGTCTGTTTTAGGATGCAAGTCATGCCAGCCATGTCAATTGGAAAAAAAAATCTCCCAAAAGATTTATTTCACATTGCTCTCGTGCATTTAGCTTGCTGCTTGTATAAATGTGTGGAGGAGGCAGACCACTTTGTGTGTGGGCCTGCTACTCTGGCGTAATATGAAAATCTTCTTATATAAATTAACATTAAACGTTTGTGTGCCATTTAATGCCGATGATATCCTTATCGGCATCTGGTTTGAATTTATTGCGATGCTCAGTTTTATTGGGCGCTTTGTGTGCAACAAAATGCTAAATTAAATTCAAATTCATGTCATTGAGCTTTTATGGGTTCATTGTTCGACTTAATGATGAAGAACATTAGATATTTGTTTCTGTTATGTTTGGAAGTAAAAATTCAGATTAATTTGGATGCAATTTTTTGAAATCTTTTAATATGTAATAACATAGGCCAAGAAATATTATTGAACCCTTAAGGCTATGGCCCAATGACTTCGTCATGCGTTCGACTTCGATGCGTTTAACTGACAACTCCGACTTTGACATACTCGACATTTTTTGATGGCCCAATAAATCCGTCGTGCGTTATGCGTTTTTACATAAAGTATAAAAGTGTGAAATCAAAAAGAAGACTTAATTTTATTTCAAATGCATATGAAACGAAAACTACGATTTATATACTAATACTTTTACTTTTATTAGAAGCCAATGAGTGTCTTTATTCCGACGAAAATAAACGACGTTTTTAGGTGCGCCCATATTGTACCAAATTCAAATGTCAAAGTCGATAACTGTGTGAAATATTAAAAATGTTATAATCTCAACGCCGTCACGGACGTCAAGCGCGTTGCTTATGGGCCATTCACAATAAGAATACATGGGTTTTAATCGAGCTTTCAGTTGAATGCGTTGAAGTCGAACGCATGACGGAGACATTGGCCCATAGCCTTTACCCCTGGCGATGTAAAAATGTTACGTATTTATGCAAAAGTTTCCTTCTATAAAAAGCTCTAATAACTGATAATGTAACTAAGCAAAAGTTTTGTAAAAGAGAGGTAAGCCAATCAATATATTAAGCTTTGAACTTTTTCCATTTGGAAGCCAGAGATAGAGAGGAGTCCTCAATACAAGGCAGCTCTAACAGTGCGGCTTAGGCAAATCAGTCACTACCGCAAACCAAAGAAAATTTTAAGGTTCATCATATTTCCTATATTTCCATTGGCTATCCCGGGTTTAAATTTAAGAAATTCTGGGCGAATAAAGATCTTGAATTTGCATGGAAGAGCATACAAGTCCACTGATAAATGCACATCGTTTTCTGATAATGGAATTTGATTTTGTAACTACTTTTCATGCGATTAGTAATAAATTGCAAAAGAAAGAATAAAATGTTACAAATAATGTTGGAATGTACCTACATGGTACACACGTGGTACACAGACATCTCTCTAAAAACAATCTTATCCGACTCCAGAGACCTCGAAACGTCAAGAAATGTCAAAATTTTTAATTTCACAAATCGCCCCGCGGCATGACAGTCCATCGTACTAACCATCCCGCCACGGCTTCTACAATTCCAAACTAATACGAAAATGAATATTAAAACAGATTTCATGAAATATCAAATATTTATAGACACAGCTTATCCGTAAAATAAAGAAATATCTATAGGTTTAGTTAGGCCTTCTGCACACGAAGCGTCTCATCATAAACGCGTATAACGAATGTTTGCGGCTTGTGTGGAGCTTGTGTGTATCTCACGTTTGTTTCAATAGACACCTGCACACGAGGCGTAAGCTGCATGTTTTCGTAGTGTAGTGATTTATCTATAACGTGACGTTTTGTGTACAGAAGACTAGCCGTAGTTGAATCGCCGTGCCGCTACGTTACGAATCTTATACGCGTCCATGACACGACGATTCGTGTGCAGAAGGCCTTAGTTTTCAAAGAGAAAAACTATATAAACTTTCAAAAATCCCGACATTCTTTGTATCGTATGATTTTCTACCAGATATGCTGGATATAACCTATATCTTCAATAACTTTTCCATATCCTGAAGGCTGAAAGATTGGCGTAACATAGCTTTCCATATGTTTGAGCAGTTTTATCTGTACCAAACTATGCAAAAGTTATGTTTTAGAAGAATGTTATAACCCCAATCCCTCCAGCGAACTCTGCTTTATCGTAAATCGAAAATTGGAACTTTTCTTGTACAAAGCATTCTAAAGTAATTTTAAAGTTCAACTATGTATATTACATAGACCTATGAAGAAAAAGCAAGCGGATGGAGAGTGAGATCTGAGATTTTTAAAAACCATGCCGCAATAAAGGGGCCATCATCGCACATTAAACCAGTGCAAAGTTTCCAACTTCAAGACACCGAATTTGCACAGAGCCTTCTCTAAAAACTAGCTGGTCTTGGAAAATAATTTTCTTTTGATATAAATAACTTAGTTTATGTCCCGTCAGGACATTAAATTGCCCTCAGACAACATGTTGCTCCCACAGTATATCGGCTTTGCGGAGTGTCGGTGACGGCGAGTTAGGTACCGATGTATCTCCATATCGTATATATACATATATATACGGTATACAAAATACCCAGACAGCCAAAACTGAATCTATTAACTCCTGAAGAAAATAGAAGGCGTTGGGTCTTGGGTGGCAGACTTTATGCACTTCATTCAAATTTCATCAACAAAATTACTCAACCTCTTTAGGGCAACAGCATTTATTGAGCGTGTAACTTGATACTTTATTTGTAAGGACAACAAACCAACCATCAACTCCTGGCGTTCCTTCCAACACATTACACCTGAAGCTATATAGTATGAGGACGTCCTTGATACAGTGATCTAAGGTTTTTGGTTGGAAAAACCACAAATACATAAATTCACCTCTGCCAGGGAAGATAATACCATTGAATCTAAAAATACTTATACACTCACTTGTGGCTTCTATCATTGAAAGGATTTCTAGAAGTTCGGAGGGAATAAATCCCATGGTCCTCTTGTTTCGCATTTTATCAGATTCAAAGACACTAGTATCTGTGCCTGGTGTGCGTGTAATTTAAGACTTAAGGTAATCGTATCTGATAGCTATGTACGTTGGACTACTTTATCCTTATCCGCTATTTAATCTATAGCTCGTGAAGATTTAGAATAAGGGAAAAAGGAGAGAAATACAGTATCAATTTGGAACTTTATATTGCGTACACAGTTGCAAAAATCGATACAATTGTATTATTTTTTTTTCGATACTTCGTAAAAACACCGTTAAATGTCTTACAACCGTATGAACTTACAATTTTTTCTTACAATCTTGAATAATTGTTAGCTGATTGTGTGAAAATAAAGTGTCAGTTGAATATTGTCTGAATATATCTGAACACACAATAGCCTAGTTCCTTTACTTTGAAACTCTGTGATTTTTTGTGCATTTGTGTGAATTTTAGTCCAACGTTCTGTCAAAGTTCATATAAAAATATAAAATAGCAGTAAAATGCACAGGAAATCACAAATTTTCAAAGTAAAGGAACAGACCTAATAATATACAAATTATTATGTATGTATTTTCTTTTAAAATATTCACAAAGTTTTTGCTGTTCAGTGAGAAATTTTCTGTTCTAAACTGTTCTGATTTTCTGTTCAGTGAGTCTGTTTGAACAGTTTGGGACAGTTTAGAGCAGGATTTTCTGTACTTGATTTTGAGGTAGAACAACTTAGAACAACTTCACAGATTTGTGAGAAATGTCAAATTCAGTTATTGTTCTGTTCTGTCATCTTCGGTTCTGATTATTTCTTCACTGAACAAACTTAAATCCTCCAAGAGTAACTCCTGTCATGAATAAGTGCTTCTCACCTTAGCTTTTCGCATTCGGTGGTAGATTATAGGTCCTCTACATTCCTGCGAATAACACGCACACAGGAATGGTTGCGAATTGTTGTGAGCCACTAGGCCCTGATGATTCAACACAAGCACGCAACAAAATTAAATATTTTTAACTTAGGCCTAGGTTTTTTTAGTGCGAGATTAAAGTTACTAAATACACTTCTAGTTTTATTCTAAAATTTTTTAAGGTCGATTCGTAGCTGAATATTTTCACTGAAATTTGTAAAAAAAAACATATGTCGAAAGTTAACTGATTGAACTCATCACTGAAAAACTGGGCCCTAATTTATAATTTTTTTTGTCGTAGAGGTGCGATCGTAACCTTTGTCGTCCCCTATCTTCGTAGGCCTAGGCACAGACAATAATTCGTACCTATGACAACAAATATTTCCAAAATAGGTTGGTTGTGAACCACACTGATGACTTCCCATTGGTGCCCTTTGAAACTCGACACCTGATGTTATTTTTTTATAAGGAAGTTGCCAATTTAAGAACTTCGAATCAAATGAAGACCAAATTTGGACAGTTTGCTCTAAATATATGCGAGCCAAAAAATATTTTTCAACTATTTCACTGGACAAAAAAATTATTATTTTTTTTGCCGAAGAAATAAAGTAGGACTTTCTGAACTTCTCCTACGAAAATAACTATTTCTTATTGTACTTTGCCTCGTAATAAATATTCCCGGGGAATAGAGTCCTAAAAAAAGATAAGTATTTGTATGCGTCTTATTGTTCCAAAATAAAATAAAGGACAGTAGTTTAAGCCACACCCCTTTCACCGCATTTTGTTTCCGCCACGGGTGTATTATTCTTCAGTAAAAGTTAATTTGTTGAACAAAAGGAAAAATTATTAATCGATGCAATCATTTTCATTTTTAATAAATTATTGCTGACAGATAATTTTTCACCCCTGGTGCGTAGTTATTTTGAGTAAAATAGTAACTATTAAAAATTTAAAACAAATATTAACAAGCATTGAATACTACACAGATTGCTGAATTCAGTCCTCTAATGAACGCAGCTTTGTAAGAGTTAACATTTTAAATTATCTTAAGTATTTGAATATTATTTTTAAAAAAAAATTATATGTAGTAATAAATTTATATCTGAAGAGTGATAATTATGTCAACATTTAGACAATCTTTGAAATTTTAAATTCAGTTACACACATCAAAAACTCATTCTGTTTTCTTCAATTCAAATAAATATGTGTACAGTGCTGTGAAAAGCTTTTTTCAGCAGCAATATTTTAAACCATTTTCTAGACTTATTCTAAAAAATATTTTTTCAACCATAAGTTACCAGTTCCTCAACACTCAACTGAAGAATGGCCAAGGAATGTGGACTTGAATTTTGTAGGGCTGTGTCAATTATTATTTATTCGATTTTTGTTGATCCGATCATCGAAAAGTATTGATCATTGAAATCACAAATTTTCATTTCGATCGATCTCAATATCAATCATTTTGATGATTCTCGATTTTCCATCCCAATCTCAATCATTTCAATACATCTCGATTTAAAACATCGATCTCTAGTACAGCAAGAAAAAAATTCAAAAGTAAGAAAAGATTAGGCTGGGTCAGTATAAGAGGTCAAAAGTAATAAAAAATAGTTTTTTGCAAATATTTCAGGAACGGTTTGTGCCAGAGAAAAATTTTATTTGAAAATCTAGTAGCTGAGGTAATTTTCTACTAAAATGGTACTCGTTATTTTTTTCGTAGCATTATCCGTTAAAAAGTTACAGCAAATCGAAAAGTCAAAAAATCTCATAAAAGAGGCCAAAGGTCATAAAAATATGCTGTAACTTTTAATGCTACGAACAAAATATACCAAATATACCATTTTTGTGGGAAATTACCTCAATTACAAAATTGTAGAATTAATTTTTTTTCTAGCAGAAACCGTTCCTGAGATATTTGCAAAAAACTCATTTTTATTAATTTTGACCCTTTATACTGACCTAGCGGTCATTGGATCGGTGAGGACTGAGGATTGAGGAACTCTCTCATTGGATTCGATCAAAATCGGTACATTATTGAATTGAATTGAAAAATCGAATCGGAACAGTATGAAATACTGAATTGAGTTAAATAAAAATGATCGAATGATCGATTGATTTAAATGATCGGATCATTTTGGTAATCGATTTTTGAACGATTCGATCATTTGCAATGAACGATTTACACAGCTCTAGAACTCTGAGATCACAATTTATCGCCAGCGTGTCTTCCGAAATTGCTTCAATGTGACCCCGTTAGGCCCTGTCTCAGACCGGAAATCGAGTGTTAAATGGGAGGACGGGACATTACCTTCAGACAAACCGCATCCATGGTCCATCCGATCTCATTTAGGCGTTTTAGGCCTTATTCTTCAGCACATTGAAGTTTATCAGTTGAAGGCGATATATTTTTAATCCTCGAAGGTTTAATCATATTTTATCTGAAGCTCGTCTACTTCTCGGATGTAGCCTGGATGCATTTTTCAAGTAGGGTTTCGGTTCTTCACTTTTCAAAATTATTCACGAGAAAGAACTTACTTATGCTTGATCTGATTGCTTTTTGTTCACCTAATCGCTAATACTACTGCGACCTTCTACATTCACGCCTGCTTGCCTTCAAGCAATTATTCATTTATGCTGTTAGGCTTTGGAATTATTTTGTCAATCTTTGAAGTCGAGATGTAAACTGAACACCTTCTTGCGAAGCATACTTTAAACACTATTCCATCCTGAGTTAGAATACTTTTATTTATTGCTTTTCCTTTATGTTTTGGCAGCGATTTAAATTTAATTTTATTTAAAATCCAAAAAAGAAATCAAAATTAAATTTAAAGAAAATAATCTTGAATCTCTATTAATTCTTTAAAATTTAACTACCTAGGTATGGGTATATTTTTTTTTCTTATTATTATGTGTAGGAATTGTGTCACGTATTAGGGGATATGAGAGTTCCTTCGAACAATGTTGCACAAAGTCAAATGCTGATTTAGATTTGTTTATAACATCCATACTATAGGTATGCTGTCATCGATAAGTCCTAGAAAGTTGAGTTCTCGTCAATATTAAAGTGATAAATGAGCGAAAATTTAAGATTAAGAGAAAACATATTTTTTGGAGTCTAACACAACATAATACATAAAATGGGTACAATATTTAAAAAAGAGGCGAATTAATAAATTTAAATTATATACCATACTGTCCGGATCAACTAATCGAATGCAATCTCTGGCAAACTGCAATCCAAGGGAACGAGAAGATGTCTTACATTTCATTGCAAAATGACCGATCTTGTGTGACCTACGTAGGAAGTATTTCGCGGCCAATTTTCTGGACATTGAGGGAGCATTGAGTATTTTGAACAGTGACCGAGGGTGGGACATTCTTTTTTAAGTACACTGTAAATAAAAAGAACTACAGAACGCGCATTATTGAAGGCAACTTTTAAAATACCTACCATATACCAATATATTTACTAACTTAAACCTATCTCTTTAACTTGTATAAATGAAAATGTCAATCTGCCAGACCAACGAGATTTTAAGATAATGTTATAATTATAACACATACCGATAAGAACATTAAGTCAATAAAAACTAAAAACAAAACTATAAAATACTTTCAAAGATGTGAAAATATGTTTGGCCGATAGGTTTTAAAAGTGCGATAGTTTGGCAATGCAGATCGCCGCTTCGCTTATTATTTCAGCATGTTTAATTTTTTTCACATTCCCTCCCTACACTTGAGTAATATAAATTCGTTGTACATGGCAACAATCCAGTAATTTAAACCTTGTGACGATCGGAGGAATAGCTTTTATTGCCGCCTGGCTGTCAATGAAGAAGTCGATACTGAAGACGTTTTACTTCCTCACAAATTGCAAGTACTTCTGCGTTAAGGTTAACTCCAGAAACTTGAAGGCTTTATTGATCTATTCAAGGGTGGTTTAACTGAAAATATTCATAAGTCTACACCTTCATATCCGTCTTGGAGCCGTCCGATTGCTTGGTAGCATTTCAACGGGATTTTGCAATAAATAAAAATTTTGATAGCCTGATGCATTGTTTGGCAAAATTTTTTGAACAGTATTGTGAGTATCTATGAATGAAAAGACCTCTAGAATTCGAAACGCATTTACATTCTCATCTAAGTTCAGAAAACCCATCAACTATAAGAGCTCTGCTTCAACTTAGGATAAATAACCAGAGCAAATGCACTTAAATTCCTTGTAAGGCACTTCTATTTCTCTATGTCCTCAAAATAGAACAAGTAATGCAAACTCTTTACTTTGAATTCATATTTTCTTTCCTTGCAGTGCGTACGCAGAGGGAATATATTCTTTACCTATACATAAACATTTTATACAACATCCTTTCATTTGGAGTATTGTGAAGAACTATATGTATCAGAGCATCATGCCAACATCGAATGTCAATGAGATTTGCAATTCTAGATTCCCAGATGGATGCATTCAATAGTACCGTTATTTCATTTCATATTCTGAATTTCCGACTTCTATTTGACAGGAAAGAACACAAAATATGCATAAATCCATACACATGCATCATGCTAGGATGAAGTGCAGATGTAGGTTCTGTAACGACGCGACGCATGGAGGTTGACTCATGACAGCAAGCGACGCTATAGTCAAGACAGGAGGGAATTTTCTCAGCAGAAGTGTAATATTTATATTAAACAAACAAAATTTTGCATTTCCTTAGATACATATTATTTATATTTTTTTGTTTGTTTGTTTTTACAAAGTCAATTTTTCCCACCACTTTACCAGTCAGTGTCAATCCAAAACGAAAACCAAGTTGTAGTCTGGATGTACGTAATTCCAATTTCTATACTTCCCATTCGTATACCTTCAGGAATTTTTCTGGAATTACTTAATGGAGTGTGCTGGGATCAATCACAAGGGCATTAAGGGAATCTTGAGCTTCAGAATCTATTGTGAGATATCTAATCTATTCTATAAAAAGTGCATCGGACTGCAGCAAAGCTAATTTAGATTATGCTGAATATTCCCCATCGAAGGACTGAAGTTAATTTCAGAACTTATTATGCAGAAGGTGTGCTGATAAAATCCATTTGATTTAATGTGTGTAATGAATAATTCGAACCGAATTATCAAAGAGAAGTAATAATTTCATAGACATTTAGTAAACTGCTTTCATCGAGAATATGTATATAAGTATAGTCTAGTCTAGAGTGTGTAATGCGAAGTACGGAGTGCGAACTGAGAGGAACAATATCCGAAGTGCTGAATTTGCAGTATGTGTGTGTTGAAACCTGCTGTATCCCTCACAGCAGGTTTCAACACATTCTAATAATTGTTCTGTTATACACCAAAGAACTATTAGGCCAATGACCCGACACGCCTAGTGGTTCAGTTGGAAAAAACCCCAAATATTCAAATAATTTACACTATAAAGTTAATACGATTTTTTAACTCGCTTCGTTCTCCATAATAATGTCAATATCATCCGTATAAGCATATACGATCATAGATGACAAGATTTTGTTTGCGAACGTTGAGGAGACTTATACCTCCGTAGATGGCATAAGTCAGAGAATCATCTTTCTTGTGGATGGGGCACATTACACCGAGGTTCCATTCATCGGACATACTTTTCTCTGACCACATTTTGGAGATAAGTTGGTTTAAGTATACTCCCTTCCAAGTCATTCTCCTGCTTTGAATAGATCGGCTGGCAGGCCATCCGCACCAGCAGCCTTTTAAGATTTAAGTTTGGATATTGCTAACCGCACTTGATGTAGGCCGGGTGGAAGAAAATTTTGGCCATCATCGTCCAAATTGAATGAATTATTCTGTCTAACAATATTGTAAATGTCATCGTTGTTTTTACTTGCGATATAGGTATATGTCTGTCTGTATCTCGGCCTACATCCTAAACCACTGTAGCGATTTTCTTCAAACTTGGAGCATAAGATTTTTGGGTGATGCCCTAGAGGGGAAATTGAGATTTTTTTTAGCTCAAAAAATAACGTTACTTGCCATAGGACCATTTTAAAAAGTTATTTATCTCAAAAACAGCACTCATGATTTTTTTTTAATTTTTTGTGTGTACTAGTATGTAGTGGGATGGTCTACATTTTGATGAAAAAAAATTACCAACAACTGTTACGGTATACCTACCTGCCATAAAACCGTTTTTTTTTACTTTCAATTTTCTCGTTAACCGCTTAACCGATTTTGATCAAAATTTTTACTTAGGAGGTTCTAGTAAAAATTGAATAATAATGCTTAGAAATATTTTCAAAAACAAAAGTTTTTTGGATTTAAAAAAAAAATTAATTTTTTTTTTTTGAAAAATCATTTTTTATTAATTTTTTTTGTTAAAAAATCGTTTTTTAAAAACGTGTTGATGAATTTTTTTGAAATTATGGTTTTAGCTGTATTTTAATATATTTTTAAAAGTGGCATACCAATTTTTTTTTTCTAAAATTTTTTTTCTAGAAATTTTATAAAAATATTTTTTAAGAAAACTGCTCCAACATTAAAAAAAAAAATCGGCATAAATTCACATTTTTTCAAGAATTGAGATGGCGTTCTTTATTCTGAGATTAAAAAGGATTCCGAGTATATTTTCAAAAATTGTTCGTTCTTTTTTGATTTTAAAAGTCTTATAGGTACGATGTTTGAAAAAACCCGTTCTGCTGGTTAAAGCTGTGAGGAAGAAGACTTCAGTAGCAGAGCGGCATACGATGATAATATAGTGTTAATATTTGCAACCTCCTCAGTCCAACGAAAGAAGAGAGTAAACCAAAACCAACTCTGCAATTTATAAAGCAAAATGTCTACAACCCCATAAAACCCCATCGTAGTGTAAGATCTTCTGCTTATGGAATGAAAACGAATTCTTTTTGTTACTTTTTCTCACTGGAATAAGCTGACGATAGAGAAAAAACAGGATTCTTGCCCAAGTCTTTTTTGGCTTGAAATCCAAAAAGTATTATTTTCCCAGTCACCCACGAAAAGAAGCCTGTAGAGATTATCTCCTGCTACCCAAGTGGTGGAGCCGGTGAAATCGAAAGCGTGGGAGGATACGACTTGGAATTTATATTCTCTACAAATTTAGAATTTCTTTATGTGAATATTTCGATGGTGTTGGTGAATGGTTGCTTAGAGGTCGTCGGTGGCCACAATGGCGTCTCCTACTATAAAACCATAGTGAATCAGGAGTTGTGATGTGATGATGCTTGGCGGCCAACTACTTGCTTTTCGTATACGCACTTCATTTTTTGCCCCCGCTTTCTTTCCTATCCGTTCCCGGTCCCGCATCACTGGCGGGCATTGCAATAACGTAAGAACTTTACCATGTTTTGTTGTGGTTGGCAGTGTGCATTTTGCATGTTGGCCGCTCTTATTTGTGTGTGGGTGACATACGAGACAAATGGGAAAAGGAAAATGTCAAGTCAAGTCATTTAATTTACGAAAAAAAAAATAAATAAATAAAAACAAGAAAACGGCAAGTTTTCTTTTGCTCCTCCGTTGTTTTGCTCTAAAATGACCCGGTGGAGGCAGGAAATTGCCTTGGATAAGCCAACAACTCAGTTAGCCAAGCCAGAGCTAGAACAGCGTCAATGGCAGTAGCAAAAGCATTATAGAAGCGGATTGACGGAAAGATCTGCCTTAAGCGTTTTTTTCATCCTTCTTTTAAGCTTAACAAGAATGTGGGGGCTGAGTTACTGATGGCGCGCGTTGTATATGAGCTGCGACCAGGATACAAAGATAAACCTACTGTGACCGGGTAAACGTGGGTTATTTAAGCGAAGTTACATTAATGGATATGATTGCGATGCACATAACGGCTACGACAGGTAAGGTACATGGATTTATAGTAACGTATATTCTTAGTATAGATGTAGGTATGCACATACATATACAATACATCATGCCTGTAAGTTCGTTCCAGGAGGAAGACTTTTATTTGTCAATGTAGACGGTTTCCTGACTTCTTATAAGAAGACAAAATTTTGTATTTATTGATTTATTTATTAATTTCATTAATTATTAATATTCTTATATGCCCGATTTAATAAAGGACTTTTAGGTCTTTTAAAGTCCATTTAGCCTTAAAATAGTTCGTTTTTCAAACGCCTGCGTAAACCAAGAGCTATACACTTGTCAAAAAAAATTAAGGGAACAAAAAAAAATCACTTTTTTTTTTAGTGTTTTTGAAGAGCTGTATCTCTGTGAAAAGCGGTCGTATTGAGATGAATGAAAAAGCATTCTGAAGCTTTATATTTTTTGTATTGAGAAATTTTAGCAAAGATTTTTTCGAGTAACCGTTTTTCTTGGAAAAAAGTACTTTTCAATTTTTTTAATATCTCTCAAAACCTAAGATACATTTTAACATCCGGTTTTCAGTTTTTTTATTGAAAATTAATAAGAGCATTAAATTTTGAAAACAAAAATTGTACTTAATTACATAAAATTTTGAAAAAAATTAGTTTGAAACTTTTTTTTTCATTTTTATTTTTTTTCAAAATTTCGAGTTTGGAAATTAATTTTTCAAAAACTATTCAATATCACAACTTAATTTAAAATGAAAATCAAAGAAGAGATTTCTGGCTTTCCAAAAAAGTATAGCATGGCATTTTAAATTGTACGGTTGTTTTTAAATACTTGTTTTTCTGTTTTAAGTCAATTTTTTAGAAAATTGCCCCTCCTGCCTAAACGGGGGGAAGTAGACCCCCCCTCCCATACGATTTTTTTCTTGCCTTAACCTATTCGCTCCAGCAGTTTGGTGCATCTTATACCGATCATCCTGTATAAACGTTAAACATTACGTTAGAATTGGAATTACTACATGAGTTTTTAAATTATTATTAAATGAATAGTTTTCTTTAGCCGGATCCACACTATGTCTTGTGTGGTGTGTTGTGCCGTCTTACAAAATTACATTTTTTATTATTCTGTTTTCAAGGCCCAAGGGCATTGTTTTCTCTTGCCCGCAAAAATGTCTTCGCCATAGCGTGGTATGATGCAATCGTTAAAAAATAGATTTCGACACAACATACCACACGAGACATGTGTGGATTCGGCTTTATTCTCATGCAAGATATAATATTTTATTAATAAGCGTTTTCGAGATTTTCCGCATCATCAGACTATATAGCAAAGCAAAATTAAAAATTATTATAAAAACAATTGTTGTCAATAAAAACTATACCTACATACATTATTATCTAAAAATGGAGTAGAATGCTCAATCTTTGAGCAGCTCCTCAAGTATTTTATTCATACCAATAATAGAACACCTGCTTTGAAAACTCTAATATACATATTTCGAAATATCGTTTTGTGATGCTTTTGTACAGTGACATTAGGCCACAGTTGAACGGGTGGCCTTTTGACGCTTTGGTGAAGTGTCATAATGCCATATTTTTTTGCTACTTAAAGCCGGCATCGTGACACTTTCTTTAAGTGACATATATTAAAGCAATTAAAGCGGTACGAAAAAAAAATAGTTTTGTTTTTGACAGTTTTGTTGGACGTAGCTTTTCCAACAGTTCAAATTATAATAATGGGAATACTTAAAACTCACAAGTGTAAATATCTTGGCTTGACCAAACATATATCTCGCTACGTTATTTTAAGAAATTTAAAACACTATTCATATCTAATCCTTGAGATTTTTCCAAAATTCGCGCGAACTTTTAATTTTCACACCCCAAATTGATCTCTTCTTCGGCAAAATTTATTTCCGCTATAGGGGTTGCATTCGAATTTTACTTCACTCAAAGCGAAGCGGAAAAAAAAATTGCCGAAGAGAAGATCAATTTGGGGTGAGAAAATTTAAAATTCGCGCGAACCTTCTCTTCGGAAAATTTTTTTCCGCTATATTGCATTCGAACTTTTTTTCACTCAAAGCGTAGCGGAAAAATTTTGCGGATGAAAAGATCAATTTGGTGAAAATATAGCGGAAATTTTTTGTCGAAGACAGGAAATTGAAAAATTTGTGCGATATTTTAATTTTCAGATTCCAAATTCATCATTTATTTTTGAGGAACAATGCTGCTATCAACATAATTATTTAAAGTCTTATGTCGTTTTCCGTTGGTCACTCCTAGCACTCTTTTTTCACTCGATCCACACTCCAAAAACTCCAAAAACCTTCCATTTGCTGTTCGGAGTGATGATTTAGGAGTGTTTTTTCACTCCAGATTTCATTAAGGAGTGCTAGGAGTGCACTCTGAAAACACACATATTTTTAAAAGTGTGTGTTGGATTAATTGTTAAAATAGTAAATGCTTCTTCTTGAGATGTTCTGGAATTGAAATTATTGAAGAACTCATTTTAGTTTTAACTTCTACATAGATACACATATTACGGAAGAGAGTTTTTCATATTCCATTGGAATCAAAAAAGAGTGAAACACTCTGAAAATCCAATCGAAAACGACATTAACAAATACTTTCTTTAGACTGATTTTTTTGTTCAGTGCAGAAATTTCCATTTGAAATCAATTAATAGAATAAAATGAAGGATTTAAAGTTCTAAAATCTAAATGAACCATCTGTTGCCCTTACAGATTTTATTTTATGGTAATTTTATGGTAACTTTAAGTAAGGGTCACAAGGCCATTTGTTCGAATATGCCCTTATGTCACATTGTGAAAGCGTCATATAGCCATATTTCAAAATATAGCCTTATGTCGCATGGCCTTATGTCACGGCACCTTTTGAGCAGGTGATGGTCTTTTTTATATATACCACCTAATTGTGAACGTCAATGTGCCCTACCAATAATAAGGGTTAGTTACGACTTAAATATTTCAGTAAATAATGGAATAGGCTCTAAATAATAAACCGTGCATGGTATTACCTAAATATTTACGTATGGACTATATATAATAAACCATTCATCGAATTGACCTAAAAAATGGAGAATATAATGTACGGTTAATTATTTAGGAACCCTAACGTTATGGTTAATTTCACTGCAATATTTAAGTCAGAACTAAATTTGATTATTGGTAAAGCCCAATAAGTTTTCGGTAAAAAAATAAAATTCGAAATTCATCTGTCCATTGAACTTATTACAGAAGAACATCAACGAAATCGATTTTCCTTACCCTTTTAACTTAAAGGACAAATTCTCTCAGTCTCGTCTTGTTATTTAGGTATATATACATCTTATACCTTAAAACAGAAACAACTCACATTGGGTTTGCTTATACATATGCTTAATGCTTATGCATCAGCGAGTGTTTTTGATCACCTTACACATTTCATATTTCTACACAAAATGGCAACAACTTCCGCAAGAATCTAAATGTCGTCTTGGCATGTGGCTTAAAATATTTATCTCTTATGTGAATTACAATAGGGCACGCCCTTACTCTTGTTTATGCATAAAGTAGGAATTTAAATATAAAATGTTTTATTTAAACATTGACTAATTTAGCCATAACACCATAATTTGTTATGCGTTGTTATACCATATATGTAGGTTATCTGATGTAAACATATGAGATAATGAGACTGTATGAGTCCTTTTTGTAATATGAAGCATTATAGCAGTTGGATTCATTATCTGTGATCAACTGAGTACTGATACACTCCCGCCTATTTTGGCTTATAAACTCTAATTTTTTTTTTTGAATATCCACTTTCTTTTTTCAAATAGAAACAGAAAAATCATGTTTGCTTTTAAAATCTGTAATAAAAAAAACGTCGGTAATTTGTTTTGAAATTTCTCAGAAATTGTATTAAATACCTATGTACATCTAGAAACATTTCCTTAAAAATAAATGTAAAGGTTTTCGTTGTAAATTCTATGTTGTTCATGTTGGTTATTGATTTATCTCACTGATAAAAGTCAACAACTTCAAGTAAATGAAAAGGTAAACTTGCGACCAAATATTAGCCAACACAAAATTTGTGTTCATGTGGCTCATCACTTAGTGCAGTGTGTTAGTAGTTAGTAAGCAAAACGAACTACTAGAAGACATACACACAAAACACAATTAGTACAAAACTATTTTTTGTCCTTTTTTGAAAAGTCACTCATCCAGTTGTTATCCCTGATATTATTTCAAAAGTGTTGACCTCAGTGAAGTAGCCCATGGCGTGATAGTTAGTGCATTAGACTGTCATGCCAGAGGTCTGGGGCTCAATACCAGCCGCTTCCACCTTAATTTTTTTTTCGGATCTACTACCTCTTGCGAGGAGTTGACAAATCCTCCAAAAGTATCACTTGGTCATAGAAAAGTGCCCCTCCATTCCTGCAGACACGCACCACAGGAATAGTTGAGAGTTGTAAGTCGCTAGGACTTGGTTCTTCATGAGGCATTTGCGCCACCAAATTTATTTCTGTTTTTTGACCTTAGTGCGTTCTCTTTCACTATAAGTTTATGTTTAAAAATATAAATCAAAATTCATAAATCCATTGAATAATTGATATTACAATGAAAGCTCCCTTAGCCGGACAGCGACGGTCGTAACACTTTTGTCCGTCTAAGGGAGTTGGCCGTCCAAGGGAAAAAATAAAAAAAAGTAATGTAAGGGAATGTATACTATACAGTGGAATCATGAAACATTTTTGCACGAAATTTTGCCATGAAATTCATTCAAACTAAAAATTAATATGAATATACAAGAAAAAAGATACAAAAACAGACTACAGCTGCAGAAATAAGATCCGTTATGAATTTGATCACAGACAGTAATTTGTTGAATTTGCATCTATGTCGCTGTAAACCAGGGGGACCGTTTTTAATGCAGAATAAATTTATGTAAAAGTATTACTAAAAATAATGGTTGGAATTTACATACTAAAAAAAAGTTTTTGTCCGCCTAAGGGAATTTAATTAAACAAATCGTGGCTAATATTCTTGTCCGCGTCCGGGTAAGGGAGTGTCCGCCTAAGGGATCATAAAATGTATGGAATTTACATCCAAGATCTACGGTCGTGAGAATTTGTCCGCCTAAATGGATTGTCCGCTTAAGGGAGTTGTCCGCAATAGGAGCTTTCACTGTATTATATAATAATATCAAGGAAATCAATTTTTCTTAACATAAAGGCCAGGTTCTCTCAGTTTTCAGATAAATATTAATGACTTAAAATGGCTGCGTACAAGCTCGTAGTTTATTATAGAATTTGAAGTCCTATACAAACTCTATAGAAACTATACTACACTATAACACATAACAGAAAAAAGTATAGCGTGATAAAAGTATGTCTTGGCCAAAGGTTCTCCGATAATCATTCTATAAAAATTTCCTGTATAGGTCCCATATTAATTCCTAAAAAAGAGGCTGGGTTTGACCCACACTGATAACTTCCCGTTGGTTCCCTTTGAAACTCGACACCCGATGTTAGTTTTTATAAGAAAATTACCAATTAAAAATCTTCGAAAAACTTATCAGTTGTGCAATCAAGTGAAGGCTGTTTGATCAAATAAATATGCGACACGAACAATTTCAACAATTATTAGCAGTTTCTTTTTGCAGTTTTTTGGCCCAGAAAAAAAACCGTTTATTTATTTTTTTTGACGAATCTTATCAATAACTAATTATGGCATTGTGTGTAGACTAAAATTATCTGGGAGTTGATATCATTGGTTGTTCTCAAGATATTCGAGCCAAATCCAATTTTAAACAATTTTTAGCAGTTTTTTTACAGTTATTTTGGCGTAGAAAAAAAAAAAACGGTCTATTGATTTTTTTTACAAACTCTATACCGATCATCAACTTTAACTTTGTGTACTAAATAAAATTAACTCCAAGTTAATATCTTTGTGTGTTCTCAAGTTATTCCATATTTTTTAACAATTTTAAATGTTTTTTTTAATAAAAAAAAAAAAAAAAAAAACTGTGGGTTGATTTTTTTTAAGGTATTATCAATTTTTCATTACGTCATTATGTATAGAATGAAACCAGGCCGAGGTCGATAGTAATATTTGTTTTAGAGATATTCGAGAAACAAGCCATTTTTCAACTTTTTTTTAAATAACTGTAATAAAAAAAACGCTAATTGGTTTAATTACATGTAAAATCTCAACGATTTTGAATAAAATTCTAAAAAACAAAATCTATCAATTACTGGAAATATGTGATCTCTTATGTGAATTTGGTGGCCTTTCAAGTTGTATACTTTTTCGGCAAATATCAAACTCATTATTAATTAGGTGCCAAAAATTTCTAATGATCTTGAAAAACTTAATGAAAATATTTTCTATACCCATAGCCGATTGCCAGAAATAGTTGTTCTTTTGAAAATTTCCCACGTATGTGCTTAAATACCGGAGCCATTTTCTTAAGACCCTCTAGAACATTTGTACACTGGGGCGTATACGCACTTTTCTTATTTTATTGATTTTTTTAAACAATTTTTCCTTGATTTTTATTTGAGCATGCGATGTTAGCTTATGTCAATATGCAATACCTATGGTGGTCATTCTTACTTCATGCAAAGTCAATCTATATTTTTTTGGATTTAACCAGCCTTTAATTATGCAATTATACAGAATATTTTGCATAAGAATCGACAAAAGGCTAGGGCCTTTTAATTCAGTTTGTCTTATGGAATAGTTCTTAAAAATTAATTTTAAAACTTAAATATACTGACAAAAATATGCATAACTGGATTCCATGAACTTGCTTTTGTAATTAAGAACTAAATTATATATTTAACGATAAAACTAAAAACAAATCAAAAGTTCTAAAAATATTAATTTTAAGTTAGATGTTTTTTTTGAATATTGCTTATACTACTCTGAAGCATGACATTGCAAAATAATTATTAAATCAGTCAACTGATTCAGAAGGTAAAAGAATTGTTAGAGCCGTTCTTGAGAAAATTTGAAAAAAAAAGAACAAAAAAAATATATATATTTGTATGGAAGCTGCCTGTTCTACATGAGCTAAATCAAAAATTTGAATTTCCCCTCTAAGGAATCAATAATAATTCTTTGTACCAAATTTTAAGCAAAAACGGTTTGCCCGTTAAGGCCCTAGCTAAAATTATAGTGGACGTTTGGACGTACAGAACCACAGACGCTCGGAAGTACAGACCCACGGAGGGTATGATGAAAACTACTTTTTTAGCTCTTTCCATCATCGTAGAAGCTATCAATTTTGATTACAACCTCGATTTTTTTTTTACAAAACCATAATTATGTTCTTGCCTTATGCTATAGACCAAGAAAAAATTTTTAAAAAAATTGTTCAAACTGATTTTGTTCAAAATTTTACGTTTAGTCACACAGTGAAATCTAAAAAAAACTATTAATTTTTAGTCAAACAATGGTTTTTTACAAAACCATAATTATGTTCTTGCCTTATGCTATAGACCAAGAAAAAATTTTTAAAAAAATTGTTCAAACTGATTTTGTTCAAAATTTTACGTTTAGTCACACAGTGAAATCTAAAAAAAACTATTAATTTTTAGTCAAACAATGAAAACAAAATAATTTAAAGTGTCTTCTAGTTTTCGAGAAAATTGCAAATATGTAACAATGTCTACTTTACTTACTTACGGGAAAATGAAATACATATACATTTAACTACTTGTTGTTTTAGTGCTTGACTAAAAATTTATAGACGCATATTAAAAACAAAAATACTACTTAGAGACGTAAAATTTTGAACAAAAACAATTTAAATACAATATTTTTCAGTTTTTTTTTTCAAAACTTTTAGTTTGAAAATTAGTTTTTCAAAAACATTTCGACTGCTATGGTTCTCTCGCTTTTCAAACGAATTTTCAATATGAATTAAAAACAAAATAAAGCAATTGATTTCCGGCCTTAAAAACAGGTGTACCATAACATTGTAGGTGTTGGCTTTGTTTTAAAATATTTGTTCCCATTTAAAATCGATTTTATTATTAAATTGTCCCTCCTGCCTCATGGGGAAATAGGCCCCTCCCGAACTAATTTTTTCTTATTTAACCCAAACTTCATGCCCTAGTTGTCTGTCGCATAGTGTGCAAAACACCTTGTAGAACATTGGTACACTCGGGCGTATACGCATTTTTTTATTTTATTGATTTTTTTTTATACAAATTTTCCTAAATTTTTATTTAAGCATGTGATGTTATGTCAATTGGAATATTATGCTTTTCACGCAAAACTTTGGTTACCAGCTTTAAGCATCGCACAGAAATAAATGCTAAAATAGTCAAAATTAAACCATCACTTTGAAATTGGAGTACGGGGGTTCAGTAACTTTACCTTCCTTTTAACTTTTAAGCGAATTAAAGAAACTGAAAACTTCCCTCAAACTCAAACACTTTTAAAACTCGTAAGAAATGCAAATGCCTCAAAATAAAGTTTTAAACATTTTTTCAAATATTTCGTAATATTTTGACCAATTTTGTTTATAAAAGAAAGACTAGTATAGCAGATAGTAAGGGTAGAAGAGCCTTAGCAAATCCATGGCATTAGTATTTTTAAGTTACAGTATTTAAAATTTAAGAAGCACGTCCTTTTATGGATTCAGGCTCTCAAAAAATAGAGTAGTTTTGTCTAGTGGTATAGACATTTTTTATTGCAGCCATTCCATACAAAAGTTAAAATTAATCGAATTTAATTAAATATAAATAACCTTGTGAATTTTCTTAATTTAAATTTATTTTTGTATACAGTCAAAACGCTTTAGCCTCTAGTTGTAATTTCCACGTGGCGAAAAGCTATTCCACTGAGGTACATATTTTTAACAGTTTCAGGGAATATTTGTTTTGTAATAAACCCATGTTAAAGCGAAATTACAAGTATAAGGTCTTCGTCTTAGAGAGCTTCGATTGTACGCTACTGTACCATTTCAATGGACTTATATGCATGTTCTCATATTCTTGAGCTGTGTACAAATACGTTATTCATAGATTCGTGATTGCAATCAATAGCATATGGTTATTAAGGATAACGTAAAAAAAGAAAACACTGAAAAACGTGAAAATTTGTAACCACGTATCTAAAAATGTGAGCTAGGGTATCGGTTTTCATTACGCTTGACGTTGAGCTTCGGGGCACCCATATATTTTTGGTAATATAATTTCTTATTTCCTATTTTTGTGACCTTTTATTGAATTATTAATTAATACCTCTTGTGGGCTTTAAGTAAATAAAGTTGAGAAACATCGATAAAAATTTAACAAATTCAGCCGAAATCTTAAAAAAATCTTCAATATAATCATAAGAAGATTTTTCAATTTTTTATGTGTCTTGTGAACCCTCTAAAACTTTTTCGTTCGATTACAAAATTAAAATTTTAGCAAAATAATTTTAGTATTTTTTGAAAGAAAAGAAAATAACCTTTCATTTGTTACCAATATTATTTTTCTTTGTCATTTATTTCTCACGTTATGGACAATTATTTTGAAAAAAGTTAAAATCTTTATTTCGCAATCGGCAATTTCAAGCTCACATATCTCGACTTTCTCATGGACGATTTTAAAAATATTTCAGTCATATAACAAGCTCAACATCACTTTGCATTTTACATCAAACTCTCTTTGTCAGAAATGGGCAAAAGTCCCTCTAGATATGTAGATTTTGTTTGCTATACTCGTATTTCTTGTTAATAGCTTACTAAACCATTCAGCTCATTTTGTAAGAGAACAGATTGAGTGCCTACATATATAGTAACTATTTCACCACTTTGTTTTTTTACTTTAAGAGCAAAAAATCATAACTTTTTAAAATCCAGTTACTGTGGTTTTACCAACATTTCACACTGACGAATAAAAATTAAAGCAAGAAAACAAAATTGTGTGCCCACAAATATTTTTAATATCAGAACCTGAGTGTATGATCATCGGACAAATTTTATCACCGATATGAATGGGAAAACTAATATTAAAATAATCTTTTTAGGTATCTTTACCCTTTATATTTAAAACTGAGCTGACCTTTTACAAATGTACTAAAAACTATAATACTAAAACACACGAATTCACTGGACTAACAAATTTTATGAATCACTAATCCTACACACATCGGTTGCTTTATTTTTTTCTCAGAAATAATCATCATACGATGCTCTCATTCTCATTATATTGGTCCTTTCATAGATTGAATGACCAAATTTTCCCGATTTCGTCATGATGTTTACAAACGAAGGACTCCTGTGTTACACGCATACACTATACACAAACACCAAACACAACCACAACCATCCTCAATTCTAGGTACATTCATGAAGCTCTAGCTGCTGAAGAAGAATTAAATCGATTGCCAGGCTCCATAGTTCCTCCAAGCAAATATATATAATATAATAGAGGTGGGCTTTTGGAGTTGCAAACTTGAACAAAAAAAAAAATATATAGTAAGTTTTCTCCGTCAATGAAACACGTACCTAGTCTTTTCGGTTTTGGTTTAGAGTAGGAGATAGAAGAATCATTACCATCACCACCAAACCTATGAATATATGAGTCATACACCAAGGGAAAAGCAAGGGAATTGAAAAATCCTTGACTGATAACATTTCCACACACAAACAAAAAACAGCTTCTCGTCGCTTTTAGGAGATGCTTCTTTTTGGGCAAGTTCTTTGAAGATATTCATACTGCTGCTGTGTGTGGGTAGTTGGAAAGATGTATAATATTCAGTTTCTTTGGAGAAGTTTTGGCACAAGTTCAGGCATTCAGGATATGAAATTTATAGAATCACATTGATTCATTGAGGCAGAGGATATGAGAATGAATGTGGCAGGATTCTATATTCTATAAGATGTGCGGTTGCTAAGTGGAAAGAGAGTTGGAAAGTTAGAGCACTTAAACTCCCGCCCTTTTGTCCTTCTATAGAATTATACATTGTGGGAGTCGCCGATAAATACTATCATCATAAAAAATCTATACTATACCTACACTTTAAGCGAGAACGGTTTTATCATTGTTTTTCAATACAAACTGTGTGGGTGATTAAACATTGATCTAAAGTTAAATTAAAACAAAAACAAAAAGAAACCCCGTAGAATGTTATCACCTTTTGGTGTTGCTTTTATCGAAAACTCTGAGTCTGGCTGCACTGAAGGAAAATCTTGTTTGCTGATCAATGTGAGAAACTCAAATCAATTTTAAATTAAAAAGGATCTTTCACATATCTAGCTAGAATGTATAAAAAAATTTATTTTACGAACATCACATTTAAAACAAAATAGGAGCGGAAAACCGATAATTTCGATTAACTTTTTATGGGCAAGTGCTTTCTTAATGGACTTTTTAGGCAGTAGGTATATTTCTTATCCCAAAACAAAACAATATGCACGACTGCATCGGACGAAATTGCTCTTGCAGTTAAAAACTATAATGTTATGATATCTTTAACGAAAAATTGTTTAAAAAATCAAAAGTAGATATTAAAAATATTAATTTTAAGTTTTATTTTTTTATTGTTTTTAAAATTATTATTTTCAAAATTTTTGTATATAATATTGTTGAAACTATACTCAGAAGACTGCAAAATTATAACAAAATCGATCAAACCATTCAGAAGATACTTATATACGAATAACTTGAAAATAAAGTATTTTTCTTTAAACCAAAAATTTATTCAGAATCGTTGAAGATGTTCTAGATGACCTAAATCAATAGTAATTGGAATTTACCAGCAATCACATCACATAAAAATGCTCTGTATCAAATTTGAAGCAAATTGTCACCATCGGATGCCTTCTGCATGTCGAAAAAGCATTCGACAGTGTTTGGATGGAAGCCCTCGTCCATAAACTAAATTTACTGCATCTACCTCCACCACTAATAAAAATTCTTTTTTCTTTTCTTTCTTCCAGAAACTTCTGCGTCCAATTGGAGAACTACTGTAAATTAACAGTGAAGAGCATCAGAGCTGGAGGTGTCCAAGGATCAAAACTTGGCCCCTTTCTCTACAACATAATGATATCCGGCGAACCCGTTCCAATCGGATGCGAGAACTTCTGTATGCTGATGACTCGCTCTCCTATGCCACATCAATTTCACCACTAATCGCAATCCGAAAAGTCGAGGCCCACATCAACAAACTCTTGGATTTCTAAAAAACATGGGGCATTCGTATCAACACTTCAAAATCGGAGTTAATATGCTTCAGGGGACCCTTAAACCGGAGCGCAGCCAAATGCAGAAACATCAGCCTGAAATTCCCCGATGGAACCGTCATAGCAGACAAACGAAGCACCAGTTACCTAGGGGTCCACTTCATCGCTTAAGTTCAACCCACACGCAAGGACTGTCCTAAAGAAAGCCAACTGGGCCTTCCACCGTCTACATTAATTGATATGAGAAGAGAGGGACTAAGTCAACAGACGAAAGTACTGATGTACAAACAACTTTTGCGGCCAGTCATCAGCTATTGCTTCCCAGTGTGGTTCTAAATCTCCAAAACAGCCATGAGAAAACTACTAATCTTCGAAAGAAAATTGCTAAGGATTTGCACCGGACTCTACTTTGATCGGCATGCGAAGAAAGCACTACAGGAACGAGCATCTTTACACAGAAGCCAACATAATCCCACTGGACAGATACCTAGTACTCTCGGCAAAGATAAGCTAGTAGGAAACACAACCAGTCGACCAAATCAGCTGATGAGAAGGCTGACCACCGAACAACGACATCCGGAGCCAAAGTACCTGAGAGCACAATAATAATGGACAACGAGGAAGCAGTTTCCTTCAGTCAGCCTATTGGATACCTGCCCAACCAATCGAAATGCTGAGCAAGCTATTTCATCTATCGGATGTTCGTTGGCATATTGCGTTGTGCACTACCTAAAGAAATGCAAAGGTTTAAGTGCAATATCAGCAGGTTACCATGAATACTTCATTCCCGGTTCATCGACATCCAAACGGATCACGTTTCCGATGGTCAATGTCGCTGGCCCGTGTTAACTAAGTATCTGGTTTTTAACATCGAAATGAAAATTGAGGAGTTCTTTTCAAAATTAAAACCAAATATTTTGAAAAAATATTTTATCAAAGTTTTTAAATGATTTTTTCTTCTTGCTTAAGGGCGATTTTTTCAGTACGCAGTTAATCATCAGATAGTAATTATTATTCCTCACTGATGACCAAAAAATTGGCTGTTAATAACAAAACATAAAGGACTAAAATTTAAAATTGCTTTTAAACCTTAATATATCGTTAGCTTTAAGCCAGTTTTTAAATAGTTTTAAGCAAACAGGTATTTTGATGTTAAGAAGATTAAAATTTATTTTGTTATCGAAGTAGACTATAGATTTTAAAAATATCTGCCGAATTAGTTAAAGTTAACTGCACGTTTTTTTCTGCAAGTGTTCTAAAGAATTCCACTTCTGAAATTGATAGTTATAGTAAGCCTTCAGTTAGGCCAAAGTTCGTTTAAAGGAATAGATACTAATACTACTGTCATATTGTCACATCACACATTCTACTTAGTTTCTATAGGTGTTGGATATGGACATGTGGGTAAATACATAGATGTATGTTATGTAGACATACCTTTACATAGAAACTAGAACCAGATTAATTAATTTGTCATTGTCGCCAAATACAGCAACAGCAACAGCGACAGCAATAAAGGAGGACTTTAACTTGTGCGGGTCTATTTTTGGATCACAGGGGTTGCTATAAATGTTTGGATAAAATTAGTCACAGACAATCACAGCACCAACTAGTCATGGTATTTTAATCTCATTTAAGGATGGAAAAGCATCATCACTTGTGGCGATGGGTTGACTTTGGGTTTCAGGTTATTGGAGAGTAAAAATCGATAGATTGCGGCAGATTTAAGTGCCATATGTGAATCAGTGTGTTAAACATTTTTTTAAAGAACCTATATTATTTTATCTATATATTCAATTTAAGAATGAAGCTGTTGGTTCGCTTTTGTTTTGTTTAAAATGAGGAGTTTATGTTAACGATACATTTTTTTCAGAAAATATTTAAAATATGGTTTCAAAACCGAATAGAAAAGGATTTGTTTTATAAACAAAAAGTATTAAAAAATATTAAAGGAATATTTTATAAATGTTCCTTATCAATATAAAGGCTCTCCCAAACCAACGCGATTAATCGCTGCGACAAAAGAAAACAACAATAACAACACGTGGTTGTCAAACAAAATAACACGTTGTTGTTATTGTTTTCTATTGTCGCAGCGATTAATCGTGTTGGTTTGGGAGAGCCTTAAATAAGAAAAATCCCTACGTTGAGAAATTTTGTTTTGGTGTACCTGAATATTTTTTTTATTGGTAAAAAATGTATTAAAAAAAAAAAAAAAAACATTCAAATCAATCACTGTAACTAAATTTCATAATTTTGCTACTGTGGTCTAAAAAAAGAATAGCTTTGATGTACCTATTTTAAACACCATAAAGTAGCTTGTCGAAGCATAGTGTCGGTGGTGTTTTAAGTTTGAACACCGAGTGCCGAAGTATTACGTCGAAAAGGCATGATGGTATATAAAAAGAACACAGTCAACATAGTTTTATTTTGCTGTTGTTGTTTTCAGTGAAAAACGGAATTATTTTGACGGATAATTTGTTTTCAATAGACGACGTGAAGGTGGTCCATAACCGAAATTCTTCGTGGACAAGTTTGTTCGACGTGGCGTCGATTAGGGATAATATAGACACCTCATTTATTATTTAGAGTAACTTACGTCGAATTAAAATGGGATTGGTGTTTTTTGATGGTTATTCCGAATGCAAACAATAAAAAAAAAACGTTATTTTGGGAGGGGGGTCTATTCTTTTTTGCTTAAGTGTTTTTTTTTGTTTGGATAAGAGAAACAAAACAATCTTAACTTAAATACCTTATTTTTTAATTTTGAAAAATATTTTTTAAAAAACTTTTTACTTAAGTAAGGACCACTTGCACAAAACAAACGGATAACACTGAGGATAACTATCCCACTTTAAATAAATAAATAAACCATTCTCGTTGTTTAATTGCACGAAATCACCAGCATCACCAAGACACCAACACTAACAAACACAAAATACATTGAAAAATAAACAAACTCTAACATTTTGATTAGCTCTCTCGTAAGAAATTCTTGACGCGTGGGAGCTATTCAGAGTTTAAATATTATCGAGAGAACGAGGAGAAGATTACTTTTAAAACTTAGATAGAGAAAAAATAATATTTTGCTACAACATGATTTGATTCAAATGAGTCGGATTGCTTCAATTATTTATAAATCAAGAAGGAGTAACTGCTGTCAAAAAAACAAGTGGCCCTAAGTTGATTAAATGAAATCAATTTGGTAGCGCAACAGCTCGTGAATAACCAAGGTCAAATTGACTTCCAACTCTCAGCCATTCCTATCTAATCCATTCCGATTTTTTTTGTGTTTAGGTGGAAGCAGTTTCGGATTGAACCCAGGCCTCTGCTATGACAGTACAACCTTCAACACATTAAAAATTAGGTACGCAACGTACCACTATTACTTACTTTACTTTAGATGGCGCTCACAGCCCAGGATGGACTACGGCCTCAACCAACAAGCCCCTCCAGCCAGCTCGATCCCTAGCTAGCTGCCTCCAGTTACGCACTCCAAGTTGGTTGAGGTCGTTTTCCACTTGTGTGCGCCACCTAAGGTGGGGTCTTCCTCTGCTGCGCAGACCGTCAGGGGTAGATTCGAAGACTCGTCGGGCTGGTGCGTTGGTGTCCATACGCTCCACGTGTCCCAGCCATCTCAGCCGCTGAATTTTCAGCTTCTTGACCAGGTCGACGTCGCTGTAAAGCCCGTAAAGCTCGTTATTAAATCTTCTCCTCCATACTCCATCGATACAGACTGGACCGAAGATCACCCGAAGAATCTTCCTTTCAAAGCACCCAAGCAGATTCTCATCCGTTTTGACAGGGTCCATGCCTCTGCCCCATATAGCAGGACCGGGATGATTAGGGTCTTATATAAGGTCTCCTTGGTTCGATTCAATACTTGCAAACGCACCGGTAACAGCTCGCTTCGTTCTCCCAATGATGTCAATATCATCTGCATAAGCAAGTAGTTGAACAGACTTTTGAAAAATTGTACCTCTGTTGTTGACTTGCGAGTTGCGTACAATTGCTTCAAGAACGATGTTAAACAGGTTGCATGATAACGCGTCGCCTTGCCTCAAACCTTTCTCGACATCAAAGGGTTCGGTGGTGTTCTTGCCGACTTTGACGGAGCAGCGAGATTTCTCCATCGTCATCCTGCACAAGCGGACGAGTTTGGCAGGGATGCCGAGATGCGCCATGGCTCTGAATAGCTCGTCTCTGTCTACGCTATCATATGCGACTTTAAAATCGATAAAGAGGTGGTGTGTATCGATTTGAAACTCCTGGGTTTTTTCCAAAATCTGTCGGAGTGTGAACATTTGATCGACGGTTGATTTGCCGGGCCTAAAACCACACTGATAGGGGCCGATCAGATCGTTGACAAACGGTTTTAAGCGATCACACAGTATAGATGACAAGATTTTGTATGCGACGTTGAGGAGACTTATACCTCTGTAGTTGGAACAGGTCAGAGCATCTCCTTTCTTGTGGATGGGGCACACTATACCGAGGTTCCATTCATCGGGCATACTTTCCTCCGACCAAATTTTGGAGATAAGCTGGTGTATACTCCCTACCAAGTCATCTCCCCCTGCTTTGAATAGCTCGGCTGGCAGGCCATCCGCACCAGCAGCCTTGTACGTTTTAAGCTTGGCATTCGCTAACCGCACTTCATTTGGGTCGGGTGGACGGAAATTTTGACCATCATCGTCCAGGTTGAATGGAGTGTTCTGTCTTACAGCGGAATTTTGGCCATCTTCGCCGTTTAGCAGTCTAGAAAAGTGTTGTTTCCAGATCCTCAGCACCGACTGTGTGTCTACCACCATATTCCCACTCTCGTCTCGGCAGGCTTCCGTTCTGGCCTTGTAACCCTGGGTAGTTTGCCTCACCCTTCGGTAGAACTTTCGAACATCCCCCTGCCGCTACAGTCCTCAATAGACTCGACCGCCCGCTTCGCATGCTCTCTCTTTTTCCTCCTGAGAAGTCGGCGTTCCTCCCTTCGCTTTTGCCCGTAGAGCTCCCGGGCTGCTCTCTCAGCAGCTCTGGTTCTAGTCTGCAGCATTGCTTGGTAGGCCTCGTTCTTTGCTTCATGTGCCAGTCTGCATTCTTCATCGAACCAGGGGTTTCGTTGTGGTGGCCTAGTGAAACCCAGCACATCAGTAGCGGCACTTTTGATGGCATTTTGGCAGTGTTTCCATTGGTCCTCTACAGATGATGCTTGTGGCGGGCTTGTTGAGAGTTTAAGAGAGACGTGGTCTGCAAAAGTCCTGGCTATCTCTTGCGATTTTAGCTTCGCGACGTTAAATCGTTTTACAGCATCCGCTCGTCGTTGTGGCGCCATAGATATCCGCATACGTACTTGCGCTACCACCAGGTAGTGATCCGAGTCTATGTTGGCACCTCGGAACGTTCGGACATCCAGGATACTGGAAGCATGTCTGGCGTCTATCGCAACATGATCAATCTGGTTGACGGTTCGTTGATCCGGAGACCGCCAGGTCCCTTTGTGTATATTGAGGTGTGGGAATAGAGTGCTTGCTATGATGGCATTTCGCCCCGCCGCGAAATCGATGAGCCTGAGTCCGTTACCGGAAGTGTTGTCGTGCAGGCTGTGTCTTCCGACTATCGAACCAAAGATGCCCTCCTTTCCAATCTTGGCGTTGAAGTCGCCAAGAATAATCTTGACGTCGTACTTGGGGCACCTATCATACGTATCCTCGAGGAGATCGTAGAATTCTTCTTTGGTTGAGTCATCCTTTTCTTCTGTTGGGGCATGGGCACAGATCAACGTGATATTTTTGAACTTTGCTTTGATGCGGATTGTGACCAGGCGCTCGCTTACATTTCTGAAGCCCAAGACTTCTTGCCTAAGTCTTCCCCTTACCACAAAACCACAACCAAAGAGCCGCTGACCTTGCTCCTTGCAGCACTCGCCGAAGTAGATGTCACACGTTTTCATCCTTCGGATGCCCTCTCCATCCCATCGCACTTCCTGGATAGCTGTTACATCAGCCCTTAGCCTATCCAGGTTCTCCACTAGTTGTTCGGCTGCACGTGGCCTGTTTAGGGTCCGTACATTCCACGTGCAGATCCGAAATTCATTGTCCTTGTTTCGTTTGCTGGGGTCGTCAACATTGAAATCATCCATATCCGAGGCTTGTTGTCGTTTCGGAACCGACATTTTTTCCGTGGTAGGGAAGTCACCCCGACGCACAACCCCCTAGCCTGGAGGACCAGATCCTTATTATAACTCCAAGGACGGGGAGCCGGATAAACCGCTCCTTATAGGCCTGAGCTACGAATACGTCGTAGTAGCCCATATAAGGTGTTCACTAAGTAGTTCAAACTGACTAGAACTGTAGACGCCACCGTTGATTCCATCTGGGGAATTCCTCCGCTGCCGCCTGAAAAAAGGAGAAGTGCCTTAGTGGAAACACTCCCCCCCCCCCCTCTCTCGTCTGCTGCCACCTTAAACCGTCCACAGGGATTGGATCCCCATCTTCAGTCAAGATAATAATATAATATCAAAAAAAGATAAAAGACAATTTAAAAAAAAAAACATAGAATCCCCTTCGGCTTCGATATAACTTTTTTATTTTCTGGTTCCAAGCTACCACCTTTACAACTCCTTTTTAAATATTTCATCCGAATCACCCTGTAATACAATAAACGACTTCGAATTAAAGAATTTTTTATCTTTATTTGGAGTTGATTTCGGGACCCATCCTAGAGTAATTTTTCGTTCACCCTGCCACAAAGATTTTTATCTTGGGAAATTATTTGGTAGGTATCGGTTTTCTATGAACGAATAATATCTACGTACATACCTATATATAAATTTATTTGTGTGGACTTCACCACTTTAAAAAAATTAGTTATTAATGGTTTAAAAAAATCAAAAAATCAAGACCAAATTCAAATCAAATTATGATGTGTAAATACACCAACTAATTTTTAAACCCGAGTGAGCTCCTTAAATTGACAAGATTTATGAAACCTTTTTGGATTTATCCTGTCATATCTCGGATAAAAATATATGTATAAATTCACTATGAGGTTTACTCTCCCACGCCTACACAACACGCTTATGCGAGGCAAAATGACGCCTGTAGCATTCTAATGAGCTTATTATCCGATCCAAAAAAATCTCCTCATTCTATTTCCTCATTGTATTGTATTTTGTTTTGGGGTTGGTTAAGTATAGTTGTTGCTTTCCATTTAAGCCACAATTCTATAAAATTGACACAAACCAGCGTCATTGGGTTCGTGTTATTGTTTCCCTTCGTGATATTGTTAATTTAATGGAAATTTATTTAAGGCGAATATTATTTTAACCTAAAAGAGAAAAAAATCCGTTGTAAAAAATACTGTATCCACTCCACCCAGACCATTACACACACATATGACACATTTAAATGGTATACCCAAGTCGTTGGGTGAAAATAGCTCCGAGTGAGAAGGAGAAAGTGGAATCATAGAAACTATGGCGCCTTATATTCAAATTGTCGTCATCGACGACTAAAACTAATACAATGACAATTGACAATAGAGAGGATTATATAGGTAGAGGTGTTTGTCCTTTTTGTGTAGTCCAAAGAATTACGTTGAAAGAGAGGGCGTGCAGAGGGAATTTGGTATAAAATTCTCCTTGCATGTGTCATTTATTAAAAACAGAATATAGGTAGGTACTTAAATAGTTCTTGTCAGTGGAATTAAGCAAGCAGCAGAAGCCTTTTTCGAATTGAAATGTGGACAATTATATGGTTTTCAATTTAAAAAAAAAAAGATCAAAAACAATGAAAAATTTTAATTAGGTATTTATGTCAAGAGTTGTGGAGCTACCAAAATAAATAATTTGAGACGTCATATGCGTCGGAAAAAATTAAAGCTCTGTTGAAGTGACCGCCTTTTCCTTCTTCCCAATTCTTTTGTTGGGTGAATTTTCATTCATAAAAATTGAACAACATTGTGCTTTCCATTTTCGAAAGAGAAAAAAGAATATCAAGGAGATTTATCATGCTAAGTTCGCTACGATTACATAGACTACGTGCGTTAAATGAATGCGGTTGAAATAATAGCAAAAGCTTCTGAACTTGCCATCGTAGGTCCGGGTAGTTTATCATTTTTTTATTTTCTATTTTGAGAATATCTACGAAAGCTTCCTAACTTAAGTTTAAGCAAAATTAAAATTCTTATATTGTGGAGTATATTTATAAATTTGATTGATTATTGTTAATTAAATGGATATATTACACGTCATGCCCATCACCTACGTTAATCTACACACAAACTGTACCCGAAATTTAATTTTGAATCATTTTCAACATAGGTATGAACATGAATGAAGTATGCACCGAAAAAATCGCTAAATTATTTTGCAACATTTTTAGTATCCTTCAAATTTGATGATCTATAACACCTCAATGAGTGGTTTATAAAGAAAAGCTTTTATAATAGGTCTTGTAGGGGAGAGTGGGGCTAAAAGTAACACTTTTTACTAAAGTTGATGCAGTTCCTAAGATTTTGAGAATGAGTTAGCCAAACCTTTTTCTTTTGAAAGAGCAACATTTCAGCTACGAAACCCAACAAAAAAGCTGAAAAAATACTGATCAGAATTTTTAAAAATATAACATATAGACAAAAAAAAAAACGTGTTTTGTTTCAACTTACCCCATATGCGGGGAAAGTTGTAACATAGACCGGGGTAAATTGCAACAAAAACACTTTTTTTTAAGACAACTATCAATTTATCAAGAAGATAAAAAACAAAAAACATTGCACATACACCAGTAAAACATATGAAATTAATATTAAAGTTTAAAAATTTCAACTTATTTAGTTAATTAATTAATTTTTAATGTTCTTAAAAAAGAAAAGAATGAATTTAGTCAAATAAAGAATAGTAATTAAAATAAATATTCGAAAACGAGTACCTACTAGATATATGAATGCATACGAATTTGATGAATAACCAAGCCAGAAAAACACATGAGCGACCTGTTTTCTCATCAACCTTGTATTGGCAACGACAAACTGTCAAATGGACTTTTTTCTTTTTATCTCAAAATAAAGAAAAATAAATATCGAAAACCATTTTCCATCGTGTTGGTTCCTAGAAATGTGTTTGAAAATATGAAAGAAATCTGCTTTTATGTGTTACAATTTACCCCGAAAAAAGGTTACAACTAGCCCCACCATGAAATTTTTTGAAAAAAAAAAAAAGATTTTCATAAATTTCTTATTTTATTACATGATGTAATCAATCAATACATGAAATTTTACAAGAGTCTATCCATATGTCTTGGTACTTTCGCCATTAAAACAAGGTTCTCTTCATAATTTACCTCAATATCCCTGATGATGTTAAGTACTATCAACCCATTTAATCGCTCCTCACCGTTATCAGTCTTGTTGCGTAGATACGTTTTTAATCTGGGAAGACAAGAGAAAGACCGTTCGCTTATGAGGCCAAATATAAGGGATGAGTTTCACCGATGTATTGTTTGATGCAATAGACGAATTAAAATACTTAAAAATCAATTCGTAAACAGTTGGTGGGTAGTGTTTCCGAAAATTTTAACATTGCCGTAATACCGCTTTTAAAATTTTCGTAGCCCTGAGAACTAGAAGTATAAAGATAAAGAGCTGAGCGCCCTAGATATGAATATGGGGATCCAAGACCTTTTCCATGGGGTCACTATCTGCAAGACGCTTTTAAAGGATGCAAAAAGCCACGTCTATAAAGCTAGCATATAATAAACATACCTAAGCATAATCTATTGAAATAAAAACTAGAATTTTGTGCTCCTTTTGTGCTATTTTTGTACGGCAGTCCCGATTATTGTACTAGCATAGTTCTTTTTTTATGTAAAGTTATATGCTACCTTAATATTAAGGCAGCATAACTTCATTTGGTAGTAGCCGTGGCGTGATGGTTAGTGCGATGGACTGTCATGCCGGAGGTCTTAGGTTCGATCCCCAGCCTCGCCACCTATTTATTTAAAAGAAAAACGGCTACTGCCTCTTGCGAGAAATTGACAAATCCTCCAAGAGTATCTCCTATCACAGGAAAGTGCCGCTCGTTAGCCGTTCGTATTCGGCAATAAACTGTATGTCCCTTCCATTCCTGCAGACACGCACACAGGAATGGTTGAGAGTTGTAAGTCACTAGGCCCTAGTTCTTCATGAGCTGTTGTGCCATCAAATTTATTTTTTTATTTATATAACTTCATTTGATTATACTGAGTGGTTTAGAAGTCTTACTAGCTTTATACGGTAGCGTAACTTTACATAAAAAAAAACTATGCTAGCAAAAAAATCAGGACTGCCACACAAAAATAGCATAAAAAGAGCACAAAATTCTAGTTCTTGTTTCAATTGAGTATGCTTATGTGTATATGCTAGCTTTATAGACGCTAAAAGCTGATTTTACTTAGTTATTGTAATAATACAAAGCATATTATGAAATCTAATTAAAAACAATTTAAAATATTTTTTTATTTTTTTGTTTTGCTTTTTTTCTAATTAAAAAAAACACACTTCTGTAAAATTCAATTAAAACAGGAGTTCAATTGAACTTTAGAACTTTAGCTCCTATTCGACTCTTGACCTCATGTTTATTTGTTTATTATGGGATTGTAAAGACTAAAAATTACGTTTAGCATTTTGGTTTCATAACGAGATACTTTTAAGATTTAAATTTATCTAGATACAGGATTTAAGTATTCTGTAAAAATGCTATAACCTCTTATAGGCTAAAAAGAAGTCTTATGGGAGTTTTTTTTTCAGATTTAAAGAGCTAAACTCTGGATTTTGTTAGCTGTGATTTAAAGAAATTATGGTAAATAAATAAAGTTGTTTACTTTTGTTCCTTTTTCATAATAATTTATTTAATATCCCTGTTTGGGTAAGTACAGACAAAAGCTTTTGTGAGTTTTGAAGAAAATTGCTCTAAATTAAACTCCTATTTTTGGGCCATAATATGGTACCTATTTTTGAAAAGAAAAAGAAGAACTTGTGTTTTTTTCTTATGGCACAAAAATGACACGGTGTTTTGTTTTTTTTTTTTTTCTTTAAGAAAATAATCCATTAACAGAATGAATGAAGAATAAGAGTGATCATTTTTCGACTTTTTACTTTACGTTTCTTACATAGTTTTTTTTTTTTTTATTTTTACATAAGTTACCTAACTACTGTATTTGTACTATGCTTAGGTAAAAAACGTAAAAATTGAAAAAAAAATAAAGGAAAAAAATTATGAATAATAATCAGAACTGGAAGATGTAGTAGCCCGTGGCGTAATGGTTAGTGCGATGGACTGTCATGCCAGAGGTCTGGGTTCAATACCAGCCGCTTCCGGGCTACTGCCTCTTGCGAGGAAGTGACAAATCCTCCAAGAGTATCTCTTGTCATAGAAAAGTGCCGCTCACCGGCCGTTCGGATTCGGCAATAAACTGTAGGTCCCTCCATTCCTGCAAACACGCACACAGGAATGGTTGAGAGTTGTAAGTCACTAGGCCCTGGTTCTTCATGAGCCGTTGTGCCACCAAATTTATTTATAGGAAGATAAGATTAAGAGCTGATTATTCTGTGCGGGTTTTTATTATCTTTTCGATATGTTTATAAAAACAGGTTCTCTAATCTATTTCCGTCCAATTTTTGCAAATGCTTCAATTATTCTTTTGTTCTTTCGATTTCTTTGTCTAATGCTAAACCATAAGTTTTTCATATGCAGATTCAGGACTAAACGGAGTTGCTAAATAGCTACATAGGTCAATTACCTGAATTCATAAATAAATAACTGAAGGACTCAAGTAACTTGCTACATGAGGATTCTGGTGAAAAAAATTTGCATATTTCTTAGCTTGAAGTTTGTATAAATCATAAGAATTTTGATTTACCTTCAAGGACCCATTTAAAGTTCAGTAAAGGAAAACTTTAGATGTGAGGCTGAACCTTTTCGTAAGAATGAAGTGAACTTGAAAAGTTCATCGATGACTTTTTCGAGGAGTATCAACCAACCCTACACCTAATTTGACTTTTAGCAATTTCGATTGTTCAGTCAATGATTTGTTAAACTTGTCGGGATAGAGCCTTGTTATATAGCAATCAGTGGTGCATGATAAAGGAGAGTTTAACAAACAGTTCAAATTCAAATGTAGCTGCTGAATTTGTTGAATAAACTTTTGTTACAAGATTGTTTCTTTATTATTGTACCCGATTACTAATTGAAGCATGATGTCTGTGGCAGCATGGAATAATCAAAAGATTGATGTTATTATAATGAGAAAGAATGGCGAGATTCATTAGGTTTTTAAATTGATTTCTTTTATGAAAAACCAAATTTATAATGAGTATTTCTTCTCAAAATTGGTTGAATCAAATTAGTTAACGATTCAGGTCAATGATAGCTAAACCAATTAAAATTGTAACGGTTCTGAACAAACATACTGAATATAAAGATACGAATCCTTGTCTGCATTTCAATTTTCCTCCAAGCTTTGTCAACTGAAATAATGGGTAAAAACACATACATTGACCGTAGGGATCTTCACACTTTATTTTAAAAATCTCATGGGTTCGAAACTTATCAATTGCTAAGTGCTCATCAGCTTTTTATTGGTTATTTTTTTTTTTTTTTTGATTTTTTTTTTTGTAATTAATTTAATTAGCATAAAATCAACAAAATTGTGTTTGTTGATTTTTGTTCTTTTTCGCACACAAGCATCTGTTTTTAACATTTTCATGCATGCAGAACTTCCAAAAAAATGAAGGATGAAAGGCTCTCCCAAACTAACGCAAAACATTCGGAACGATAACGAAACTTTCTTCAAAATCGATTTGCATGCGGCGGCGATTAATGAGAGAACCCAAACTAACGATATGATTTGATCTATAGAATTTTATGAAAATGATTTGAAAGACAAAAGTTTTTTTGTCATTCTGTTTAACCACGACTCACATAAAAAAATGAGTTTTATTTGTGTTAAAAACTTAATTGATCCAAAGTGTCCGGTTTCATATTTTATAAGCTACCTACTAGCAAGCCCGTGCTTGAAATTTAAAAAAATAATTTGGTATGCAATTTTTAAAAATATAATATACATATACAATTTAAATCATAATTACTAAAATATTTGATCGACCACCTTTTCAAAAAAATTGAACTTCTTTTTTTAAATCCAAAAATTTTTTATTTGAAAATACCTATTTGTGAGCTAAACAAAAATCTCGATTTTCCCTCAGGGAGTCACCCAAAACTCTTATGCTCCAATTTTAAATAAAATCGCTTCATTGGCTTAGGCTGTAGGCCGGAGGACAGACATACAGACAGACGAAATTTCGTGTTCTCTATTATCGTAATGTCAAGTTTGACTGTAATCTCGAGTTCGATTTTTTGCACTAATCCAAATAATATCAGTATAATATCTTCAGCATTTTCATATTGTTCAGTTCTGTGCATTCGTCAAAATCGCTAGATTTCGGTGTGCAGTTTTGGGGGGCACTCCATCATCAATTCTGAAGACAATTATTAATATGTATGTAGTAAGTTAATTATACTTTTAGGAGGCATGATAATTTTGATTAATAACTTAAGTTCAATTTTTAAATTATTTTTATAGCTGTCGAATTTTTCTAAATTTATTTTTTTTTTGTATACACAACTAGCTGAGCCGTCAGCTATGAATTCGAACTGGAATATATAATTTTAAAAAAAAGTAGAGGATTTACCATCAGATGAAGAAGAAATTAACCAAATGTTATGAGCCTTAAAAAATATAACCAAACGTGTTACACATACTGTGGCTATATGTAACAGAGAGAGGTGAAAAAAACATCTTTTTTATTCTATGGCCTGTTTTTATGTATAACATTACAGACCCTTTAACATAAATAATACAAAATAAGCATTAATGGGGTCACTGTGGCGTATACGTACTTTTTTATCAGCATACATTAGTTAGACTTAAAAATCTGTAAATCACAGTTCATTTTATATAATTAGAGTTAAGTCAGAATTTATTGTTTAGAAAAAATTAAATCGATTGCGAAATTCATCCCTCTTTAATTACTTCCTTTTATCCCTAAATATATCCCTTATTACTTCCTTCGGCACATAGATTTTTTTGTCTTTTAATCACTGACGAACAGGACAAAATCGTCGCACAATTTTTATATATTAAGCGTTTTTTAGTACCACAAATACCTACATATATGAAGAACTACCCTAAATTCTACATCAATAGAAATAAATAAGTTATACTTTTTTAAAAAGACTAAATTATAATTGTCCCTTCCTATAAAAATCGGTGGATGTTCAGCCGAATTATGCACGTATAAACAAAACCCGAACTCAGAAAGTATGGTTTTTATGATTTACCGGTTTTTCTGGGCAATTTTTTCAACTTTCGGCTTCGTAGTGTACTTGCCTGTTTCAATACGAAACGAATTAAAAAAAAAAGATACCTATATCTTTGGATACAAAATAAATATTCAATTCAAAATACTTTTGTTGTGTTAAAATTGAAAAAAAAAAAAAAACAGCAATAATTTGTGTATTATTGGCCTTATTGTGTAAGTCTATTCGAAGAAAATAATCAATACATTTAAAATAATCAATTCATAGAAAAATATGAACGATAAGATTTTTAATATAACAACAATATAAAAGTCTATATTTGAAGAATCTTTAATAGAATTTTTAATAGACTCTCGCAATAAGCTTCTGTATTGATGCACTACGTATCAATCGCCAATGTAGAAACACCGTTCGAACAAAAAACAAAAAAAAGGCAATTCAGAAAGTATGTAATTTATTGTTATCACGACTTTCCGACTTTTCTGGACTAATTTTCTAATGTTTATCTGGTTCAAAACAATCGAAGAAAAAAATCCCCATCCGATTTGGATGATCTTTAGCCGAGTTATGCGCGTACGAAAAAAAAAAAACTAATTTCAAAAGTTTTAAATTTCAAGATGTTTTTAGGGTTTGCTGATTTTGCAATTTTTTTAATTTTCAGTCAAATTTTCAAATTTTCGGCTCCGGTGTGTGTTAATCTGGTTCAATACAAATCCAACAAAAAAATCCCCAACCAAATGAGATGATGTTTAGCCGAGTTATGCGCGAACGAACACAAAAAGGGATTCATTTTTATATATGTATACAAAAGATGTAGTCTTGAATTTCAAATTTTGGACGGGTAGTGAGCCGGATTTACTAAAACCGCTTTTTAAACCTTCCCGTTAATAATAAAAATATATTCTGTAAATTTTAAATGAATCGGTTTGACGGTAAGCGAACTTATAGAAGACGAACATAAAAATAAATAAATAAATTTGGTGGCACAACGGCTCATGAAGAACCAGGGCCTAGTGACTTATAACTCTCAACCATTCCTGTGTGCGTGTCTGCAGAAATGGATTATTGCCGAATCTGAACGGCTAGTGATACTCTTGGAATATTTGTCACTTCCTCGCAAGTGGTAGAGTAGACCTGAAAAAAAACTTAAGGTGGAAGCGGCTGGAATTGAACCCAGACCTCTGGCATGACAGTCCAACGCACTTATAACCATTACGCCGCGGGCTAAGTGGCGAACATGTAAACATTTATTTAAAAGAAGATAAGTACATATACGTATAAAAAATTATAGGTCGCGATAAATAAACCCATTAACTTTTGCTTATACATAATGAATTTTATTTTTGTTTGCTTCTTATTTTATTTTCATCAACATTTCTGAGGTTTTCATTAGTCTCAGTGCACCAATAACACATATTTTGCATGTTAAAAGGATGTCACTCTTTTTCGTAATGTTATGGTTACTGCTCTTCAGGATGAAATTAAAGTTCTTTTGAGAAGACACCACACAATAATTTGATTTGGTGTGTTCACCTCCTTAAAAGCAAAATTAAATATCCAAGTAATGAGTTTGCGTATTAAATTAACAGTATAGCGTGCAAGTTTAATTGAAATTCCCCAACAGAATTTGCGTTTCCGAAATTATGAAGGACGTTATCACCTGAAATAGGAAGGAAATTCTTTATTATACATGTGTGTGGGTGCGGATGTGTTTCATAATAGTGAGTCTGTTATTGAATCCAATGACAGCACGCCTCAAAATATGTTAATCCTGTGATATCTGGCTGCCATTGGAATATAATGGTTGAGCGAAAATATATACATAGCATACATGTATGTATACAGGGTGATTCACCGAAGGCATGACAAAAATCTAGAGCGTCTAGGATGAGACCAGAAAAAAAAATCGTATTGCAGGGGGGTTTATTTCTCCCCGTTTAAAAGGGACAGGCAGTTTTCTAAAAAATCGACTTAAAATAGAAAAAAATATTTAAAAACAACGTCAATACCTATAATGTTATGCTATACTTTTTTTAAAGCTGGAAATCCGTTCTTTAGCATAAATTATGATTTTAATTCAATTAATTTATATTGTTACTCCTTGGAAGTCGAATTTAAGGAAAACTTATTTTTGCTATTTTCAATTTTCTCAAAAACTAGATCTGATTGAAATCTGGTTTTTAGCGTTTGACCAAAAATTGATGGGAGCATTGAATATAAAACACAAAAATACTACTTAATAATGTAAAATTTTGAACAATTTTTTTTTTTTTTTTTTTTTCAAAAATTTAAGTTTGAAGTTTAATTTTTGAAAAACTATTCACTAAAGCAACTTAATTTAAAAAGAAAATAAAAGTAAAAAATATTTCCTTTATAAAAAGGCGTTGTTTTTTTAACAATTTTTTTCTGTTTTAAGTCGATTGTTTTGGAAAATTGTTCCTCTCATTATTTTTAATTTTCTAAAAAGTAATATAAACATTTGAGCATCTACTCTTCAGTGTTTAACTATATATTGATAGGAGCATTAAATATTAAAATCATCAATAACACTTAATAACGTAAAATTTTGAACAGAATTAGTTTGAAATTAATTTTTTTTCATTATTTTTTTACAAAATTTTGAATTTGAAAATTAATTTTTCGAAAACTGTTCTCTCAAATAATTTGAATTAAAAATAAAATTAAAGAACGGACTTCTGGCTTTAAAAAAAAGTATGATATTGTAGGTATAGCCGTTGTTTTTTAATATTTGTTTCTATTTTAAGTCGATTTTTTGTTTGTAGTATTCGTGGTGTGATGGTTAGTGATATGGACTGTCATGCTGGAGGTCGAGGTTCGATCCCTAGCCTCACCACCTAATAATTTTTAAAATAAAACGGCTACTGCCTCTTGCGAGGAATTGACAAAACCGCCAAGAGTATCTCTTGTCATAGAAAAGTGCCGCTCGGATTCGGCAATAAACTTTAGGTCCCCTCCATTCCAGCAGACACGCACACAGGAATGGTTGAGAGTTTTAAGTCACTAGGCCTTAGTTCTTCCTAAACTGTTGTGCCATCAAATTTATTTTTATTTATTTAAGTCATTTTTTTTAGAAAATTACCCCCACCCTTCTAAACGGTTAACTCAACCTTCACGCTCTAGCTTTTTGTCACACCTTAGGTGAATCACCTTGTATAATATGGGAGAAATCAAATATTTAGAAAGGCAAATGACAGTCTTGCGGTACACGTTGCACTAACGCCTCCTATCGCTGAATTGTTCTTATTAGTTTCGGGAATTCATTGTAATTAATTCTAAGACTGGTGTCAAACTTTCAATAATTAATCTCTTATCTTGTAGATATGTAGGTAGGTACATAATGTATATGTATTTAAGAATGTTGTATGCTCTAGAAATGTTTGAATTATAAATTAAATTGAATATGGAAAAAAATAGAGCACCAAATTAGCTATATATTATGTAAATAGCACACGCAGAATAATTTTCGATGGTTCAACGCAATTGATAAATGATAAAATCTACTCTAAATTTACGCTTTTCTCTATAACCCCGAGGCCACACAGGCAAGTACTGGCAAGCAAGTTGGGTACATAAAGTGCCTGCCAAATTCGTATCTGTGTACTTGCTGTGACGTAGGCGGCACGCAACTTGCCTTCTTCTTCGATCTTTTTCTCTACTATTAGTTGCTTCGTTTTATATGTGTTAGTAAAAAATTGAAAGTGTATTGCAACTTGTTTGCCAGTACACTTGCTCGTGTGGCCTCAGGGTAAGGCAAGTATTGATTTCATATAAAAAAAAGTTTCGGCGTTTTAATCAAAATTGACACTACGATACGATAGTAGAGAAGTCCGAAAAAGTGGGTTTCCGTCCGTGTCAGCCTGTTCGTTCTTGCGTCCACTGTCTAAGCTAGAGCCTATAGAAGGTTGGACAAAATTACTTCAAATTTGACACAAAGCATTTCTGAGTCATTCCCTAGTAAAAATTCAAATTTTTGATTTACATATGTCATCTAAAATAGGGGTTGATATTTTTAAGAAAACTGCCTTATTTTCAAGTTATTCAAATACAGCTTCTTAATGGGTTTACCGATTTTGTTATAATTTTATAATCTGTCGGTTATGAGAAGGTCAAACAATATCGCATTTAAGAGTTTTGAAAATACATATTTTTGTTTAAACAAAAAAAAAAAAAAAGAAAAAATTAGTGCGGACTCAAGTTAAAAATATCATTACATTAGTGAAGTGCTTGTGCTAGGTTAAATGTGGTCCAAGCTCCACAGGCATAATTCTTCCATATAGAAACCCCAAAGTCCAACTAGCTGCCCTTTTGATTTATTGAGATGATAATTCTCAACACATCGCGGCGGGCGTTTTAAGAAGAAAACTAAAATATTAGGAAAATAGGCGTTACAGTGAGTGGTAACTGGCAATTTATTCACTCTTTTTGGTGTACGCTCTTGACCTTAGGCAAACAATATGTGCATACCAAATTTCAGTTTTTCATCTTCAAATTGAGCAGCGTTTAAATAATATTCGTGTAACTTTTCATAGAAACTTACTTTACTCCCATTTTAGAGGTTTTACTTTAAAAAAGTTCCATCCTCAGTACCTACATGTATATTTGCACTGATTTTTTTTTTTTAAAGTCGGAACACGTAATTCAAATCAGATCCGCAAATTATTTTTGTCATTCAATTTAGGAAAGACTAGATGCCAGCAGCAACTAGCAATCAACAAATAAAGATTTTCTATCAGGTACCTAGGAGAATAGTGTCAAACGCACAAAACCATGAACATAATATGATTCAACTTTTAAAATACACATACTCACGAATACTTTATACACGAAGGTAAAACAGGATAGGTTAGCTCCATAAAGGCTTTCCGGGTGCTTTTATTTCAAGGTAACTTCCACCGCAATGTAAAATGGAAGTTCTATGGTTATGACGTAAGTAAATTGAATGGAGTACTTCTTTTAGTCGTGTAGCAATATATGAATCCCCAAATTCACAGGTATAAAAAGATACTTTTTTTTCAACTAGATACATACGACCTTCCTATTTCTTATCAGGTGTCGAATTAGGCGCGACGACATCATGTACATATTTTTATTTTGTATATATGTAGTGTGTATGTTTGTTAAGAGCTATGGTTCTTTATTCTTGGGGAAAACTTATTTTACTCCACCTTTTGATTTAAATTGGCTAAGGGTTGAAAAAAATCGGATTGGTTAAAATTTTTTTAAAAATTAAAAGGTTCAGAAAGAAAACTAATAATTTTATGCAGAGCAAATTTAATAAATTGAATAAATTTTAATAATATTGTGTTTAAAAACTCTTACGGCCATATTATTGACTTTTTTAAAAGTTAGTTTTACTGAAAAACTAGTTCAATAGGGGTTTCGAGTTTTTAATTTTTCAAAAACAGTTATTGATTTGATTTAGATGTCAAAATATGATATTTTGATTTAGATGTCCAAGGAGGTAAAAATCTGTGTAAAACTTAAAACTCGAAACCACGTGCATGTATGTAAGATGTATAAAGTTAGCATATACACATAAGCATAATCAATTGAAACAAGTACTAGAATCTTGTGCTCTTTTTGTGCTATTTTTGTATGGAAGTCGAGATTTTTGTCAAAAGAAGGTTGCTTGCTCTAAACATATGCGACACCAAAAAATTTCAACAATTATTAGTAGTTTCTTTTTTTTTTTTTTTTTTTTTTTGGCTTTTTTACAAACCTTGTCAATTACACTAATTATGGTATTGTGTGTAGAAAAAAAATTTTCGCGGAGTTGATATCATTGGTTAGGTTAGGTTAGGTTAGTGGGCTGACAGTTGATCTTGTTACCGTCACACTTAGATCAATGTAGATCCATCAATGTAGATCCATTGTGATACCCTGTTAAAAGAAGAAACATATGCTAAAAAACAAGACATGACATATCCCGTTGAAAGGGATAGATTTCAGCAAGCAGCTGCTTTAGGCTGTCGGGGGGTTACAGTATAGCTGTCGTCAGAAGCATTGACACACCAGGTTGAGGGGAGGTTTCGTCACCGCTGTCCTTTGCGTGTTCCTCTCCTTTACCCCCACTAAGTGGATCATTCCCCCCCCCCCATGTCCGGAGGAGCATTTGGCCCCCACAACGCCTGGTGGGTGGGTTTGATAGGTCAGTGGTTATGGTGTAAGTTTGCTTTGTTATGTCAGGCTGGAGTGAATCGAGAGGGTCGCCTCCTACCACAAGAGTATTATATCAATCTTGTGGAGGGACGGCCATCACAGTTTCAAATGACGCTCGCATTCAGCGCAGGAGTGGCAGGACTGGTGTAAGGCTCGCTGCCCTAACTCCTTTATTGCCACTGCCACAGGAATGCGTGCGTCTTACAGTCTTCATTGCGTTTGTTCAGTAATTGTGGGTCGGTTTGTAAATGGGATATTAGGGACTTTCGAGCCATTTAGTAGCGTTAATGAACTTTAAGAGATTCTTGCTAGGAATTTCAGAGAGTTCCTCTAAATCATCGAAGAAGTGTTTCCCCAGGAGTCTACTTCTCAGATGACATAGCGCAGGGCAGTGACACAGGTAATGAAGGGTGTCTTCCTGAACTTCCTCGTCACCCACCACAGCCTCTACATAAGTCATCCGAGCTAAGTTGCATCTTTTTCTTGTGGTAGCCCAATAGGTTGTGACCTGTGGATATCATTGGTTGTTCTCGAGATATTCCAGCCGAAAAGACATTTTTTTGGAATTTTTAGCAGTTTTTTGTAGTTTCTTTGGGCTAGAAAAAAAAAACCGTTAGGTACTTGAATTTAGTTACAAACTCTACCAACTAACTCAACTTTATATTTTTGTATTAAATAAAATTAACCCAAAGTTAATATCTTTGTGAGCTTTCAAGATATTCGATATTAACATTGAAAATGTTTATAGGATCGTTTTGATAGAGTTGTGGTGTTACCAAAATGATTAAATGAAATAAATTAAATAAATTCAATAAATCATAAATGAACTCCAGCGTATAGGGGCATCACAACGAAATTTTTGGTTGGTGTTACTAAAGAAATGACCGAAATGATTGAAATGAACACATGAACGTAGAATATGAAAAATGAACTCCAGCGTATAGGAGGACAACTATCAAATTTTTGGTTGGTGTTACTAAAACAATACAAGAATGATAAAAATAAACAAACGAACACAAGCGATGAATTACAGTAGGCATAGGCAAAGGTATACGGGGAAAAAACGAAGAAAGACAAGTATTGTTCGTCGTCAACAGGCAAGCTTCAGTGGAGAATGGTCATGAAGTATATTCAAAAAGAGAAAAAAAAAACAACAACAAGGTATTCAGAAGAAGACAAATGAACAAACAAGGCAAGATTTTTGTATGTTGTATATTGTGTGTATGCATCTACATAGTTATGGAGGTAGGTAGGTCGTGATTTTGTGAAAATGAAAATGATAGGTATTTATTTTTATTCCATACAGAATACAATGCGGTCTTATAAGAAAGGCCAGTGATGCAGTTGAGTGTGCAAGCAGGAGTAGAGCTTGCTTGAAATCGACATACCTATGTAATATGTGGGACAACAAAAAATATGCCAGAGCATGTTTTTTTCTAGCAACACTTTTAAGACGAGATTAGATTAGAAATCAGTTTTATAAGAAATACTAGTTACGACTTAAATATTTCAGTAAAATGGATCATAATTGAATGGGCTCTAAATAATAACCGTGCATGGTATTACCTAAATATTTACGTGGACTATAAATAATGAACCATAATATTCAACAGACTTTAAAAAATTGAGAATATAGGTACCTACTGTATGGTTAATAATTTAGGATCCATAACTTTAAGGTTGTAGTAGCCGTGGCGTGATGGTTAGTGCGATGGACTGTCATGCCAGAGGTCTAAGGTTCGATCCCAAGCCTCGCCATCTATTTATTTAAAAAGAAAAACGGCTACTGCCTCTTGCGAGGAATTGACAAATCCTCCAAGAGTATCTCCTGTCACAGAAAAGTGCCGCTCGTTAGCCGTTCGGATTCGGCAATAAACTGTAGGTCCCCTCCATTCCTGCAGACACGCACACAGGAATGGTTGAGAGTTGTAAGTCACTAGGCCCTAGTTCTTCATGAGCTGTTGTGCCATCAAATTTATTTATTTTATTTATAACTTTAAGGTTAATTTCACTGCAATATTTAAGTCATAACTAAATTTGATTATTGGTAGGCCCATTGTCTTTTAAGTGCCATGTTTCGTCAAAAATGCATATTTTTTGTATATTTACGTTTAACGTGCATATTTTGCCGTATTTTTGTATATTTTTCATTAAAATCATAACTTGTACAGTGTCTTCTAATGTTTATTCAATAAATAACAAAGGTCTATGGGGAAGGGATTACCAAAAAATTAAAACATAACTTCAGGTTATGGCAAACAAATTTGCATTAAGGAAATTTGGGTTGGAGTTTTTGTTTTTTTTTTAAATTAACCTATTTTTAAAGTTGGTTAAATATTTTTGAGTTGGTTAAATATATTAAGGCCGTGTGTGAATTGAATTAAAATTTCGAATAAATTTTATCCGAAATTAAATTTTATTTTGAAGTTTGTACGTACACATATGTACCTACAGATTCACCTCACTAGTGTCAAAAATTAAATTAATCTTCGGATTTTAATCCAATTCGCACACGGCTTAAACAATAGGTATAGATAGCTTTTGAAAATTTAGAAAATATTAACCCAAAAGTAAAAAAATCATGGTCCCAGTAATTCTGACTTTTTAACATTCCTTTCGTTGAAACTTTGGTTGAAAGGTACCAACATTTTTGTTAGCCACGAGAGCAAGCTCGTGGGACTCACTCGTGTAAATTTTGTTTTTTTTATTTTTGATATAATTAATGTCTTAAATAAACCCATGTAGATGAATTTAAACGATTCACCATTATAAAAAAAATGCATGTACGTACCTATTTCAAATAGGTTTTAATGGCTTCTAGCCCCAGCAAATTGACGACAATCCCACTTGTACACTACATATTTTTTTTTGTTTTTAGATTTAACGTGTATAAAGCTAGCATATACACATTAGCATAATCAATTAATCAATTAAAGCCATAACTAGAATTTTGTGCTATTTATGTGTGGAAGTCTCGATTTTTGTGCTAGCATAGTTTTTGTTTTATGTAAATCTATGCTACTAATATTAAGCTAGCAAAACTTCTAAACTGCTCAACATAATCAATTGAAACAAAAACTAGAATTTTGTGCTATTTGTGTGCTATTATTCTGTGGCAGTCCCGATTTTTGTAACAAAACTTCTAAACGGCCCAGCATAATCAATTGAAAGAAAAACTAAAATTTGGTGCTATTATTGTGTGGCAGTTACGATTTTTGTGCTAGCATAGTTTTGTTTTATGTTTTGCTAGCTTTATATGGGTAGCATAACTTTGCATACAAAAAAACTATGCTAACACAAAAATCAGGACTTCCGCACAAAATAGCACAAAAAGAGCACAAAATTCTAATTATGGTTTCAATTGATTATGCTTATGCGTATTGTATATGCTAGCTTTATAGACGTTTAGATTTATGTCGTTCTTTTTAGTGCAGTTTTTAAAAATACATTACATAGGTATGCATACCTACATAGAATATATTTTTACAAGCAATATTGAGCATATTTTTAGGGCCCTAATCATTTTTTTTGAGCATAATAACTTGTTAAGGGCATCCTATATGTAATTGATTTTTAAGGGCATAATTATAAGCGCTTAAAACTGTTTTTAGGGCATATTTTTGATTGCCCTAATAGGTACATTATGTGAGTTGTGATATCAGATTAAAAAAAAAACGATTTTTTTGGTTGAATAGAAAAGTATGATGGGGTTAGTTAAAGAAAATTAACAAGATTTATTTTTTGCCAAATGGAAAGTGACATTAAATACTTACACCTAGGAACTTCAAAACTTATAATGGTGTTTGAAACAGCTTATTACGTTTTAATTAGTTTGTAAAGATTGTAAAGATTAGTCATGTTTTTTGTTTATCTAGCGAAATAAAGTCATTTTCAATGTCCCCATGGTTACTCTATGAGTGAAATCTGTAAATTTTTTTTAAGAATTTTTAATGGTTTTTTTAATTTAAAAAAAAAATGTGGGTTGATTTTTTTTTAAGTCTTACCAATTTTTCACTACGTCATTATTCATAGAATGAAATCAGGCCGAAGTTAATAGCATTATTTGTTCTTTTTTTTTAAATTACTGTTATAAGAAAACCGCTAATTGAATTTTTTTGAAAATTCTTCCTGCACGGTATGGCCTTATTATCTGTAAAAAAAAATGTATTCGAAATCGATATCTCTATCTGTTCTCGAAATATCGTCTGCGAAAAAAACTTCCGAACATACTACGTACACAGACATCTCTCTAAAAACAATGTAACTCCAGAGACCTCGAGACGTCGAGAAATGTCAACATTTTTAATTCGACAAATTGGACCGAAAGGAAGACCGGGACTTAAGTATTGCACGCACTTTGTCGTTCGCAACTGGAGATAGCTAGCTAGAGACCGAGCTTGCTGTAACTTCTGTCAATCCCGACTGTAGCACCACCTTAAGTATTGCAATAATGCCAATAGTTGGAACTACAATTTTGCATAGGTTTTAGCAAATACATAATAAAGGTCAAAAATCCTGAAGGTTATTCCGTAATTTTTTAGACGATAGTCGTCAAATCGATTATCGTTAATATTGTGGCCAATTATTCACATTACTTGCTAAAGATTTTACCTAATTTAAATTAAATTTTATTAATATTGCATTATATTATTTCTTTTAGAAGTTGCTTTTTTTTTTTTTTTTGAAAAGTTGGTATAGCTAATAAAAGAACGAATTCCTTAATCTTTAAGATTTATCTTTAATTTCATATATGTATAAATTCTTTAAAATACGAGGTCACTTGGTTTTATTTTAGAGCAATTTCTTGCAAGTCAGTAATGGATTTTTTTTTTTCATTTTATTGATTAAAGGATTGCATAACATTTATCTTTTCTGGTGTGCAATTACTTACACATTTTATTATGCTTCCCCGTTGTTTAGAAAAGCACTTTCACTCAACTCTATTATTCTTATAAATTAACTTCGCTTCAAGTACAAGGTTTCCATTTACTGCCAAATCCCGAAGCAACAACCATGACCTGCTGGTCAATGCCAAGGCGCAGGGCACCATTATGTGTGGTCATAAATTTAGAATCTCTACTTGGGTTTTATCTCTATAAATGGAGATATACTGTGAAGGCATCTCCTTTAGATACAATTACTATTAAGCCTAATTGAATCATCAAGTAATTAGACAATCTATTTGATGGTTAAGCAAACCCTTGAAACAATTGCCATGAAAAGGCTGCAACAATGTCTTCCTATCTCTACCTCACTTCGTCTTCTCTCTCCGTCTAATATTCTTCTACAATATATGCATGTTCCGATGCCAAGTTTCAAGCTCGTTTCCATGACGTTGCTCTTCCTCTCAATTGCCAATTAATATAATCTTATTAACATAATTGTTAAGGATCAAGATTCCATCACAGCAATCAAGAAATGTTTTGTGTATAGGAACGAAACACAGGCCATCACACAGCACTAATTCCCAAAATAAGGTTTTTTTTTTTCGTACACTGAATCAATTTTGTTTTAAGAGGATTAACCGAAGATTTGTAGAACAATAACTCTGACAGTCCATGACAAAAAGCTTCAGAATTTCTTAGGTGAAAAAATATAAAATATTCCAAAAAGATTCCAAATAACTCGTAGCGGGCAGGCCAGTGATGTGGCACGTACGTCTGCGTAGAGGTAATAAAGATTAGTACTGTTCTAAGCCCCACGAGTTCTCAAACCCAAATCAAAGATGAAACGGAAACTCGTTGATGTGCATGTAAATCATCTCAAATCACTGGTTCGTAGGCAAATTTAAATCAACATTCATAACCTCGAAGCTTGAAGTTCGAAAGACCTTTTTGTTATATAAAAATCGGCAATCATTCCCCCTTCGTTTATAACATACAGCAACCTATACATAATGTCAATTCCGGATTGGCGTTCGGGTGTGTAGTTGAGTGCTATTCAAGGGAATATCTATTTGTGTAGGTACTCGCTCTTGACATATAACAAATAAAGGTCATGGTGTGGTTAGTTATGAAAATTCTGAGAAAATTTGATGAAACATAGGCCGACCGGACTGTTGAGTATTAAAAGGGATGAATAACTTAACTAGAATGGGGAGACAATTTGAAAATATATTCAATTTGTTAATTAGACGTGGAGTTGATGTAGAAGAGTAAACTTAATATAATAAAAGTAAAAGTAAGGTATCGATTACGTATTATGACCAAGGCAGGATTAACACATCAAATCCTTGAGTGAGGGGCGAACTCTTCCCTCAGGTAGTTCGGTAGTAACTTGTAACTTCTTCTTTTTTTTAAATTTATGTGTAGGAGGGATAAGCGTGAATGTAAAAACGAATTTTTTGGGTTGAAAGCTCCAAAATTTGGCTGCCATTAATTGGGAAGGGGGGGTGTAAAAGTTTTGCGCGATATCTTGAAAATCGTACGTCTCGCAAAACAAACAATTATAGGTAAAAAAAAATATGACCGTTGTGACTCCATTTGGGAAGACAGGGACAGTCCCACTTTTCAACTATTTATCCGCCCCTCCCTTCGTAAACTCACCTAAGAATCCAATAACGTAAAAACTAAAATAAAAGGTTTTTCTTAGAAAAATGAGTTTTTGTTATTTTTGATTTTCTCAGAAACTACAAAACACTTGACATCCGGTTTGTTTTTTTTTTAATAAAAAATTCATAAGAGCATTATTAGGAAAAAAAATTCTTGCTTAAATGTGTAAAATTTTGAAAAAAAAATAATTGTTTGAAAAAAAAAATTATTTTTTTTTTTCAAAATTTTGACTTTGAAAATCAATATTTCAAAAAATATTCACTCGAACAACTTTATTTAAAAATAAAATTAAAGAATGGATTTCTGGCTTTTCAAAATGCTATAGCATGACTCCGTATGTATTATGTACAGTTATTTTTTAATATTTTATTTTCTGTTTTAAGTTATTTTTTTTTTTTGAAAATTGCCCCTCCCACCCAAACGACCCCTCCCCCCAACCATACCTTTTTTTCTTGTATAAGTCCAACCTACATGCCCCAGATTTTTGTCACACCTAATGCAAATCACCTTGTATTATAGGCTTAGAAGTACCAAGTTGCATAATAAAAACAACATCTATCAAGCCATTAACGAGTTATTTATAATAACCCAAAATTAAGTCAATTTAAAAAAAAAACTTCAAAGCTTTATGTTATTTTTTTTTTTTTGGAAAAGAAAAAAATTGCATAAAATTGCTTGGGTGATGCGTATTTAGGTTGATAAGCATTGTTTTAGTTTATATGTCTTTTCCCTTCAATTTTAATTTCCGCCATTTGAAATAGAAGAAGTAATTGTCTTCGAATAGAAGAAATAACCGCCATCCATCTACTTGGCAACATTGGCATTTCCAAAGTTTCTCCATTGGCAATATTTAAGCCAATAGCAATATTTTCTTAAAATATTGCCAGCAGTAGTTTTTAACAGAAAAATAACACCTTTTCTAGGTAAACATTTTAATTTTTCCTCTTGTAGCCCTGAGATATCAAGAAGATTCGCGCTTGGCCTAGAAATATTTTCCACAAAGCCGTCCCAGATCTAAATTAAAAAAATATGTTCAAAAAACTTGGAGTATTGTACATTAGCACGAGACAATCTAGGTGAAGGAGTTGCAACACGACACACAATTTTCGCATCATACTAAAACTAAAAACTATAACATGTGGGAGTATAAATATTTATTTCTTCTTTGCTAGTTATCCTTTTTATTATTCGAATCACGTACTCCACGATACCAAAGACAAACTAACAATGAAGATAAATGACATTTTAGACATAGACAGACAGAGACTTCACAACGACACACGACGACGACGATATACCTAACAAATCACAAATCATAAAATGTTTTCAAAATGCGTAGTTGGTGATTCCTTTAGTCACAATAAAACATAATAAAAAGAAAATATTAACGAGACAAAAGCCATTGCTCCCTCTGGTGTTTTGAAAGGGCAAACTTTATCTGAAATTTACTGTAAAATACTTCAAGTCGCACCAGTTCTTTAAAATAAAAACATACGAGAAAAAGGATGGAATCCTCTTCAGGTTATTTTATTTATTTTATTTATTCTATTTTTTTTTTTTTTTTTAAATAAGACCCAAAGAATTTTTGCATTTTCCATTCTGCCTTTTGGCTAATTTTAAGGTAGTCTTTTATTTACATAAAAAGGGCTTATTAGTCCCTTCCGCTAGAATAAAAATGAAAACAGACAACTTCCGACGTACCGATAGAACCCTCCAATAAAAGAACAATCACTACCAAACCAAAGATGGACTACAAAATATATTAATTTAAAAGAAAAAGGACTTCAAAGTACGTATAAAAATATTCAATCCATTGCGTGGGTAAACTTCTTATCATTAAAGTAAGAATGTGTTTCTTTAAAGTGAAAGCACACACAAACTTATTTTCTCCGCAACATTATGCCTTCGTATCAATAAGATACGTTGTTGCTTAGATTACAGGGTTGCCAACGAGCACTTTTTATCATTTTGTATTCCAACGGGTTTTTTTTTGTATAATAAAAAATTCTATACTGAAATAAATCAGACTGATAATGGAAGAAGCCTTAGCACTATTTCATTTGACTTTTGATTTTATTGATTTAAGTAAAAGATGGATGCAGTAGCCCGTGGCGTGATGGTTAGTACGATGGACTGTCATGCCAGCCGCTTCCACCTAAGTTTTTTCCGGGCTACTGCCTCTTGCAAGGAATTGACAAATCCTCCAAGAGTAACTCTTATGGTGTCGTGACATAAGGCCATGCGTCATTAGGCCATATTTTGGAATATGGTTTTATGACGTGACATTAGGCCATATTCGAACGGATGGCCTTTTGACGCTTTGGTGATGTGTCATAATGCTATATGTTTTTGCGACTTCATACCATATCTAAATAAGGCATCGTGACACTTTCTTTAAGTGACATAATACCATATTAAAGCAATTTTGATACTCGCGGTACGATAAAAAAAATAATTTTGTTTTTTTGACAGTTTAGTTGGACGTAGCTTTTCCTTGCAGCTTGCAGTATTTTTAACGCCAACAGTTCAAATTATTATAATTGAAATACTTAGAACTTATAAGAGTAAATAAAATTCAAGCAAAAATCTGTCATTATAGTCCTTGAGACTTTTCCACGTGAACATTTCACATCAAATTGTGTGTTCGAATTTTAATTCACTCAAAGCTTAGCGGAAAAATTTTTTTACCGAAGATTAGATCAATTTTCACACCCCAAATTAATCCAATCTTCGGCAAAATTTTTTCCGCTATATTGTATTCGATTTTTATCTCACTAAAAGCGTAGCGGAAAAAAAATTTTCCGATGAAAAGATCAATTTGGTGATTAAATAGCGGACAAAATTTTGCCGAAGAGAAGAAAATGAAAAACTCATGCGATGTTTTAATTTTTACACCCAAAATTCATAATTCATTTTTGAGGACAAATGCTGCTATCAACATAATTTATAATTATAATTATTACACTGATTTTTTTTTAATGCAAGAATTTCCATTTGAAATCAGTTAATAGCATAAAATGAAGGATTTAAAGTTCTAAAATCTAAATGAACCATTGTTGCCCTTACAGATTTTATTTTAGGGTAAATAAGAAATATATGCATCTGAAAGTGACACAAGGCCATAATGGCCTTACGTCACTTTAGGTAAGCGTCACAAGGCCATTTGTTTGAATATGCCCTTATGTCACATCATGAAAACGTCATATAGCCATATTTCAAAATATGGCCTTATGTCGCATGGCCTTATGTCACGGCACCACTCTTATCATAAATAAGTGCTTCTTACCTTAGCCGTTGGGACTCGGTAGTAAACTGTAGGTCCCTTCCATCCCTGCCAATCAAACGAACACAGAAATGGTTGAGAGTTGTAAGTCACTAAACCCTGGTTCTACACGAGCTGTCGCGCCACCAAATTTATTTAATTTTATTTATTTATAAATTGTTACTTAAAATTTTTAAACTGTAGCTAACACACAATGGTAACTCTGCCCCAGGCAAAAAAACTCCACTCCGTTAGCAGAAAACTAAGTAATTTAGACACAATATCCACGTCAAAAACCCTAAAAGAATAAAAAAACAATATTGTAAAAAAAAATATATATTTACTCAGAAGCATCTACACATAATATATACACTGTACATGTATACATTACATATATATACATACTAAACGAACCTTATTCCAAGACTCCTTTTTTCTTCGTTTTGTTAGTTCAAAGTATCGGTACTGTGAGTCCTATAAATGAAATAGGAATTCGATTTATTCTTTCGAAAACGACAGGATATTATAATTTTGTTGCTGGCTTGTCTGACGTAGCGACGGTCATTTGCTATGTACGGTTGAATATATTTCGTTGGACCGTAGAAGGACTTGCAAAAGTGTGCAAAGACGACTTTGAAATTATATTAGGAGCTATATATAGATTTTCGCTTAAAAGAAATTCGAGACGAACTAATAAATTTAATGTTCTTATTTATATCGAAGAAGCAGAAGACAACAAAAATTATAAAGGACATCAATGATACACCCCACCCACTTATCAAATGTGATAATAAGGCAATAAATTACATGACGCATATTTCTTGTGTTCTTGTTCTTAAGAAAAAAAAAATATACGCAGCTCCTTTAGGAATCATGTCACTTCACTAACCAAGCAAAGATTATGAAACTATCTAATTGACCTAAATCAAAATCAAATAAAAAGAAAACACACGTTTTGTATAGAAGAAAATAACGGGATGCTGATATGAACATATCAGAATGAGAAGTGTTAAAAACCCTTTAGTTACCGAAAAAAAAATGCGAATTCATCTAAATCATTTGTAAAACCCACAAATTATTCTACTGAGCAATAGTCCAGTCAACGAAGACCTAAAATCATAAAATAAATGCAATTTCTGGGTTATTTTTTATATACGTATGGTAGAGGTGACACTCAGGTGCAACATACTAAAAGTCCCTAGCCCACGGCCGCGAGTTTAAGCCAGGGGAGAGGGTTAAAAGCAGCGCCGGATCTATGGGGAGGCAAACCGGGGCACGTGCCCCGGCCGGCAGCTTTAGGGGGCGCCAAATTCGAGAAGACACTCTCTTCAAAAGACTATCATCACACAGCAAATTTTGAAAAAAAAAATTGTAGACCTATGTTTATACTTAGGCAGTTAAAATTAAAAATTATGTACATACATACACACTAAACTGATTCAAAAAAAATTAAACTGTCTCCCATTTTTAATGCCACTAGTTTTTTAGTTAGAGTTTAGTAAAATAATAAGCCTGGTAATATTTAGAGCTCGCTCATCGCGTATTTCTTTTTTTCCATGCAAATTTTATGGGAAGTTTTCTTTTGTTTGCTTCTTTTCTTTATAACTTTACAACCGGTCATTGTTCGGAAATGGTTAAGACATATTCTTAAAGGAAATTGAATTTTCTTTAAAAATGTTCTTAACTAATTATTTAATTACAGCACTCCTTCCAAAGTTATTAAAGGTTAATTCCATAGTTTTTTGGATTTCCTGTTAAAAATACATATCAGCTGTAATATACAATCTTAATATTAAATTTTGTTGTATCTATTGAAATAAATGTATTGTTTAAGAAAAACAATTATTTAAAGACAAATAAACAATTCTTATAAATTGTTATTTTCGGTTCATGAAGCAATCAATTTGAAGGAATTTTGTCACAAAAATTAATTTGACAAGCAGTTGTATTGTGTTTTCATAAATATTTTGGTCTCATGATACTTATTAGTTTAGGTGGGAGGAGAAATTTTCTAAAAAATCTACTTTAAAAAAAAATATAATCAAAAAATAACCGCAACGATTACAAACTGCTTTTAAACCCCAAAATCTATTCTCCTAATTAGTATTTAATTAATTAATAGTAGTGAATAGTTTTTGAAAAGATTATTTTCAAAAGCAACATTTTGAATATACAAAAATTAACAGCCCAATTGTAAATGAAAATTCCCGGGGAATTTTTTTTGTTTCTACAATTTTATTTATATGTCAAATTCTGCAAACTCTTCTAGTTTCTGAAAACTTTTTCTAAAGCTTACTGTAAATGAATTTATATCCAGAGTTATCTAATTCTTGTTTAAAGCACCACTGAAAAACTGGGCCCAAGTTTTTGACTAAAAATTGCTAGGCCCATTGAATACAAAAAACAGAAATACTACTGAACTACGTAAAATTTTGCAAACAAAATTAGTTTCATCAAAATTTTCTTAGTTTTATTAAAAAATTTGATTTTAAAAATTAATTTTTCCAAAAACTATTTACCTACTAATAAAATGAAAAAAAACGATGTTTGTAAAAGAATGGATTTACCATTGTAAGTGTTGCCATTGTTTTTTAATGACTTTTTCATTTAAAGACGATTTTTAAAAAATTTCCCCTTCGGGCCCTTCCGGTACAGTGGCCAATAAACCTACAAGTTTTTTCTTTTCTCCATCCATACTACAAGCCTTAAAATTTTTGACGCATCTTATGCAAAACACCCTGTATACTGGTTATATTGTCTGTTATTTATTTTATTATTTATGTCACACACCTACATAAAAGTTGCTATGTAAAAAGATTTCTCCCTGTTTCAAAAAATCCAACCAACCTCAATGCTGAAGGGGCGCCAAATCAGGTTTTTGCTCCTGTTCGGAAAAGTCGTAGATCCGGCGCTGGTTAAAAGTCTCCTTTTTAATTTTTTTTTCGACAATATATTTTGTAAACCAAGCGCGTATAAGTGGAAAAGTCTATTATATAAATAATTAAAGTTAATTAAATAAGCTGTGGGATCTTAGCAACTCATATATAGGATATTCGTAAATAAAGTATGTCATCTAAGAGGTGCCAATAATCGTGGGTACCGTGAAAAACTTTAACCCTGGATTAAAAATTTTCTAAGCCTAACCAATTTCTGTAACTATATACCTGACCTTTTATGACCAATTACTGACCTTTTAGATTGCATACTTTTTTGCGAATATCCAAAATTATGGGGTGCTAAAATTCTACAGCCAACTAAATTTGTATTTTCGCTGGTAGAGAAATATGAAAAATCATTAACTTACAAAATTAATATTTTATTGATCAATTTTACCCATAAATTGGACGAAAATTGTTTCGCAAATCTTATTTCGCAATTATCAAAATAAATTTTGATCGACTCGCGAATTTTTGTTTTGTCTTAAGATCAACCCGCAAAACGATCATTTCGCAAAAGTTCTTTCGCAGTTTTTTATATCGGATATTTATTTGTTGTTTTGCAAGATCTTATTGCGCTAACTGTTAGTTTCCGTTTTGTTATCTCGCCGTTTAGTTATCCCACCATTTAATTATCTGGCCGTTCTGTATCTGGCCGTTTTGTTATCTGGCCGTTTTCCTATCTGGTCATTCGTTATTTGGCCGTTTTTTATCTCGCCGTTGAGTTATTTGGCCATTTCCGTTTGGTTATTTTACCGATATTTGCAGAAAATAGCACTGACTTTTTTTTTATATTTAAACGTAGGCTTTTTAATGTTTAAGGTGTCTGTTTTTTTCCTTTTTTCGGAGAAAGCATGTGTTTTGTTTAATAGGAAACAAAGATAAATTTTGTGTTGACGGTTTTTCGTACTATTATATGAGTGTTTGAACAAGACAAAAAACTACGCTTGGTGCTTTGGACATGGTTAAAATGAACAATTTAATTGCAGACTAAAGAAAATATTATAGAATTCGTTCTTTTTTTAACTAATTTAGCTTAGAGGAGAGTATTGAAAGCATGGATTTTTGTGGCAAATGTTATAAATTAGGCATTTTATTATTTTACATTTCGCGCGAAATTCATTAACATGTACCTTAAATATTTAAAGACAAAACAATTCAAAAGCTAAATAATACTAAGTATGCAAAATAATAAAATGCGAAATAATGAAATGCGATAGAATAATTAGCGAAGTAATACATAATGCCAAATAATGAAATGCAATATAATGGAATGCGATATAATAATTAGCGAATTAATTTTTTGCAAAATAATGAAATGCAAGATAAAATTTGGTATGTGAAATTTGCAAAAAGATGATTTTGCGAAACAATAAGACAGCGATGTAAAAGCTTGCCAAACAAAAATTGCCCAACAATTAAATGCGAAATGACTAAATTGTAAAACAAGAAATTGCGAAATGATTATTGCGAAATGAAAAACAGCCAAACATAATCCGCCAGATGACCCCTACCCCAAAAAAAGTAAGTACCTATATACATTTATTATTATCCGTTGACGAGTTAGGAGAAAGAATAGGGGTTAAATCAGGTGGTAATAGTTAGAATTTCTATACTGTTTACAGTGTTTGCATTCATATGAAAAATTACTGTTTCTTCGAAGGTAAAAAGTATAGGTACTGGGTGTTTCTAAGTTACTGATCATTACTTTGTAAAATGATTTTCAGCTATCTACTAAGAAAAAAATCATAAGGGAGAGAGGGGTCATATTGATGTGGATAAATAATTATTAAAAAACAACATAAATACCTATAGTACAATACTATATAAGTTTTTGAAAATCTAAAGACCTATTCTTATATTCTGTTGCTTAAGTTTTTTCAATTGACAGATGTGTAATTTTAAGAGCTCAATCAGTTATTGAGTATTTATAGAGCAATTTATGGATACAAAAAGTTTGCATAAAAAACTCACATCACAATAAAATCATTGTTCGACAAATTTTTGAATGTTTTTTTAATTAAAATAAATATCGGTTGAAGTCGATAACATTATTTTGTTCTCGAGATATTCCATAAATAGCCATTTTACAATTTTTTTTTAATTACTGCAATAAGAAAACCACACACTGAATTTTTCTGAAAACATTTTCAGTGCCTTATGGCCATATTATCTGTAAAATAAAATTCATTTGAGGTCGATATCTTTATTCGTTTTCGAGTTATCGTCGACGAAAAAATGCTCACGAACTTTCGTACCTACGTACACACACTACACAGATATCTCTCAAAAAAAAACACTGAATTCGAATTCCAGAGATCTCGAAACGTTGCGAAATATCGATATTTTCGATTCAACAAATTGGACCAATTATGTACAATAACTTCCAATGGGAAGTTAATAAATAATCGGCAAACAAAAACAAAAAAACAACCCAGTCCGTTCCCGTATTTGCTCTAGCAAGACACTACTCCAGTATCATTGATGCCCGAAGAAAAAATTGTAAACGAAATGAGATCCATGCTCATGCCCGGATTTATATAACGTTGTACGAAGGAATTAAACGTCCATCGGATCCAGCTTCTGCATGTTTAACCATTCTAATAAAGGTGTCTTTATAATGACTTCATAGGTATTTCTTCAATCTTCAACAACTTTTTCACATTGACATTCCCGATTTGTTGGCCTACTATATTGGCACACTACACTGCGAAGCCTCTTAACCATATATGAGCATAATTCATGTGATGCTGATTTTAACACGAGTATAAAATTGGATTTAAAAAAGTTTTATTCGAAACCAGTAGGTACTAAGTTCCATGTCCATATAATTGTGGTGGTCAGACTAAGGATGGGCTCCGGACATTAAAACAAAAAACAATGAATCATATACTTTTGGACTTATTATATCCTTTAAATATGCACAATTAGACGTTAAACATGCGTATCCTGTTTTTATTTTCCTATGTTTTATTCCTCTCCTTTTACTTTTAGTCATGGTTTTTTGTTGTAAAAGTAAAATTTATTACTGTGTCTTAAAATTTATCGGTAGTTAAAATTGATACATGACAATGTAAATCGTGGCTAGGACTGGCTTGGACATCATTGGACAAATAAGGATTCTTTTCACATATTTCCAAACATACATACAAACACGTATTTATATACAGGGTGTTCCGTATAAGGTACACCAAAGAGCTAGGGCGAGTAGGTTGGGTTAAGACAAGAAAAACATCGTATGGGAGGTCTATGTCCCCCCGTTTAGGCGGGAGGGGCAATTTTCTAAAAAAAAATTGACTTAAAACAACGGTTAAACTTACAATGTCCTGATATGCCCTTTTGAAAAGCCAGAAATCTGTTCTTTAATTTTCTTTTTAAATTAAGTTGTGTGAGTGAATAGTTTTTGAAAAATTAATTTCAAACTGATTTAATTCCAAATTTTACGTCATTAAGTAGTATTTTTGTTTTTAATATTCAATACTCCCATCAATTTTTAGTGAAAAACTGAAAACCAGGTGTCAAAATGTGGTCTAGTTTTTGAGAAAATTGAATATAACTAAAGTAAGTATTCTTTAAAATCAAAAAGATCCTATTTCTGCTAATTAAGTAGTAAAGTAGATTTGGTCATTTTCAATTTTCTCAAAAACTAAACGACATTTTAGCATCCGGTTTTGTGGCTTTGACTAAAAACTAATAAGAGCATTGAATTTTGAAAACAAAATTTTACTTAATTACGTAAAATTTTGAAAATTTTTTTTGTAAATATTTTTTTTCAAATTTTCGAGTTTGAAAATTAACTTTCCAAAAAGGTATAGCATGTTATTGTTTGACCGTTGTTTTTGAATAATTCTTTTTTTCTGTTTTAAGTCAATTTTTTAGAAAATTGCCTCTCCCGCTTAAGCGGGGGAAACAGACCCCCACCTCCAAAACGATTTTTTGCTTGTCTTAACCCAACCTACTCGCCCTAGCTCTTTGGTGCACCTTATACGGAACACCCTGTATATCTATGTGTAGTATAGGTAGTAAAATGAAAACACCACTCACAAAAGTTGAATTATAGTTTCCAAGCACATTTCATTTGTAAAACTTTATCCCTAACGGAAGGTGGTTAAATAGAATTTCGTATTGTTTAATATAGGTATGTGCCAAATGCTTTCGGTAGTTGTAATAGATTTGTGGCTCAGTCAGGGAAAAGCTTAAGTATTTTAATAGTCTAATTATTCGACATTTTCATTATCAATAATTGGATTTTGTATAATTATGACATGGATATGTTACTGTAAATAGCCGAAATAATGAAATTCTAAAATTAACCGGTATATTCTAGAACAATTCTTACCAATGGTGCTGAGAAATTCTATGATTTACCGGCAAATTCTATAAATTCATTATTTCGGCATTTTACGGTAACAGATACAAAAAGAAAAGATAACATTTGCGGATGAATATTGTACAAACATGGACAAGTAAACAAAAACACTAGCAAAAGATGTGTGGTTTGAAATTGAAGTTGGTGTAAAGATTGTATGGGTAGGGTAGAAAAGAAACCTTTTTATTTTTAGGTTGAAAGGGCTGGTTTTCGATCCATTGAGCTCCGGGCGTAACAATCAAATCCAAAACCGTCATCTGGTTCCTAAAATAGAAGGTCGGTTATAATAATACAAGTATGACGTATGTAGTGTAGTCAAAACAGTTCAGTTTCGGAATTGATTGACATGACACACCTCCTTGAAAAAAAATTTGCTAAATAAATTAAATACAGATAAAATGAATAAGAAATTGCTTGGAATTTTACAAACCTTTATATTAGAGGTTTGTTTTTAATGTACAACTGTATTCATACAATAAATTAGACCATATCATGGAAAAGAAGCCAAAAACAGGTTCTTTAAATTATACTAAGACTACTCCTTATAATAGAGAATCAGACAGAATCCCGAAATCCAAAATCCAGAAAACCCAAAATTCAGAAAACCAAAAATCTAGAAAATCCATAATCCCGAAAACCGAAAATCCCGAAAAGCCAAAACACCGTAACTAAAATTGAAAAATGTATATTTTCTTCAATTTTTTTTAATAAATAAAAAACACTTCAAAATCGTCTGTTAAACTTTTATTGAACAAAAACAAAATAATCTTATGTATAAAAAATCGAGAAAGTATAACAATAATAATAAGGAAGCGTAAACAAATCATGAGTCATATTCAACATAAATTATAAGAAATTGCTTTTAAAAATTTTATTTCTGAACGTTCCTTACGTTCCAAAAAGTTTTTTTTTTTTTTGGTTTTTGGCTTTCTGGATTTTGGGTTTGCGGTATTTTGGGTTGGCGGGATTTCAGTTTTCGGGATTCTGACCACAAACCCTTATATATAATGTTTGAATATTAAAATGAAGTCCGTCTGAATTCAAAAAACTAATTTATGTAGACAAATTTCCAAAATCGTTGGAGTGGTTTTCTTAAAAAAAAAAAATTATGTATGGGTCAATATTTCAAAACATTAATAATTTGGATTCCATCATTTTTCGCATCATTTAACGGGCGCAACTTTTAGAAAAAAAGTTTAAAAAAATATCATACCGCGTTGTCTGGATTTAAACACCGAAAATGTCATTCCCTTAACGTATTTCCACCCTATTTAGGTACTTCAATTCAATAACTTTTAGCAACGAAATTTAAAACAGAACAAAAAATCTAATAATGCAGTCTCTTAAACACGACATGCATCCTTCATGGAGAATAGGTAATTTATTTTTAGTTGCTGTATTTTGGTAAATAAGAGCTCTTTGGTGAGTATACCCAGATGCAATGGTCATTCCTCGCAGCAATGGAAGTTAAAAAAAAAGCATATAGGCGCAAAAGAGAAAACTCATTTTAATTTTATTTAAAGCGATAAGTTTGCCCTTTACGAAAAATGGTGTAAAGGTTTGAGAATAACTCAGCATTGCTTTATATTAAAAGTCAAAACTAAGATTGTTTTCCGTCCAACGGATCTGTCATTCCCCTAAACAGTGTTTTTTTATTAAATAGAGTGGTTTAAAAACGAAAAAAGTTTACTCCTCTGTGTCTACTCGCATTTAATCAGCCTAAAAATCTCTATCAATAAATCCTGTAGGTGTCTACCATTTCTATTATTATTATTTTCATTTTTACATTAATTGCCAAACAAAGTATTAATTAGCCTATATTCTGTTTCAATTCCATTTAATTTTTCATATAATAATGAATTTTGCTTATCTTAGTCGATTTACTCACTTCGTGTTAAGTTGCTACGCTGCTAAGATTAAATTAAATAAGAAAAGTCACGTACATAAAGTTTTGCCAAAAGTTAAATAATTTACTCCCATATTTAAATTTGAACATATTTTTTCATATTATATCAATTTAATTTTGAATTTTAAATTAAATTAAAAGTGTATTATTTCTTCCCTCCCCCTATATTTATACAGGGTGCTTTGCATAAAATGCAACAAAAAGCTAAAGCGTGAAGGTTGAGTTGATACAATAAAAAATCGTAAGATAGAAGTCGGTTTTCCACCGTTTATATGCAGGAGAGACATTTTTAATTAACTTAAAATCGAAAAAATATTTTTAGACAATGTCAACACTTACAAATGTCATAAAATATTGCATTTAAATGTCGAATTCCTTTCAACAAAAAATTATATTTTTTTAGAAGAAAAAATCGGTTTTTCTGGACAAATTTCTTGTATTGAAAGAAACAAAAGTCGATTATGTTCAGAAAAAAAATCGGTATTTTTTTGTGGAAAGCAATACGACATATATGCTATTCTTAATCTTGCTAAAAAAATTAAAAAATATTTTTAAGGTTCTTAAAAACAAATGAATATCTTTAAAACGAGTAAGTGAATTTTCTTGCAATTATTAATTAAAAAATATTGGAATACTATTTTTTTTTTAATTTTAAAATATTTAGGTAAACCTAGCTTAAAACAAATAAAAAAAATTAAAAAAAAAACATCTAAAGGATTTTAAGAATAATTGTTTTTGCAAAAATTAATAAATAAGATTCATTATGTGTTCTATTACATAAAATCTTTAAATTCTAAGCAACTCGAACCACATAATCAAGTTCAGGCGATTCAGTTGTCCATTTTATTTCATTATATTTTATGAAACCACTTTAAAGCCAAAACTTAAAGTCTTTATTAACAAATCATAAATGCAATTTAAAAACTGAACTTAAGCCTTGAAACAACATCTTAAAAGTAGGTAAATGAAACGACGTTACTGATGATCATTATGATGATGGTGTGTAGTTGCTGGAATTCTCTCATTAAAAATGCAAAATTCTCTACTAAATGCACATTAGATTCATCAAAAAAACATCAACATCTTCCTCACGGCAACAAACAGCTTATATTTTCTCAGAAAAACTTATATATACTTCCAAGGCTATAAATTTCTAACTAAACTATAAGCATTCATCCATATACAAAGCTTCATTACATAGAAGAATGAAAATATCCTCCAAGAGAATTTTTGGCAAGCATATATTATCCTTTTACAAAATTAACAAAAGCTGCTAACACAAAAAAAAAGGACTGACTTTTAAACAGGCAAAACTTGTGAGCAAACGAACAACAGCATCCTGTCTCTACCAAAGTGTAGTGAGGTAGTTCAGTGATGAGCTTCCATGAATGCTGCTTCAATAACACGGCTGTTGCTACTACCTACTACACAAAACATTCTCCATGCTGGGGAAATGTACAATAGATATATTTGGTGACTGGCAATCGCCCCTTTGCCGTTGCACCCTCCGGGGCTTCCATCAGTTCCTTTTTATACTACGCGCTATTTCGTAACACTTCGTTTGTCGTAGTTGGACTTGGAGAATCCTTTTTGAATGAGGGCTGCAGCAGCCAGCAGTGTAGAAGCATAGAAGCAGCAAGCAGCCCCAGTATCATAATTCCAGCCGTCGTCGTCTCCGACGTTGTCGCCGCTCGATAAAGTGCCTGGTTTACGTCACAATCTAACGTGGGCGGCTGCTGAAGGCGCACCCACAGTTATCGGCTCGGCTGATGCGAACCGTAAAAGCTTCCTTCAGAATAAAAACATCGGATGAACAGGGGAATCGTCAAAACTCTCAGACAGTTGAAGTCAATTGTCAAAGTGCATGCGCAAAAAACACTTAGTATGATGTTTAATGGCCAAAGGTTGGGCGTTGGAGCTGGGGTTGGGGTTTGGGGGTCCAAGTTTTTCCCATTTGTTTTGTATATTTACTGGGAGCAAGGGAGCGGATATGGAGAGTATCGAGAAAACTCTCCGAAGAATGTTGTCATCGATGCAAACCATTCACAAATACCTATGCACGCTTTGTCGTCACTGAACCACTGAGATGAATCCTGATGAACTTTTCCATTAGTAATCCAGAAGCATAACACCCACACAATATTCTCCAACACACCGTTATAAGTTATACCGAAAAATAGATAACAGAGAGCATAAACCATAGACGGAGAGAATGAGAGTAAGTGAAAGAAGTAGCAAGAGAGGAGAGCGAAAAAACCTCAAAACCACCGGCAGAACCAGAAACAAGGATATGAGAATATCCTTTTGCCTGCCATCGGCGACATTGTGTTGTGCAGTCGTCGTTGCGGGTACACACATCAGCAGCACCAAGCCGCACAATTTTTTTTTCTAAAGAGAAAAAGCAGAGCTAGATAAGAACGAATTATTTAAAAAATATATTATTAGTTAAAACAACTAAGAAGCTAGTGTAGATCCAGAAAAGGTATATATCCTTGCCAAAAGTGCCCAAAGTTAAATCATTCGCGATTCATCCCTTAACGAATGAACAATCTTTACTTGACCAGCGGTTTTCCAAACGAGATTTGTTTTTGTAAAAGTGTCTCTATATTCCATACGAGAGTGTAACAAGAAGTTAGTGTGGTATCGGTAGAACAATAACAAATTACACTATAAAAAACGGGACGACAACGACGACGACCGTTGCAGAGTCGCGTCATGGCCAAGCTGGCCCCCCAACAGGGTGGTTGTAGTGCAACTAACCTCTCCGACTTGCGTTAAGTATTTTTTTTTTCATTTTTGTTGTTGGTTTCTTTTATGCTCCACAATTTCGTAATTTTGTTGTTGTGTGTGGAGTATTATAGTGTGGAGCACAACTCTGAACGAACATTCGATACCATTCAGTGTTAAGATTTTCGCGAACAAAAAAGGATTTCTCACGGCCGAACAACCGATTTATAACGGATAAAATAATAATCTCAAGGATAATAATATAATTAAATTTAAAAATAAAAAGGATATAGTATGGTTAATATATATGTAAGGAAACATAAATTCTGCTGATTAAATAAAAAGTGTTATCCACAAAACAAAAAATATTGAATAAAGGTCCTTGAAAGGACATATTTATTAATCGTTCAGTGTATTAGTAACATACTCAGTGTGGAAGAAACAAGTGGTTGATGAAAAATTCAGAAAAAGAAGTGTTTTTTTAATAACAAATTATAAAAAAACTAGTGAAATATAAGATTGAATCCTTGTGAAAATATATTTAAAAAAAAAAATCCTTTGGTGTGGCAAAACAGAAAAACATAGGTACCTACAAGGTACATAATATTTCCGGTAGCCGAAATCAATATACAAAAACAGGTGGATTTGTATATCGTGCATCGTGAGTGTGTGTCCTTTAAACCTTTTCCTCGTTATAATCCCTTTTTTTTCTACTTTTTGGCTCTGATTCCATTTAGATAGTAAATTTTTATCTTTTTTGTGTTGAATTACGAAATACAGATTTCGATTTTTGGTTATTTTATCGTCGTCCTTAAAAGTCCTTCCATAACCCTTTCGGAAAAAAAAATTTGGCCAGCATATACGAACGTATAAAAATCCACAGAGTTATACAGACTCACAAAACCTATCCCAAGATGTTAAGTTCCTTTGTCATTCGCATTGAAAAACACTTTTGGTGTAATTGAGTTGACACAGCAATAACGGTAGAAAAGAATTCACCAGAAAAAAGGACGCTCTATTTGCACAGACCCCACTATTTTACCAAATTAACCGCACCTTACCAATTTTCTACCGATCAACTCCTACATATATAGAATCAAGTGATCAAATGAAGATGATAATCAAGATCCTTACATGTCTGAGTGTCCTGACTGGCAGTGCACTATCCCTCCATCTCAGCAATGACCGCACTGCTGAAAGCAGCAGCGGCGGAAGTGTGTTAAACCCACCCATCATTTCTGGTATACCTCAGCACCATGTCAGCAATCCGTATCAAAGAATGGCGGCTGCAGCCGAGTCAGAACGAGAGCGGATGCTCTTTATGGGTGGAGGACGAAGGGGACGCCCTATAGTCACCGGTCGCTTGCATATGACTGTTGATGACAACGACGGGGAGGTTTCCAACTATCCCGCTTCGTCGCTGACGATGCTGCAGGAAAACGAATTCCCTATTCGTCGTGAACCGTTTTTCTTTGTCGGAGACGATGATGACGGTCGCGATGGTGGAGATGGCGGTGGTGGAGGATTCCAGGACTTCCAAAAACCCCAGTCCGATCTTTATCACCGCTATGATGATGGCAGCTATGAAATTATGGAAGACATTTTCAACCGCGGAGAAGGCATGTACCGAAAATACCCACCAATCCATCATCAGCCTTCATCCATACCCCGTTTCCCGGCTCAATCTCCAAGAGGACTACAGGATCTTTTCGATCGCCATGAAATCGTTGATGAGCTCAACGTACCAAATCATCGCTCTGGTAGTCTTGACGTTAGGATACAAAAGAAAGTGCAGCGGAAGAGAACCCAAAATAAGCAAAACCTGGAAAATCAACCATCATCAACAGGGCCAAAAGCTGTGGACTCTTCCTCATCATCTACCGCAGCCCTTGTCAACAGCGGCGCCCCTTCATCAATGGCAAAGCCACAAGAACAAAAGCATCAAAAAACAAACCAACAGCAGCAACAGTTATTACATCACACTGCTAACAGTAAGCGTTCAGGGATAAATAGCGGTATTGGAGCTCCACCACCCGTTACCCATAGCATAGCCAGCCAGTTGATGTTACGTACGGCGAGAGGACAACGACAGTACGATGTGCCGCAAATTGGTATGTTATCCTTTTGTTCCTATTTTAAACAGTTTATATTTTTTTTTTTTTGACGTCCTTTATCCTGGGAAAGATTTTTTTCTTCCTTATTATTCCTGTCCACTTGGGTTCTCTTCTCACAGTCAAGTGGTTTGCTGATACATATGGGTTATTAATTGAACATGAAAATGTGGACAAGATTTGTGCTGCTATATGTGTGTAGTCCTATCGAGAAATATTTGGGTTTCGAATAAATTTTGTCCGTTCTTGAATTGTTATGCTTTTTAAGCTTCCTGTGGGGCCGTAAATTAAACAGATTTAAGAATTCTGTGGAATTCAAAGCAAAAACAATTCCTTAATGTTATGTTGTGTTTGGTTATATATAAGTATCTAGTGGTTGTGTCATACTTTGTTTGCAATAGTCAATTTAAAATTTTGTTTCGCTCCCCCTTAGGACCTTTATGATTTCCTATACAAATGGTTATCTATTTTTTTATCAAGGGTATGGCATTTTCTTATGATGTAATTCAGATTACATAGCGGTACCCGGTACCTACCTCTATGAAGATATAGAATATTCCCATATTGAAATCATAGCGTTGGTTTATAACTTATACTTACCCTATAATATATCCATGTAACTGTTTCCCAAAGGCCAACATTTTTGTTTTTGTTACTTTTTATAATATCCACCTACTTGAATGAACACATTTCCGTATTGGAAAATGAAAAGGAACTCAGTAGCGGTAGTGGGTATAGGTAAAAGGCTATCAATATTTATGTAATCCCATGTTTTTTGAAAATAATAATTATATTGTGTTATTGGTATCAGTGAATAGATTATTTTTGTTAATTGTGGTAGGCGTTAGGTATGTGGAAACAATAGGGCAAGTTTTGCAATCGTAAAATATAGGGACTCAGATTTTTTTGTAAAACATTGACTACGAGAACAAAATTGGCACTGCAATTCCGTCTTTCTTTCTGCCAGTTACTTGATGATCAGAGTCTAAGTGGCAATTGAAAAAACCTGATTCAATATTTCAGCCGTGGTTCAGCAATTTGAAATCGCCGATTTCGACGGATTAACTCAGGTTCAGCGATGTATTCAAGGTGCAAGTATGTATGTATGTGATAATAACTAATTACATCCCTGAACCATCGTTGATTCTCAGGTAATTCTCCGATATAAATGAATTAAAATTCCTGAACCAAGGATCAATATTTGAACCGTGATTGTACAACTAGCCTTAAGTGCCAGTTGTACAAAAGTGGTTTAAATATTGATCAATGCGGTTGAGTGCCAGTTGTACAATCATGGGTTAAAATTTGATCCGTGGTTCAGGATTTTTAATTCACCGATTTAGGCGGATTAACGGAAGTTCAACGATGGTTCAAGGTTCAAGTATGTGATAATAGCCAGGTATAAATGCCTAACCCATCGCTTAACCTCAGTTAATCCACTGAAATCGGTGAATTAAAGCCTTGAGCCACGGAGCAACATTTAGGGCCAGTTGTACAAATATTTGATCCGTGGTTCAGGAATTTTAACTCACCAATTTCGGCGGATTAACTGTGGTTCAACGATGGTTCAGGCATGTAATTGGCTTTTAGTGCATATTAGAACCTTGAACCATATCGTTGAACCTCAGTTAACCCGCCGAAATTGGCGAGTTAAAATTCCTGAACTACGGATCAAAATTTAAACCACGATTGTATAACTGGCACTTAACGATTTCAGCGGATTTTAACTGAGGTTAGAAAGAGCTTTTGGTGGTTAATTTATTTTTAATTTTAAAGATTGTATATTATTGATACAATTATAAATTTATTTGATAATTTTATCATATAATTAAAAGAAGCAGCGCCAGAAACTCATTCTTGAAGTAATTATAGTTAAAACGGTTAAATCTCAGTATGAAGCAAGCCACACGCGCCGCCGTTTGATTTCTTGGGTGGTTTTCTTTAAAAAATAATTTGTACCGATATTTATATAAAAAATGTATATGCCATTTTTTAATAGGTATTAAATAATATTTAATCCCATCCGCTGCTTCCTTAAAAAAGAAATATTTTTTGAAAAAAAAAAAAACATTTCTTTATATGCAATGTTATCCAAGCTTTAAAGTACCTCTTGGATACAAATTTTTAATCAAAATCAGTTAACGATAAATTCAAAAATACAAAAAACAAATGTTTTTATGGCCAGTTACCGTTAATAATATTGATTTAATATTTAGCATGCTTTTTCAATTTAAAATGACGTATTTTGTAAAAAAAAAAAAACTCATTTTATGCATAAAAAGCCTATTAAATAGTTAAAAGAGCTTTATAATATAGACTAGAAATGATATTATTTTAATAATTGAATACAATAGGAGTTTGAACTTTGCTTTTTCTTATATCTTAAACTTTATCATGAAGCGGAGATACAGTTTAGGTCAAGTTTCATAGTAATAACAACCGAAATTAGGGCGGCACTTTAGATATTGTAGATATAGTCTGAGTTAACTAAGCAGACTTATGTAGTTGCCACTCATTCAGGTAAGTGTAAACTGAGATATTGAGCTTTTATCTCCAATATTGGCCACTTAAATGCTTTCTTCTGAAAGAGAAAGTTAACATTTAATATTCCATTAAAATCATAATTTTTCGGATGTTTTTTTTCAGAGTTATGCAAATGAAATAAAACACACACAAATATAGTTAAAGGTCATGGTTTTGGATTTATTTAACAGAAGATAATTTTCTTCCATTAGTATTTAAAATTAACTTTGGGTGATCTGAAAGTCAAATTTTCACCGCTCTTTCGAGTAGTAGGGTCGTATATCCACAGCGTTGCCGAAAAATTATTTTTGAAAGTGCCATCGCTGACAACAGGAAGTGCCATTTTTAGGCACTGCGTGCCATTAACGAAAATATAGTTTAAAAAAAAGTTTTGTATATGATTTCATAAAATTTTATCAATTGCGTGTCATATGAAACTTTAATAAATCAAAGAAAAGAACTTCTTAACGAAACGAAAAATAAATTAAAAAAAAAAAATAAACAAGGAATTATGCACCTATTATAATTTTAAAGAAAAGCAATTTGTCAATTATCACCGGAATAAGTTTTAAGGTTGTATGAATTCTTGGAAAGTTTCAGTCTTCATTATTTTGTGTATACTACAAAAGTGATTTTATTACTTTAAAACAAAAGGCGTTTGTACTATGGGGTCTAAAATTATTCACTAAAAGCAAAGTGCCATTTTAGGTCTTTGAGTGCCACAGTACCATTTAAATGAAAAAGTGCCATAAGTACACGATCGTGCCATATCGGCAACGCTGTATCCACTATTACAATTTGCCTGGCTTATAATTTTATAACCAAACTTCTTCGCAAATTGATATAACAAAATATTTTTTTTTTTAATTTGACTTCAATCTGCAATTTTTTAGCTTCAAAGATCCTGTTCCCACTAAGAAAATATTTAAGTATATTTTATATATTTTAAATTTTCTCAAAAAGTAGAAGACATGCCTGGGTTTTAGTGTTTGGCCGAAATTTGGAAGAAATGATGACAGTTTATCTCACAAGATGTTACAGTCCATTGATTTGACATTGTGTTAACACATGAAATTTTTAGGATTGGTTCTAAAATTTTAACAATTTCTATCCCGATTGGGGTTTTGATTCGTTTGAATACAAGTTGTGTGGAATCAAAATATGGCAATCGTTTTCTTCACCCAAATTTGGCAGTTGTTTTTAATTCTATCCCACTTTTTCTTTTACATTGTGTTAACACACAACATATTTATGTACCTATAAGATTATGAATATAACATTAATTTACAAGAACCCTGATCCATGATTGTATATTATATAATTATACCAGCCCAATGCTGATTCGATACAAATAATTATAATTAATTCTGTCAACACACTCACAAATATAACTAAGTACGTAGGTACCCATATATATAGTTTTAATTAAAGCGTCAATATTATATTAAATACGACGAGCCCACAAACAGTTCAAAAATAAAATCTACCTAAATCTACCTAACCTAAGAATTCTAAGAATAAAATCAAAGGTGATTCGTCGTACCTACCTACCTCTACATATAGATAATTCACTTCAAAACATTCACAGTAGGATATTTATTGATTTTCTGAATAAATTTAAGAAACAACTTTTGACTCAAGTGCTCTTGCTATACTATAATAAGTTAGGTACCTATTAACCTGCGTCAAAAATATTGAACCAATTTGACCCACTTAAACACCCCACGAACTTTTGAAGTAGGGCTTCAATGAAAACACACTTCAATTTGAACCAATTTCGAAATTATTTACTTGTGTTGTTAGGAATAGGCTCAGGGAGGATATAGACACCTGACCTGACAATTTTATTAAAATAACAATAAAATATTATTATAATAAAACACAAAGAAAATTGTAAGTGGAATAATTATATGAATAAAGAACGAAATGCCTGATACACAAAAATAATCGAAATTCAAGGATAAAACACGACGAAACATCGAAAGGCGGTGACGATGACGACCGACTCGACGCGACGCGACGATGAAAAGCTGCCCCATTCTTGTTTTCATTTAATTTTTGTTGTCTATTTTAGCCCACAACACAGTCGTGAATCGTGATAGCGCTGATTCCCCCACAAGCCGCCGCCGCTGCCGCCCAGCCAAAGCGTGAGGAATAAAAATTATTAAAAAAGAAGAAAAGCGCCCGCCATTGTTCTCTTAATTTGATATTCACCCGAAAAATACAAATGCAAACAAAACATTCAACAAATTGCTTTAGCGAAGGATAAAAGTGAGCGCGGGAAGTCAGTCACTCACTCACTCCTAAAGTAAACAAAATTAAATGCACAACTTTCGGTCGCAGGAATTTGCTTTTGTGATTCAAAGTTATAACGTCGATAGATATTGGAGGTCTTAAGGCCGTGTCACACAGAACGCGGGCCGACGGGTTGGTCAATACTTCACCCTGGAAGGATAGAACGCGACGGGCAAATTTTGTTTGTAATTTTTTACAAAGACCGCCGGACCGCGTTCTGTGTGACAAGGCCTTTAACGTGCAGCCCAAAAACGAGATAAGATGCAACAACCAAAAAATAAAAAAATGGTTTTCGTTTCAAAATGAGATAAAATAAAAATGTAGGTACCGAGTCTGGAGCAAATCATTAAGGGTCTAAAGAAAATATAGAAACACTTGGACCCATAGCCCACATACGTAAAAACGCATTAACACACAGAAAAACAGATCGAAGAAGGATGGTATGAAGAAAACCAATTTTAGTAAATTTTCTCTAAATCATCTGAATGTAACGTCGTATATTTTTTCACAAAACCAATACTTGCCCTGTAGAGCATGTCAAAACTAAGGTAGATTGACGAAGAACAATTGAGTAGGAGTTTTTGGGTCGTTTCCTTCCATATCCTTTGTCAGAGGCTTTTAAAAACAAAAGAAAAGCATAGGTAACTCTATACGACGACGAAAGTATTTATAAAATAACGACGTGACGTAAATTGTCCTGTTGAATTTATTTTGCTGCGCAATCGAAAATTAATTAGTCAATTAATATATGTAGGTATTGATTTTGAATCAACTCGCAGACGAATTCCTAATGAAACAAGAGGTAAATATAAAAATGAGAAAAGAGATCGTCCATAAGCGTGGCATATCTTTTTTTTTTTTTTTTTTTTTTTGAATAGGCAGACTGGGAGAAAAGATCCCCGGTTGATGTTGTTTTTTTTTCATATCTACAAATTGAAACGTCAAAAGTGTCGTACGTGAAAAGTTAAAAGTTGGTGAACTCTTCCGTCTGCAGCTGCAGCTCCGTATGCGGATACGTTCCGTTCTGTTTGCAACATTGAGTTTGCGTGTATTGAATACTTTGACAGTTATTCCAGCTCCGTCACCATTATTTTCAGCCAGTAAGAATCGCGTGAAACGAAAATATATTTTTAATTATAAGTCAAAAAGCTTTCAGCCGCGGTAGTATGCTGACTCCAGGCCAAAATAGAAGGAAACTTCATCGTTGTTGGTTGGCATTTTCTCCAGGATATCCAGGTATCTCGGTTCGAGATGTAATTCCTGGTTGGTCATCTTTGTCATAAGTGTTTGAGGCGAGCGAGGGTGGCTGGCGACTTTTGTAATAATTTTCCTTGCAGTTTGTGCAAGGAACTGGTCTAGTGTCTTGATGTTAGCTTCTTCGTAGATTCTCCTGTTGCTATAGTGCTTCCGTCTTTGATGATCGAATTGTAGTCCAGTGCATATCCTGAGTATCTTCCTCTCGAATTCCATAGCAGTATTCGATATGGCAAACCACAGCTGAAAACTGAAGATTATGGCTGGTCTTAGTAGCTGATGCTTGTATATCAGCAGCTTCGTTGGTGTACTCAGTCCTGTTTTCTTCTTCTTAGCAGCTCGTTGAAGTTGAAGGCTGTTTCACAATGCGACAAGAAAACGAGACGTCAGCGAGACGAGATCTCTTCCCAGTTGTTCTCTCTTAGAAACGAGTTTAATACATAAAGGCTCTCCCAAACCAACGCGATTAATCGCCGCGACAATAGAAAACAATAACAACAACGTGTTGTTTTGTTTGACAACCACGTGTTGTTATTGTTGTTTTCTTTTGTCGTGGCGACTAATCGCGTTGGTTTGGGAGAGCCTTAATACAGTATTTTTTTCGTCGTCACGTTGCGTCGTTTTTTCAAATTTTTCAAACTTTATTATGACGTGACGTGACGACGAGAAATACTTTATTATGTATTATTTCACTGTTTAAAATTCTTTTTTAAGAGAGAGCAACTGCGAAGAGATCCCGTCATGCTGACGTCTCGTTTTCTCGTCGCATTGTGAAACAGCCTTGACTCCGAGATATTTGGCATTCTTCTTGGCATATGAATCGTTGATCCATCCGGAAACTTCAGGACCAGGTTTCTTCACGTTGCCGCCGATCGACAGCGGATATTGTTGGTGATGGGCCTCCTGAAGCATACTAATTCCGATTTGGAGGTATTGATTCGGATTCCCCATTTCTGGTAGTATTCGTAGAGTCAGCTGGTGTGGGCTTCACTTCAACGCTTCGGGCATATGCGAGGGAGTCATCTGCAAAGAGAAGGTTCTCACAGTCGGTTGGCACAGGTTGGTCAGATATGTCATCAGACTGTAGAGGAAGGGTCCGAGCTTCGATCCCTGTGCAACTCCAGTCTAGATGTTTCTCACCGTTGACTTGCAGTTGTCGATTTTCACGAAGAATTTCCTGGAAAAAAGAAAAGAAAATAAAATTTTTGTTAATGACTGTGGAATGCCAGTGAGTCGGAGTTTATAGATGAGGGCCTCTATCCTTACGCTGTCGAATGCTTTCCGTTCTCGACATCCAGAAAGCATCCAACTGTGGCTCGGTGGATATTGAGCGCTGCGGTGACGTCGGACTGGCACTTCAGTAGTGGATGCAGTCTGGATCTGGAGTGTCCTTCACGGAATCCAAACTGCATGTCGGGGCTACCTTTTCTTCTGTTCTTTCACGGTCTCTTATATATAGTTCTGTCGAAACAGAATGTGAATTATAATTTGACAGAAAAACTAATTTTCATGTACTGTACCAGTGATATGGCTTCACTTCAATGACATGAACAAAGGTATGGAGTGTGTTTACGGGTATTCATTTTGGTTTCCTACAAAATGATTGGCTCTTTTCTGGAGTCGACGGTTATCGTGATTCGGGATTGCTTTTTTAATATAATTTTATAAACAGCGCGCGGCGGTAAAAATGTTTGTCATAGTTTGTGCAGTTTAGTGACAATTGAGTTTGAGTTTTATAATACCTAATTATGACAACAGTGGTTCTAAAGTTATTTAAATAACTTTCATTATATTTACTCAAATTTTACATACAAAAATAAATAATTCAATAAAATAAAAGGAATGAAATTTAAATTCTTTAATTCGCTTTTTGCTTGTTAATTGTTTTTTTTTTTTTGGAAAAAATAATAACGTGCCTACAAATTACATTCCTTTTGTGTATATTATTTAATCAAAAAATAATTGACATTTATTTTAAAAATAAAAATAAAATTTGTGTAAATAAAAAGAGCAATATTAATATCTGCATATAGTAATATTTTCACTGTCATATTTCAGGATACACACCTACACACCTAGGTATACAATAAATACATCATATTTCTGCTCGGTGTAAACTTTCTTTCCATTAAAATTAGCGTCTGATCCATCTGGCTACCCATTTTGGAATTCAGCACAATCATCACATATTGTGTGTGATAGATATTTATGTATTCAAAAAACGCGCATAATATACACAAAATATATCTGTGAATTCGTTTTTATGCACAGCTATGTATTTATACATAAGCCATATGGGGCCAGACTTAATGCAATTAATGTCTTAATTAATTCAATTTCATCACTTGACGATATACATTCATCGTGTATCTTCTTTTTGCAGTGCAGTATATCAGTTTATTTTTATGTGTGTTACTTTCAGAAAATGAGATGTTTTTTCACCAGAGTGTGTAATGCATAAAGGGATATCGTGATAGGCTTATCAGAAAAAAATTTATTTAATTCATGTAGGTAGATGTCATTTACATTTCGGTTTCCTGGCAAGTTAACTCAGGCGCCGCAAAATAATAGATTTTAGTTTCCTCCCTCTCAACTCCCTTCACCTAACTTAATTGCTACTGCTCCGATTATGTCAATTGTCCAGTCTCTATAGTTTCCTCATTTTGGTACCTATCTGTAACTTCACAATTTAGGAAATTCGGTAAACTGTTTTTTATTAGTTTTTAATTACATTTTGAGTTTAAAAGTTACTATAAAGAATAATCAAAATTAATATAGAAATGAAATTAAAAAAAACATAGCCCATCATAGTACCGTTTGTCTTTAATAATTTTTATTTTTGAGTTATAAAAAAAACCGACTTTTCACCTAAGCAAAGGGAGCTTGCGCTCTCTTTTTACTTGTTGTATTTTGTCCGTCTGCAAGAGTCTGTTATTTTTGTTGCGGCTCTTAAGTTATTTTTTTGTAACCCAAATTTGTATAAAAATTAACATTATTAATTCTGTTAAAATAAACTGTTATCTCAGATATAGTTTTTCAGTGCGAGATTAAAGTCAAGCCCGAGTTAACTTACCACTGAAAAACTATATAGGCCCCTTTAAGTATTGACAAAGGAATTACTTCTGATCGACTCAAAATAATTGGAGTTTGGAGCATAAAATCTGTTGCTAAAGAGAGAGTGAGGGTTAGTTTAAAATCTAGTTTTACAAATTGGCATACAGAGATTTTTTGAAATTATGCATATTAAAAAATGTATAAAAAATGTACAATATAATGTACAATTACTGAAAATAAATTAAACTAAATTTGTTGGCGCGACAGTTCGCGTAAGTAGTTAAGTTTTTTCGGACTTTATTGGAGAAAGTAATTTTGTATTTATTTTCTGTTTATTTTTTTTAATTTCTCAAAAACTATAAGGAAGATTTTTGCATCTGGTTATTCAGTATTTAACTAAAAATTAACAAGAGTATTGAAATAGGAAAACATGGCAATTAATTTAGAAGTGCAACTTTTCAAAAACATAAAAAAAAAAACCAAAAGGATACGCGAATTTCATACAAGTAGGAACATCCAATCAAAATTGATGAATTATGACACTTGCTTTTTTAATAGCTTGACATAATTGATTGTGATTGTTCAACCAATTACTATAAGAGTATACTTTCTTTGGGAAGCTTCATTTTTGCTTTTGGAATTATTATCGATTCAGGATACCATAGAGTTGACGCAAAACGAACGGAATGATTTACATGATATATTTAACTGAGTTAGATAAAATTAGATACAATTTGTAGGGTGTTTCAAAATAAAATAATCCAGAAAATGCTCAAAAATTTCAGTCTGAAATAGTTCATCTTAAATTGATCTTATATACATATAAATGACTTCTTTTTGTAAAATTAGATACGCACTTTTATATTATTTGCTGGAAAAGTTGGAATTAAAAAATCGTTTGAGCCACAAACGAGAAAGCCACCAATAACCCAAAAATAGGACTAAGTAAATTATGTACTTATTTTAATTTTTAACGAAAAAATCAAAGAATCAATTTTATTCTTATTAATTTAAAGATAAAATATTGAAAATTTGATCAGAATCGCGTGAAACCGTGAAATTTCATGTCATGTCAATTGTAATTATCGAAATGAAAAAATTACTGTGAGGAATTGATTGATCGAAAAATTTTTACTCTACACAAAATTATGTATATAACAGTTTATAACTGCCTATAAAAAAAAATATTAGTTTTTTTTTTTTAATTTAACTGTTCCAAAAATTTAACAAAATAAAATAGTTTTAAAAAGAAAAGTTTCTGATAAAAGTAATACAGGATCGATTCGAATTCTATTTAATTTATTATTATTTTTACTTCTGACGTTCCAACTTCAAACGTTTAACTTGCATGGAGACACACAGTGACAATCATCAAAAAATTAAAAGTTTCGCACTCTGTAAGTAATATTAATTTCGTTTTTGTCGATTTAAAAACCGAAATACAATTTTGGCTCAATTTTTTATCTTTATACCAAAGCCGTGTTGGATTAGGTTTTTTTTTTTTTTTTAATAAGAATGTCTAAAAAAATTCCGTAAAATTATATGCTTTGAAAGTTGACCAGTTTCAGCTACTTCAATGTTGTTTTTAAAGCGTCCAAATTCCTACGAAAAATAATACGAAATTTATTGCCGTTTTAGAGTTATAAAACTCTAGCAGCCACATTAGGTGCGTTTTATTGCCAATTTTATAGATAGCCCAGTAAAATTTCCCTTGGTGAACAATAACAAAACCAAAAGTGCCGATAAATAAGCCAGTAAATTAGTGAATATAAAAGTGGACAAAGAGTGTGGACTTGAACCTTGAATGTCGGTAACGTAGTTTGTTTTTCACTCACAAAATGATATAAACACAGCCAAATACATAAATATGGTGAACATAAAAGTAGATATAGCGTTTTATTGAACTTCTATTGCTGCGCTAGCTTTGAATTACCAATAAAACGCACCTATTATTGAATCTCTTTAAAGCTAGTTTTACTGAAAAAGTAGTTCAATAGGGGTTTCGAATTTTAAGTTTAAGTTCAAAAACTATTATTGATTTGATTTAGATGTCAAAATATGCATGAACATTTTGATTTAGATGTCAAAGTAATAAAAGTTTATGAAAAACTTAAAACTCAAAATCCCTATAGAAATGGTTTTTCCGTAAAACTAGCTTTAAAGAAAGTCAATAATATGGCCGTAAGTAATGCCATACAAATCATATTAAATACATAGACGTCGTTTTTCACTTAACGGCCGAAACTATTGAACCTTTTATGGTATGGAGATAAAAAAAAAAAAATTTTGGAAGTACCCCAATATCTTTGTACTGTATGTCTATTTGTATGGGTTAGATTATGTGAGATTCTTTTCGAATAAATCTCATGCATCTGATGCTATATAGCAGACACTACCTATGAATAAATTTGAATGAATATTCCTTGTAAGAGACCAGAATAGGATTAGGTTTGCCATGGATTACAGGTAAAGTATGAATATTTGAGGAAATAACCAACATTTTCAATTTAATTCAAATACACATATCGTCTATATTTGTGCCATTTGTTTGTGCTTCCTACATACATACATACATAAGTATGTACAGCTTAGTAAATTTGTATTTATTTTCGTTTTTACGGTGATGGTTCGTTAATTTATTTATAAACCCTTGATAATTTTGTTCAGAACTTGAAATCAAAAACAAGACTATTACACAATACTCTCTTGTGTGGGTATTTGAATTTTTGAAAGGTATATTTTTAGATTAATTTATTCGACAGGTGTTGATTTTTATCAATTAAATGAATTATAAAATTTTAAATTAATTCATATGTGACTTAGGCCCAGTTTTTCAGTGCAAGGTTAAAATAAAATTGGTAGGTTAAGCAAATTTTGTGGGTTCAATCTAGATTTTCGCTTTTATTTTGTTTTGCCGGAAAACTACTTTTTGAGCTAACTGGTAAATAAAGGTACATACATATGTCCAGAGTAAAATAGGTAGCTCTGGTTTAAGTCAACACCTAAAACTGGGCCTAAGTATTTAAATATTTTTTTTCTTATACTTATACCCTATCATATCTTCCAACAGTTGTTTGAACATCAGGTTTGGTATTTCAATAGCAAATAGAATTTGACATCAATTTTCAAAAAAATGCCAGACAGACAGGCAGATCTATAGACCGAAACGATTTATTTATTTATTCACTTATTTACATATATGTACATACCGAGCTCTTTTAGGTCTTCAAACCTACATATGTACCTTTAAATTTTGTTAAATAAAAAATATTATTGTTTTTTCTCACTAACCTCACCTTCCGAAAAATTCAAATTCAGAATAAAACTTTGGTCATTTCAGTCATGGGTTGCAAAATTGAAATTCACCCAAAAAGAAAATTTGTTTCCCAGAAAATCTTAAAAATTCCTTGCCGAATAAACAGCAATCCATGCCGTATACCTACCTTTTTTCTAGACTGCGTGACGACAAAACATTTCATTTATTACCAAAAACAATAAACCTTTTTATAATAAATAAACATATACTTCAAGATACAAATTCTTTCGTAATCATAACCTTAAATAATCATCACCGCCAACTTATCATAAAGAAACGAACACCCCAGAGCTATGAAAATAGAATTCCTGTACTCTATATAGGTACTCCCACTGTATTATGAGAATCTTTTGTCTTTTCCTACAGGAATGGAATTCCACAGAAAAACACTTTCAATCTTACATATATATGTGTTGCGTAAAGTGACAGAAAGATTTCTTCAAGGAATAAAATAACACAACAAAATATTCCACACTTTCATTCTAATTAGGTCAAGAGTGTCCTTTCTCTTTATATCCTTTCGTATAAATAAAAAAAAAAAACCTGAAACAAATGACATCTCATTCATATGTGCTGCCTTCACATACATAATATACAATGTCTGTAGGTCCGTGTGCTCGTAAATAAATTTCATGCATCGCATCCTTTGAAGAGTAGTTTATCTTCCCTTTTCCCAAAGATATACAAGAAAACACATGTTATATTATACCACCGTTCAACAGACCGAATAAAAAATAGACCAACCACACACATGTTGCGTGTACAATCCGAAAAAAGGAGCTTCTCTGGAAGAAAGGACACACAGGGCACATCACAGCAAGTATTCGATCTATGAGGTACGAACCCCGCACAACGTCGACACTTTGTCTGTGTGAATTATTTTCTGCCAAAGTGGAAACTACTCTCACAGACTGGATGGAGACATGGAAAAATATCAAAACGTGTCCACTTCTGGGCAAATCACAGTCATTTCTAAAAATCGCGTGGATAATTCGTCGTAAATTGACATTAAATGGGACTAAAAAACGACCATACAAAATACCCTCAATCGATAGCCATGGTTCTACATTTGCAATTTTCATTCAATAACTGCTGTTTCGATTTCGAAAAAGGATGCATGCGGAATAATGATTGCTCGTTCGAGGAAACGGTGAGCTGAACAGCATTCTGGACTCTGGAGGTGGAAGTATAGGCAGTATATGGATAGAATTGTTTCCGAAAACTGCATTTTATTCATTGCACGGATGAATGGGGAAAGGCCAATGCTTGGGTAGGCATATTGACTCTCAAAATTGATGCTCAAGGCAATTTAGTTGACAAGAGCAGGGGGGGGGGGGGGGGGGGGGGCGATTCCTATTTTCCAGCCGGATATTCAGACAGGATATTCGTTTTCATTTATCAGTGGTTAGTTTAAATTATAGCCGAATTCAAGAGACGAAGGTTGTTTTAGTTTGGAGAATTTTAATTATTATGAAAATTGATTCAAAAATACAATTCATTTATAGATTAGCTATAATAAATGGATCAACATTCAGTGCAAGAGGCCAATTAGTTATTGCGATTGCATAATGAATAGCAATTTCCGATTATGGTTATAGCCTGCCATATTGGCCTGTACCTTATATTTAATTTATTTTAGGTGATCTAAAAATATATTAAAATTTGAATAAGTACTTATACCTAATTCGGATTGTTAAGATATTGTGTAGTCATAAAATTTTAGTTCATGAGTGCTTTAAATCGAATTTGGATATCTCTAAGTTGATAATAGAGCGCCAGGCCCCTCTTTTCCACTGAGCACTCTGGACAAGTGCCCAGGGCCCCACGATTTACAGGGCCCCTTAAAGCTACTACACTATAGCTCATCAAATGATATAACGAAAAAAATATATTAACTTGCTAGACATGAAGCTCTTAGTCTGTCCAGAAAATCAGAAACCTATACAGAATTTATTACACCGACCAACATTACGTATTGAAAAGAAAACACAAACAAAATTGCGTATATTACATAATTTATAAGCTGATTGTGCATCTAAAACTACGATTGAATACCCTGAATTCGAAAAAGTTGCAAGCAATTTGATGAGATCTATTACGAATGTGATAACGAGAAGAAATGGAGCATCTGCAATTAATCTATAGTTCAAGTGAAAATAAAAAAATTAGTAATATTTAAGGTATAATCATCTTTTGAAAGAAAAAACATTAAAATTAATTTATTTTCCACAGAAAAAAAAAAAACTACAGTCAAACCAGCTTAAGTGAAAAGACAAAATATCTTTATTACTATTTCACTTAAGAGGGTTTTTCACTTAAGCGAACCTCGGATAACTAAAAAAGAAGATTCACATAACTGAACCTTGCATAACTGAAAAAAAAATTCACTTAGGTAAGCGATCTCGAATAACCGAAAAAATACCAGTTTTATCCTAAATTGCTGAAAAAAGTCTTCATGGGACAAGTCTTTTGAGTCTGGATGTGATAACTTTAAACAGAAGAATAAGTTCATTAAATAAAAATTATTTATTTATTAACAAAACTATATAACGAAGAAATGGCCTGGTTAAAGTCTGCTCAATATTTTTTGATTTGTTTGATTTCTATCCATATTTTTTTTTTCACTTAACCGAGTGTTTTATTTAAAAAAAAAAAAATTTCACAGGAATATTTTTTCAGATATCCAGGTTTTTCACTTAAGCGGGTTGTACTAAAGCGGAGTTATTGGTGGGAAACTTGTTGAAAAATGTACGGGGTTAAGATATTGTATCTTAATGTGTATAGTTTATCAATGAATTAAATAAACTAAACTGTTAAGCTACGTTATTTACTTAAGCGGGGTTTCCAGCTAAGCCGGTTTCGCTTATGCGTAAGTAGCTTTAGGCCGTGTGCGAATTCGTTTAAAATTTCGATTAAATATTATCCGAGATTAAATTTTGACATTTCTACGTACAGATTCACCTCACTAGTGTCAAAAATTAATCTTCGGATAAAATTTAACACGATTTTAAGCCAATTCACACACAGCCTTACTTAATTGGAGTTATTTTTAAAATAAATTCAATTTTTCCATACTTAATAAAATTTATTAAATTTCATCCTGTTTCATAAACATTGTTTGTTGTTTTTCCCAGCGAAAGATATCTACCCCACTATCCAACGGCACTGAGAAGTTATATGTACCTATCTCTTCAATCAAAATATGCTTTCAGGCACTATCCTGCCCTGAGTATGAATGTTTAAGGAGTTACTTTTTGAGATAATATTATAATTACCTATTTATTTATTTATCTATTTAAAAAAAATAAAAATATTAATTTTGAATGTCTACTCTTTTTTAATGTTTGAATTAAATATTCCTCTGTAAAAGTCGTATTGGCAATATTGTACGAAAGCACCCAAAGCCTGTATAGCAGCGTAGCGCGTAGGCGATTTTAATAAAAAATATCCAGCCTGGATTGTAGATACTATAGCAAAAAAAGCTTATTTAAAATTTTCCTTCCCTAGAAGATAGGAGTGTGAAGGAAGATATAAGTCAGCTGAATTTGATTTTAAATTACAAAGATATCATCAGCATTTCTATTCATACGTAAAATAAAAATAAAAAAATGAATCTAATTCATGTTGTATGGCGAATCTATTTGAACACGAAAAAGCGAGTCAAATTTGCTACATTGATACATTATATTATTAGAGTACGCTAACACTAATAACAGAATAAATTTTGATGTGTAGGTATATATTAAGTTGAGGTAGGGTGACATTTTAAATTAGAATAAATATCAACTCAAACGCAGAACAGATAATTCTGTACTTTTGACAGGTAATATTTTGACTCCTGTTTGCCAATTCACTAGAAGAATTATTAGGCAGATCTGGGGTAGAGAGGGGCTTATGGAAAACGCTTTACTTGAAATCTCATAACTTTTCACATACCTATCTCCTAAGTATACAATAAAAAAATGATTCCGTTTTGTTTTCGTTCACGTATAATTTGGCTGACCGCCATCCGATTTACATGGGGATTATTTTTTTGGATTCAAATTGAACAATAATAACACACAACGGAACTGAAAATTGAAAAATTTGACCGGAAATTGGCAAATTTGACCGAAAAATTCGGGAAATTGTAAAAACTCCTTGAAAAACATAAGCGTCCTCAAAATTCAAAAAAAAAAAAAAAGAAGTCCCAACATACTTAAATATGTAAAACCTGATATTTTAATTCGACGGGGCAATTTAGGCCACCTGATGGGCAATTAATTTACCCCTCACCAAGCTTGATATAATATTCCGTCACTTAAAAAAAAAAACAAACTGTTCAAGTTCATACACAGAATACTAAAATTCAAACAAAAATACTGTACCGCTTGTTGTGGGTTTCGCACTTTTCCCCGCAATTTCTTTTCGCGCGGTCCAACTTCTTCCGTGTCCCACCTTAGCCCTTATTTACTCTACTAAAAATGGATTTTGATGGCATTTTACCCCCTCTAATTTTAGTTTCTAACATAAACAAGAATGCCTCGAAAATATCAAAGAAAGACTAAAGCTGTATTAAAAGTAAAGGAGGAAAAAATTAAACCATTAAATTTCACCCCTTCGGAAGTGGCATATTTCCCTTACAAGTTGGTAAAATTCCACTTTTAACATTTTTTTTCAACTTTATTTGTAATGTTAATGTTAAAGTTATGTATGTTTTCTTACTTTTTTTTTATTAAAATAACAATCTAACTGATGGAACCGAAAACCTTTACTAAACTTGTCATTTTCTTATAAGTTTTAATTGTTTACTGTTAAGTGTGGCATATTCACTGACTCACCCTATGGAAAACTTAACTTAAATATTTTTCTCCACTGCCTGCCAACATAACATAGGGAGAAATAATAAATTTGTCTAAAGAAAAACTAATATAAAGACCACTTTTGTATACTTATGTAGGTGTATTGTATATGTATACATACATAGATATAAAACAAAATTTTAAATTTTTATTTCAAGTGCTAATTTATTTTCCCCAGCATTTAATTACTTATTTCCCCTTTTTGGCCCTGTGTACCCTGTAACAAAATATAAAAAGGTAATCTAGCATGGTAATTGTTATTCAAATAGTAGAAACATCAATCCTTTCGCAAATACTGCGAGCACCACACCATCCCCAAACGCATCTTTCAAATACGTATAGGTAAGGTACACGTAGCTGTCCGCACCTTATAAACAAGTCCAATTTGAATTTTAATTCTAAAAACAACAACAAGTACCTACTTGAAACATTGTTTCTATTAAATTTGTTGCTTTCTTTTGTTCTATACAATAACCCTTGATGTTCGTTTTCTTTTGTTTATTTGCATTTACTTTAAAATAAATAAATATGTACTCTGAAATACAAAACTACATACAATGCCGTTTAAAATGAATGTAACAGAAAATAACATCGTTAAGTATAGAAACTAAAGTACTCTACTTGAAGACTTCAAGTGTGAATAACGAAACCATTAATTAAATCAACTTTGTATTTTCCAAGTAAATATTATTTTCCTTATTTTCTGTTCTGCCTTTTCCTGTCAGCCTGCTTCTATGTATGTATGTGTATAACTTCATGAACAACAAAAAGAGGGGTTGTTTGTTATTTGTATGTGGTACGTTACGTTAAAGCCAAGTCATTTTACCCTCCATTAAGCCATCATTTGCATGAAAATAAAATGCTACCATTATTTAAAATTAAATTCGCTCTTCACAATTATTGCTAAACGAATAAAAATGAGCTCAGTGTGTTAAAGTGATGTACGAAAAGAAAAAAAATCGAAAAAAAAGAAAAAATCTGAAGGATAGAATAATTACCTATACCGATATGATTTTTCCAGAACCTGATTTTTATTTTTAAATAAAAAGAAAAAAAAAAAAACAAGAAAATAACAGAGTTCATTGATTGATTTCAGAATCAAAATGACAACAGGAAAAAAAACCTGACTTTGGAACGTAGGCATGGTGATGAAATATAAACACTATATAGGGCAAGGTGGCCTAAAATGGCCCACCAAGGTAAAATAACCCCCTTGCTAGAAATCTTAGAATCGAACAGAATCAGAAGGTTTTGTGAACACAATTCTTCAGTTTATCTGGCAGTACCGATATACACGAAATGTTAGCAACTTCAAGCTAGTGTTTTAAATTTGACAGGTCAAAATATCTCTAGCCATTTCCATCAAAAGTAGACTTCATACAATTTTGTGAAAATTTTTTTGACAAAAAACTCTATGGAAAACATTAAATTTTGGAGATAGCAGTAAATGCATGTAAGTATTGAGTATTTCTTATTAATTCACTGAAATTAGTTGGCCTAGTACTATAAGAACAAAAATTTGAATGGCTTACAGAAGGGTCCACCTTTTCCAAGCAAATGGAAGAGAAGTTCGTTGACTATATTTTGCCTTTAGAATCACGTATGTTTAAAATCACTCATGGTTTTCGTTAACTTGCCTGGTTGGTTTACTTGCAAGGGTAAATTTGATCGTTGAAATTTGGGGACGTTTTTAAAATTAAATACTTTAAATACTTTTTGTAACTTTTTAAACTCGTAAGGCGAAAAAATGTAAGTGTTATTGATTAAGCTTTGAAAAGGATATAACATTTAAGTTTGAATGTCAATTTTTTCCGAGATTTTCCTTAGGAGCAAAAAGCAACATCTTGATTTTTCGAGGAGTGAGTACTAAAAATATGTGAAAAAATGTTTTTCAGGGCTACTGCCACTTGCAAGTAATTGACAACTTCTCCAAGAGTATCTCTTGTCATGAGAAAGTGGCTGTCCTTTTAGTCGTTTGGATGCATCAAAAAATTGTAGGTCCCTTCCATTCCTGCCTAACAGTAATAACAAGCAAGCAGGGATGGTTGAGTGTTGTAAGTAACTAGGTCACGAGCTGCTGTGCCAAAATTTTTTTTTATGTGTAAGTAGGTACATACCTACCAACATATGTATAACAAATTATAAAAAAAAAACCGGGTACTTAATCCCTCGAACCACATCCTAAACCAGTGAATCGAATTTCTTCAAACTTGATTTTTGGGATATTCCTTAATAAAGAAAGAGAAATTGAGATTTTTTTTAGCTCAAAAAATAACGGTACTTGGAAAAGGTTATTTATCTCAAGAACGGCTTTAACGATTTTGATTAAAACTTTTGTAATTTTTGTGTGTCTAGTGATGGTTTGGTCTGCATTTTGGTGAAACAAAAATGTACTAAGAACCATTATTAACGGTACCTGCCATAGAACCGTTTTTTTTTTGTATTTTCTATATTATCGTTAGACGGTTTACAAATTTTGGATAAAATTTTTACTCTGAAGGTCATATCAAGTGTCAATAATACTATATGCAAATATTTTCAAAAAAATAAGTAATTTTTGAATTTAAAAAAAAATTAATTTTTTTTTTTTTTGAAAAATAATTTTTTTAAAAACGGGTTGATGAATTTTTTTGAAATTATTATTTTACTCTTAAAAATGGCATACCAAATTAAAAAAAAAATCATGTACATATAAAAAATTATTTTTTAAGTAAACCGTTCTACCGGTTTTCTAAATTTTGTGTACATAAATTTATAATTTTTCCAGAATTGAGATGGCGTTCTTCATTCTGAGATTAAAAAATTCTAAGTAAAAAATTCTAAGTACTTATACCTTCCTCTGTAAATGTCCCGCTCTGGCCAGAATCAGAGCACAGCCCTTCGGAAAGGCCTTCTTCGCCGATCTTAATGAACTCTCCGAACTGAAGATCAAAGACTTGATCTCTTTCCTCAATGGGACGAAATGGATCTAAGATGAACTTGGTAGCTACTGCACCATATATCTCCTTTCTGACTCCCTACACCACAAACAGGTGGTAAACGGATTTCTGAAACCAACAATCTGCCTAGCCTGGCATTTTTACCCGCAAATCCCCTTTGTACATAACACCGTTTAAAAAAAATAGGTCACACAAGTTATGGTTTTAAAACGGCGCTCTTCAGCGCTAACTGAGCAACCGAGCCTAGGTTGCTTGGGGCCGCCATTTGTACCTACCTACTTTTTTTATCAATTTTAATAACGTGTTTCATTTATTTTTAATTTATTTTATGGATAAATACAAATGTATATATGTAATTATTTATTATTATGTAGGTACTTACATATTTAATTACACTCAATCTCTTTAAATTCGAAGAAACTTTTATTACAAGAGCAAGTTCATACGATCCAGTCGTGCATTTTTTTTCTTCAAATTTTTTTATAAACGGCTCTAGGCTCTGATTTGATTAATTTTCGTATCTATCTGTATATAATAACCTAATAACGAAGAAGCCTGTATTTCAGTTTTTTTCCAAAAATAATCACAAAATGGATACATATCCAATGCCTTGTATTTTGTTGACAAATTTACCTATTTTTGGGTTTATAATATGAAATTTCCTAAATTAATTTTATTTCTTAATTAATCAATGTTTGCTTATGCTTATAGTAGATTATTTTTTTTTGGAAAATGTTCGGTTTTTTGTCAAACAATAAAACCCTTATTTCGCCTACCTTATTATAAATAAACTAACTATAACTAAGTAAATTACTAAAAATCTAAAATCTTTTTTCTGTTTAATACTTACTTTTATCTGTAGTAGCCGTGGCGTGATGGTTAGTGCGATGGACTGTCATGCCGAAGGTCTAAGGTTCGATCCCCAGCCTCGCCACCTATTTATTGAAAAGAAAAAACGGCTTCTGCCTCTTGCGAGGAATTGACAAATCCTCCATGAGTATCTCCTGTCACAGAAAAGTGCCGCTCGTTAGCCGTTCGGATTCGGCAATAAACAGTAGGTCCCCTCCATTCCTGCAGACCTGCACACAGGAATGGTTGAGAGTTGTAAGTCACTAGGCCCTAGTTCTTCATGAGCTGTTGTGCCATCAAATTTATTTTTTTATTTACTTACTTTTATCTTATTGTCAACAATTCTGAATAGAGATCGGCCTTGAGCAATCTAAGCTCAGTGACCCAATTAGCGCTGAAGAGCGCGGCCCGTTTTGATACCATAACTCGTGTGAACTATTTATTTGAAACGGTATTGAAGAGGGATTTGCGGGTCAAAATGCTAGGCTAGGCTAGGCAGATTGTTGGTTTCAGAACCCGTTTACCACCTCCTAGTGGTTTAGGGAGTCTGACGGGAGGCATGGTGCAGTAGCTACCAAGTTCACCTTAGAACCATTTCGCCCCATCGAGGAAAGAGATCAAATCTTTGATCTTCAGTTCAGAGTTTATTCAGATCGTCGAAAAAGGCCTTTTAAATAGGTGTGCTCAAAAAGGTTTCCATTTTATTTACTTTACTAAGATTTTCCTTACATATACATACCTACCTGCTCCTTACAAAAAAAGCTTATTCAACTTAAAGTGTAAACAACATTAATGTGCCAACTCCAATACACCACCTGATTTATTTTAGGTCAAGCTCCTCGCACAAAACATTCATCTTCATGAAAAGCCTATTTAACAAAAAAATAATGAAAACTTTTTCTACCATAATATAAAGAATAATAAATTCGTTTTTATTACCAGTTTTACGTCAACCTAATTCAAAAATCTTGACCTGTTCGGTTTGAGATCTCACCCACTTTCCTTAACTTCAAACAACTTCCATACCATTCCAAATCCATTTTCCCCTTCTCCTTCAATAAATTGACCCTCATCTGCTGGCATTCACACAATCAACAACTAACAAATTGTTTCTGTTTTTTTTTTTTGTTGCAGGTAAGTGGATATACTTTTATATTATGCCCATCCTTATCCATATATTTATAAAAAAAAAAAAACGAAGTAATTTACCCTAGTGGCATACTTTAAGGCATAAAAAAACAACTCATCAAGAAAAAAAAATTGCTGCTTCGTAATTTATACGGGTTCACACACAATTTCATTTCCTTCGATGTCGAAAGTAAGCCCATAAATCATTTGGCTATAAATATTCCATCGAGACCGGTTATATTCTTGGCTTTGGTTGTTTAAGTTTAAAAGGGGGTGTAGGTATACAAAAAAGGATATCATTAAAAAGCCCGCTTTTTAATTCCTCTTTCCTGGTGTGCAAAAAAGCAACAGCAAAAATTGCAAACTTTTCATTAAAAAAATACAAACAAAAATAAAAAAAAATGTTGCTCGTTTAATAATAAAAATAAAATTACCTTCCTTCTTCAGAGTCTTTATATAGGTATTGGCCAATGGCCACTGGTGGTCGACGTCGCGCGTCGGTCGTTCTAACCAAAAATAGCAACACAAAGATCCTTATCACTATATAGAAATCGAAAACACAAAGTCTAGAAAATTTGCACGGAAGCCCGAAATAAACATTAGAAGTGTTGAGGAGACAGAGTTAATGGTGGCAAGTTAGAGTTATGGGGGCTAAAACTCCAATCACCCCGATAAATCGTGCAACAAATACCTACGTAGACGGCTGGTTAGTAGTTAATTCAAAATGGCCCACCGCCATCAAACCTGTCCGTGTCCACTCATTCACACCCATTTTACCCTATCCACAATCCACCTTATTCTATTAATACAGCTACAGCTAGGCTTAGAATAGGTAAATCCGCTCGCATAACACTCATTTAAATGGCAGCCTACTCACAGCTCTGTATAGGCATTAGACAGGTACACTATTTCCTTGTTGCTGTTAAATGGTCTCCCTTTACCTACCGCACAATCACAACCTTAGATCTTAATTGAGTACCTATTGCAAAGCTTAGGCCAGGCTGGAAATTGTCCAGTTTGGTTCGGTTAAGTTCGGTTCGGCCCGGGGTTCTAGTCTGGGGGTATGAGGAGGCTTCATTTTGGTGGTTGCTGGTATAGAATTTCTCGGCTTCGCTCCATACACATCTAAAATCGATTGGGAATCCGAACAATACAGGCTGTGCTGTGACAGTGATAAGGAGGGCAGAAAATTATATTGCGGGTCCCTTTTCGATTCTATTCAAACACAGCCATTTACAGAACGGTAATGTCACCAAAAGTGATTATTTACTTCTCTCTGGTTGTGAGAATTGATGGAATTAGTGGTGTTTAATGGTGTTTTATTTTGTTTTTTTTTTGCTTTGTACAGCATTTATGGGAGTTGGAGTGGAACATGCTTTATCTATTCATGCGAGAACCTTGGGGCTTCTGTTAAAAACTTATCTCTGATGAAGCATAGAATTAGGGTTAAGAAATAAAAACAAACTGATTCTATATTGAATTCTCTTGTACTTAGTTGGGTTGGTTAAATATGTGATTTGTGATATTGAAAGATACAGAACTTTTACCATAGTGCCTTTGATAAAATCATATCGACCTGACAAATTAGCAAAAACTAAAAAAAGAAAGAACAACCAACATGCTGTCTGTTCTGATAATTCAGCTACGGAAGAGTAGGATGTTGTTATTTTGATGTAAGTAGCCCAGAGCTGACCTAGAGAAAGTTTAACTTTAGACAAAAATATATTAGCGTTAACTCAAAAAGCAGTTTTTATGCAGAGAATTCATTCGGATTGACTTTAAAAACTCGGAAAATAAAGTATCAAAAGCAATTGTTTAGTGAATCCATAGTTAACTCACCAAATTTGGTAAGATAGCTCGGGTCTAACTTCATCGCACACTGAAAAAACTGATGGGTTGTTAGTCACTACCCAACTAACAATTCATTTCGGTTAGGCCTGAATAGGCGTTCCGATTTCGATAAAACATTTGTAAGATTTCCGTAAGCATAAAAAGGAGAGCGTTTTAAAAGCCTCTATAAAAATCTTTGTTCGGTTTATAAGAAGCCGATTATACAACCCGTACAGAGTTTTTCTTTATTTTCAATTTCTTTTAATTGATTTTTATTTTAAGAGTTTTTTGTATGATAACACACGTGTTGTGTAGGCTGCAAGGCTTTCGCACCATCATATTAATATTGAAGGTTTGAATGGAAGATCAACAACTTGAGTGAGCTACCACTAAGTTTTATAGGCTGGAGTTATAGCTATTTCACGGTCGCCAGGCCATTTTTGTTTAACATGTTTTATAAATAATGAATGAGAAGTAAGAACTCTGATAGAGTGTGGAAGCTTGTTAAATAATCGTCATGAAACCATATCATGAAATTTACGAAATTCCGTTGTACGAAAAGACGGTACATGTACTTGATTCAAAAAATTTCCACGTACATATGTATTTAAAACTCGAAATAATTCTGAAATTAAGATTTTCCGATCTTTTAAAGAATTCATAGAGAACTTTGAAGCAGTGTATGTTTCGAACTGGAAGAACCTTCAATTTCAATTTAAATGTCGGAAAATATCATATTAGGTGCCATAGCTATCATTGAAATTCATCATTGAAAATTTTTAATTCAAGATTTAAGGCACTTAAAAAGCTAAATCAGTAATTATTTTGATACCAATGCTGACAACTCAATTAATATTTATTGCAAAAAAAAAAAAAAATTGATTGGGTCCAACCTCCCACATAAATTGGCTTTCATTTTTTCAATGATTGCACTACCTTATCAATGAACATTAAAAAAAATAAAAGACATTTCATGAGAAAGGTTGGGCCGAAATTAAATTTTGTTTTGGCCAGATATATTAATTAAGACATAATCTTTATTTTGACATCAAAATAACCATAGATTTTGCATTCTAAACATCTCAAAATACATCATTAAAATTTGTAATGATACATTTCAATGATAGCTATAACTGACCCCTAAGGCAACACCAACAGTTACAAAAGGACGTCAATCTGGTTAAACGGAACGTTTACCACAATTGATCTGTATGGGATTTCCTCACAGAAGATCTGACATGTCTCAGCAAAGTATTCGATAAGGCTTCCTGAAAATTGTAACAGAAACCTTATAAATACTGAATGGCAGTAACTTATAATAAACCTTATGCAATCCTTATACAAATATAGCTTCATTTACCTTCTGTAACTTCATTTATAAAGGTATATTCGAAAACAGGTACTAGCCTCGATTAAGTTTCTTCATCTAGCTTTCAAACAATTTTAAAGAAGCATTGATTGAAATCATGACTTCTACAAAAAAAATTTCTTTGCGAAAAGCCTTATAGAAACCTTATACATATTAAGTCTTACACAGGTTGGGCCGAAATTAAATTTTTTTTTGGCCAGATATATTGATTCAGTCATAATCTTTATTTTGACATCAAAATAACCATAGATTTTAAATTCTTAACATCTCAAAATACATCATTAAAAATTTTAAGGCAACACCCACAATTACAAAAAGACGTCAATCTGGTTAAACGGAACGTTTAACATGTCTGACATGTCTCAGCAAATTATTCAATGAAGCTTCCTGAAAATTGTAACAGAAGCCTTATAAATACTGAATTACAGTGACTTACAATAAACCTTATACAATCCTTATACAAATGTAGCTTCATTTACCTTCTGTAACTTCATTTATAGAGGTATATTCGAAAACAGTACTAGCCTCGATTAAGTTTCTTCATCTAGCTTTCAAACAATTTTAAAGAAGCATTGATTGAAATCATGACAAAAAAAATTTCTTTGCGAAAAGCCTTTTAGAAACCTTATACATATCAAGTCTTACAGCATATCAATATTTCTATGCTAATAGAAACTGAAATGTTAGTTGGGTAAGCCCTGGAATGGCGTAGAGTAAATTTGAAAAATGATTTACTTAAGTTTTCTTACATGCGGAATTTTGTATTGTTCCAATTAAAACCACTTTACACTGCTTTTTTATGGCTGCGAAAAAGTATCAAGAAGTTTTAAAACCTCCGTGATTCGAATTAGGGTGTGTCGAATTTAGAGGTCCTACTGTATAATGTAGGTATGTATAGAGTTAATTGAAACAAATAATATGTGTTCAAGAAAAAAGTTCACATCTCAATATTATTTTTTATTGAAAAGTAAAAACCTTATAACCCCATAATACAATAAAAATTTGCCACAAAATTCAAAAAGGTGCCTACGCAATGCCTATTGTTTTGTTTTGGCATTTTTTTTATTTTTTACTTGGCATTACGTTGTTTCGCTTTTTTATAGTTATTTTGTAAATTTATTTTTTGTGTATATTCTTTTATTTTTTTTATATGAAAAAATTATTTTGTTTAATAAAATTAATTTTCGTTGTGAAATGCTATTTCTTTTTTATTATTTTTTTTTTACAGTATCGTTAACTTGGATAAGGTTTTTATTAATTTTCAAAAAAGTTTTCTCAAATGTTAGCAATCTATTGAATTTAAAACATTCAGCTTCTTAAGTAACTTCTTCAAAGCGAAATTTAACAAAAGAAATTTTCCAGTCTTTTTTTTTTTTTACTGCCCTAACTGCACTTTCGGTACCTACAAGTAGATAAGATATATGATGTATCTTTTTTTAAAAGGCTTTTTGTTTATGAAGTTTCTTTATGCAATTTGCTATACCGCACTTATACTTCGGTTATTAGTTTGGTACGACACATATTGAACAATAATTTTCAGTTGTTATCCTATTATATTTCTCAAAGTCCTCACTCACTTTTTTTTTTTTTTTTTCATTTATGAGGGAAAATATATTTTTTTATTGTACATAAAATTAAATAAAATATTTTGCGAAGTTAAATCCATTTTTGGTTCAGTGAATTGAAAAATGCTAGTCCTGTGAATTCAGAGGCAACAAACAAACTCATAAATTCTACGAAGCAAACTTGAAAATTCTTAGGAGTGCAACAACAATAGCGACACAAGCACCATAGTCATCATCACAGAACATACTTGCACACATTCAACAATATGCCCGCTATATACTTACTCGCTGACGTTGTCGTAGCATTGTCGTCGACGATATGGTGATGCTGCACAAAGGTGGCACTTATAAGGGCATGTATACACGGCATATCCTTACAAATACTGGCGAGGTTTATTCTGTCGACTTTAATGGGTAAAAAATTGTAGGAAGCAATGGTGGTGTGGTGAAATAATAAAATTCGAAACACACACAAGAAGAGAATGGCTGTTGCCGGGCCCGGTCGGATCTCGGATGATGCTGGCTGACTTCAGTATTCCTCCTTCGCGCCTTACTTTCATATGTGCTATGTGCACTATAGGAGCCATATTTTAAAAGATGAAATTCACAGGATATTAGCAATAGCAAAGTGTTAGAAGTTTTTATATCATACAAGCAAGCAGACGAAAATGACTGAATTTATGGGTAAATCAAAATATTTGTTCGTAGATACAAAAAAAAAATATCACATGAAACATATATTTCCACTTAGACATCCTAGCACTGTTTCTCTTATGATTTTCAGCTTTTCAAGGAGACTTTTCCACAAGATGTAGGATATTATGGATAGATTGGGAGAAAAAAACAAACAATTTAAAAATTATTAACTCATAAACAAAGTGGAAAGCGACGTAGCGTTAGATACGTACATATAGCATAGGGAATAGGGTAGGTTAGGTATGTACCTTCCCTTTCCAACACAACAGATCCATATAAAATTTCGCTCTTTAGTCAACACTTGTTCCTCTTCTTTTTCAACCTTCTTCGAGATGGAAATCTCTCATATGTAATGAGAAATAAAATATTCTGATTAGATTAATGAACGTCATTAGGGCAGGCTTAAGGACTTAGCGTGCGAAGAACACGTCGAATGCAGAGCAAGAAGAATGATGGGTTAACTTTAGGACTTTATTCGGTAGTTGAGAGAAGGAGTGGTAGTAGATTCAATTAGGTTTTGATTGAACATTTTTTCAAATTTTTTTTTTTTTAGTTTCGTTTAAGGGCACATTTAAGGAATTTAGAAGTTTCAAGGAACGTAGGTACATGGTGTTTGTTTTAATAATCTCAGAAGCAAATTTCTTACA